>OX422205.1:5992414-6059914 GCA_949130485.1 Agelas oroides | reverse complement strand
TTCCTTTCTCCGCTGAGTCCAAAAGCTCTCCGTCCGATTTCTCTGCTTCCGACTTCTCCGCCTCTGCTTCGGCCTCCTTCTCTAGCGACGGGGAAACATCGCCATCGGGCACACCTCGAGCCCCGTATTCAGCCATATTTGTTAGTTCAATACAAGACGATTCATTACTTCCTTTAACACAGTCAACAGGGGATTCCATATTCGGTTACCAGCTATCAGACATCAGTCAACACATAATTGACCCTTACCCTGACCCTGCAGAGCGAAGCTAATTATAGGGGCTTCCCCTTAACTATAGCTCAAACCACGTGCAGTTGCGTGGGCGTTGAACAGCTGGACTGAATTAACAGCTGCACCATTGTTAGGAATGCTCAAACAATACTGAACTGCGTAAGAAGGGCCTGAAATTTGTTCAGAAAAATCTGTGTTTGAACTGTAAGTCACGTATAAAAGCGGGAGGGTGGTAAACGGCTAAATTAGTCTCGCAGGCCAGACTCTCGACACAGCCACACGTGAGTGGATGTTTTTAACAGCCACACATAATTTATGTGATGTGTTTTATCCCCTCAGGCTGCAACCAGTCGAGATGAACTGGCTCACCTTACCCCGCCTAGTCCTGCTAGTCTCGTTTATAGTACATACAAACTCAGATCTTCTTCCACATGAGCCGTTGGAGATGCTGAAAACATACCTACCCAAGCAGACAGGCAAAGATGAATCGCCATGGAGCAAGTTCAAAAATGCTAGTTCCCGTGAGCTAAAGAACTGGACGTCGGTTATGAAAAAGAATGTGCGCACCCACCTGAGCAAAGCCAAGGATGTGAGTGTGATGTTTCTCAAAGGAGAAGAGATGCTGATTGAAAAGTTAGCTCACCAGATGAAGAAAAATTCCTCCATCACAATCCCCTATGCCAATGTGATGTCTATTATCGGACTCACTCTTCCAATTCTGCTGGAAAACTACAAGTCTAGTGTCCTTACTGATCCCATTGGGAGAATCCTCAAGGGTCCTGATCGACAGAATCCAGTTGTCAGTGGTCATGAAAAGTCGAGTTGCTTAGACCTTCTCAACAAACTACCAGAAACTGATGATTCTTCTAATATTCTGCAAGATCCTCAACTGATGCAAGCTCTGAATTCTCGTGGGAAACTCCTTCTCTATGTCACCAACACAGTGCTGGGAAGCTCAGCAAGAGAAGCTTGGTTGGATGCTCTTCTCTCAGTCGGCATGGAAGAAGCAAGAATCGATAACAAGGGTGCACTGGTCACCTCACTGAAGGACCTAACACAGTACGTATTCACCATTCTACACGGCTTTGAGGTGGGACCTGCTGCCCCCAAATCTGAGGCCTATTCACCAGACACGGGACGATATCTCTTTAGCTGGTGGTTCAACTGTCCTGTGGGAGGTGAAAATGGTGACTGCCTCTTCCCAAGAATCCCACAAGATACAGTGCTCAATCTGAGCCCAGGCCTTCGGATCTACGTTTCACCCCACCTTCGTCTTTCACTCATTATCACAAACAGGTCATCAGGATCACAAGCCAAGCAGTCTATGACAATTGCTGATATCCTCCGTGAAGATGGACACATTTGGAACCAGATCTATTCAGTCATTGACCCAACTCCACAGAACACAGAGGAAGAAACAAAGGACACACAAAAAGCGTGGACTTGGACTGGCTGGCTGTGGCCGATATTACTATTTCTCTTCTTCATCCTGAGCAGCCATTTATGGGTGTACTGGATTTTCCATGCCTTCTGGTATGTTGTGGGGTTCTTTGTGAAAGGAACACACACACCCAGACCCAAGACAGCGAAACAAGACTGAGGTTTTGGACTTGTAGGATTTCCCCAAATTTGTATCTGCAGCTGCTAGTATATAGGAATTTCTAGCATAGTTCATGCATTCTTGAGGACCACATTGGTGTCTTTGTCATACCAAAAGCATTAAACTACCCAAGTATAAATTATTACAAGGTGATCTAAACTACCATGCAGTGCCAGTCACCTGTGTGTAAAATTAATGCTCACAGTTCGAACCCAATAGCTTTGTGCTACAGCTATAAAACTGCATGATCAAGGCTTTGTTCACTTGCTGCATGTATACACACAACAATATTCAACAATCCTACGTCACTTCCCAAGATCAACTAGATTCAACTTACATGGTTGTGAGATAAATTGAAGGCTGTGAGAGAAAAAAAATGGGGAGAAAAGGGCTATATATATACTACACACACAGTGGTAGGATGGTCATTATCAATTGTGATTTGATTCATCTGAAAGCACCCAGTTCCATGGGATTCTGATGTAGCCATCAGGAGTCACAGAGTAGTAAGCACTCAAACAGAAGTGGTGTCCTTCTAGCATATTCTTCCTGTGCGTGGATCCTAACTTTAGCAGCTCCCTGCAGCTTTGCTGGACCTGGCTGTCAGTCACAACTTGATTTCTGGTCAGTTTCGAGAGTCCCAGTGCCTTTCTGCACTGCTCAAGTGACTCAGAGGTCACCTTCTTCTGCCTGGGAGCATAATCATGATACATAAAGATGCACACTCAAACAGCTTGCAGCCACACCACAAAAACAAACAAACAAACAAACAAACAAACAAACAAACAAACAAACAAAAGGGTGTTCAAGGTAAATTGTAGTTGTAGCAAGCAAACCTTTCATATTTCCTTGCAAGCTGCTTTGCCTTATAGTGTGATGTCTTAGTGAAGGCGATTAGACTATGTACCGGGCAGGATACAGACACTAGAATGCTCCCACTCTCAGTCAGAGCTGGAAGCTTCTCTCTCGACCTGTGAAACAGATACATCAGTTCTAACCAACCTCAGTCTTCCTGGATCATACACAGTCATCCATACAGAAACACACGTACCCTGTCAACACTAGTTTGGCTTCATGCATTACAGAGCTCAAGACTGCATCCAACCTTCCTTTACACTCCACACAGAATTCTTCCAGCCATCTCCTGTACACCTCTGATGGAACACAAGGCGGCCTCTCAATCACAACACCTCCTAGTTGCTCTGCTAGCTCTCTTTCCAATGGTCTCAGGTCCCTGATGGACTCCAGCAGTGTTTTAGTAGATGATAAAAACTGGAAGGTGGGAGATAGAATCTGTATTTCAATTCACTTTCATAGGCTATCATGATTGGCCAATTAGAATGCACTAGCTACGCCTCACAAGCTCAAGCCCAGGTTTTGTTTTCAATTTTGTCTCGTAGCTTTGGCATTCTTCTGATTTTTTCTCCAAAGCTGTGAGACAAAAGCTGGAACAAAATGGGCTCAAGGACAAGAAGAGAGAAGCAATTTAGGATTGTAGCAGTGATTCACCTTGGCCCACTGATGCACCGTTTCTTCACAATTCAAATACGTGTGGCCATTCAGTTCAACCCTACTGCTGTTACTGTAGCCCAACACCAATGTGAGCTCTTGTCCCAAGCCCTCAATCACTGCTCTCTCCTGCTCTAACAACTTCTGCAAACTCTGCAAGTAGCCTCTCAGCGTGGCGGATGTCCAGCCAGAATCAATAATGATACCTCCAAGAGTAAATCGAGAACAAAGGTTTTGTACTAGAGCCACGTTTTCCTCCCTGGTTTGCCGACTTGCTTCTAGGTATTCTTTTGCTTTAGGGAGATTTTCCAGCAACCAAGTGTCTAAATAAACTGGCTTTGATTTCTTTCCAGAACACCTTGTAAAATAGTCTTCATAATCATCCCAGTCTTTAAATGGATCTGCTGCTTTAGGTGGTTGAGGGGCCCACAGTTTCTGGAGTCTAATCTGTTCGTCAGAGGCCTTGATTTCTGCCAGCTTTGTCTTTGTAGCGCCACTGACTTGAGTGGAGAGATCACATGACTTCAGGAGGTCATAGACCAATGATCCGACAGAGCAGGCATCGAGGCACATATCAACTAGTCTGAGTCTCATGGCTGAGAGTAAAGAGAAACAGATATAGTGGCCTTTTGGTCTTAAACCTTAACAGTCCCTCTTATCCAGGTCACACAGCTGGTATAAAATTCATTTCATTTCTAGATGTAATCAGACAAGCACATTTCAGCTGGCCTTGCTCGTAGGCCACTGCCTATGATTATTAGCATACATGGGGGGAGCCAAGAACAATGCTATAATTGAGCTGTATGCAGTGAACAATAAAATGTAGGCATGTCTACAGTCTCATTCCCGGACTGGGAGAATCTGGGAATGAAGCTGTAGTCATGTACACCGAGTTTGACCTTCTCTCTCCCGGTCTCGGTTGGATGGGTGGAGGTAAAACTGGAGGTGAATAGGCTGCGGTCTTCTGCAGGTCTCCAACGCATCAAGGTACGAGTTCAGCTGCTTCAGTGACTCCTCATTAGCAGCCTTGGATACGTGTGGAGAAAGTGCCCAGTGAGTAAATGGCAGCCCACACATTCTTAGCCTTGTTCCAAGGCTTCTCCCCAGTTTTTCAACCAATATGCAACCAAAAGCTGGGCAGAATTATTATGTGGCTGAAAAGCTGGCGAGGAGCCTGAGAATGAGGCTGCACATTCTATCACTCTCCCCAGTAGTTAGTTTGATGTGCAGTGGCAAATAGAACTACAGTCTGCATGGGAGGAGACAAGAGGAGGAGAGGAGGGAAGGGAGGAGAGGGGAAGGGAATGGCAAAGGGGCTGGGATCTCATCCTTCAGTCTTCAGACCTTCTCCGCTGGGAACCTGGAGAACAGGTCAGGATGGACTGCCAGGTAGAATGGTCTCAACGCCTTCAGTGCTTCTGAAGAGGTGAGAGAAAGGCTGGAGGAAGCACCCAGTGGCTGGCTGGAGGCATGTCTGGGCCTGAGGGGAAAGGTGGGCTGCATAAATAATCACCAAACTATAAGCTTATTATATAATTTTCCAGCTTACCTGCAGAGCTGAGGTAATGAGGCCGTCCATTGCGACCTGCAATACCCTGTTATATTTCTCCACCAACCAGCCATCTCATCGTTTAAGTACTCAATTAAACTTTGACCCCTAAATTGCTGAATCAGCACTCTCCTTGTCCAAGCATGTGCAGTGTGCAGGAGGAGGATGGAGAGACGCAGCCACTTCCAAGGGAGGACAAACTATCCAGGTCAGCCATGGTTGTGACCCACCATAGCAGCACTGTAACCCACTCTTTGATAGCTGTGTACATGTCCTAACTCTAGTCTCTTCTCTCTGCAGTACTGACCAAAAATGCATGAAATGTGAGACAAAGGCTGTTACTATTGCAAGGACAAAAGACCCATTCTGCAGGTAATATGGTCTGCAGCACTTGTTTGTGTAACTAGCATCCAGATTTCCATTAACGACAGTACGTTAGCATCCGTATGCTATACAGTGATTTATATGGTTAGGGTATAACATACGGATGCTAACGTACTGTTGTTAACGGCTTAGTACAAGAGTGGTTATCCAATCAAATTGCAGAACTGTATCTTGAGTATGAACAGTAAAACTACTGTATAGAAAGTTGCTTAAAGCTGTATTTTTCCTGCTGTGTTGCAGGTCATGTTTCCATGACTACTTCACTCATCGGTTCCGAGCCACATTTGGAAAGTCCAAACTGGTTCGAGAGGGGGAGAGAGTAAGTCCCCTTGTGTTCTTCCGATCCAAAGAGGTCTCGTTCAAGGGTGTGTACTTTCTTCTTCCTGGCAGGTGCTCCTGGCCTTGTCAGGGGGGGCCAGCTCTCGAGTCTTGCTGGCACTAACCGAAGAGGTGTAACTACCAAGCGGTTGTATACTTGTTTTGTACTTCACGATTCATTGCTCACCTTATACTGAAGCTGGGTATAGTCTCGCGTAGCCAGACTCTCGCAGGGAGTAGAGTCTGCGAGAGTCTGGCTACGCGAGACTAAGCTGGGTAGGGATCTGAAAACAAAGCTACATCTTCTTTGGTTTGTTGCTCTAGGGTCGGAGTGAGCATGTCCGCAAGAAGCTCAGATTTGTCCCAAGCGTTATTGTCATTGATGGTATGGTTGCTACTAGCCTTGTACCCAGACACGGCCGGGTCTCCTCGCCTGACCACACCTGGGTGCGAGACCAGGTTGCTACAATATTATCTTGTGTTGTGCTGTCCACATTACCCTTGGTTTTCTTGTCTAGAGGGAGCTGTGGTGGGACAAGAGTGGGGAGAACGCTGCCAGCACCTGGCCAAAGTGCTCTCCATTGCTGTGCAGTCAGGATTCCCTGTATACTTCACCCAACTTGAACAGGTATGAACCCCCTCCCTCTTCTCTACCTCCTTCCTTTTACTCTTCCCTCTTTCTATTTCCCTCCCTCTTCCCTATCCTCTCCCTCTCTTCTTCCCTTCCTGATCTCTCTCCCTCCCCCCAGATTTTTGGCTCATGTGAAGCACACAGACTAGATGAATGGCGGCCCTCTGTCGCTCCACCTATAGAAGAAGAAGAAGCTGTATCTAAAGTGTCTAAGTTGCAGCTGCACAAAGACAACCCTCCTGACACACCTCCTGATCGTCATGGAGATCCAATACTCACAGCGAGTGGTGGTGAGCAAACTGCTAGTGAAATGTGGCCACAGCAACCACACAATGATACAGAGAAGAGGAACCCAGCAGGGCACCGAGACGACAATCTCTTACCCTCCCAGTGTGAGGAGAGGAACCCAGCAGGGCACCGAGACGACAAGCTCTTACCCTCCCAGTGTGAGGAGAGGAACCCAGCAGGGCACCGAGACGACAATCTCTTACCCTCCCAGTGTGAGAAGAAGGACCCACCAGGGCACCGAGACGACAATCTCTTACCCTCCCAGTGTGAGAAGAGGAACCCAGCAGGGCACCGAGACGACAATCTCTTACCCTCCCAGTGTGAGGAGAGGAACCCAGCAGGGCACCGAGACGACAAGCTCTTACCCTCCCAGTGTGAGGAGAGGAACCCAGCAGGGCACCGAGACGACAATCTCTTACCCTCCCAGTGTGAGAAGAAGGACCCACCAGGGCACCGAGACGACAATCTCTTACCCTCCCAGTGTGAGAAGAGGAACCCAGCAGGGCACCGAGACGACAATCTCTTACCCTCCCAGTGTGAGGAGAGGAACCCACCAGGGCACCGAGACGACAATCTCTTACCCTCCCAGCGTGAGGAGAGGAACCCAGCAGGGCACCGAGACGACAATCTCTTACCCTCCCAGTGTGAGGAGAGGAACCCAGCAGGGCACCGAGACGACAATCTCTTACCCTCCCAGCGTGAGGAGAGGAACCCACCAGGGCACCGAGACGACAATCTCTTACCCTCCCAGTGTGAGGAGAGGAACCCAGCAGGGCACCGAGACGACAATCTCTTACCCTCCCAGTGTGAGAAGAAGGACCCAGCAGGGCACCAAGATGACAATCTCTTACCCTCCCAGCGTGAGGAGAAGGACCCACCAGGGCACCGAGACGACAATCTCTTACCCTCCCAGTGTGAGAAGAAGGACCCACCAGGGCACCGAGACGACAATCTCTTACCCTCCCAGTGTGAGGAGAGGAACCCAGCAGGGCACCGAGACGACAATCACTTACCCTCCCAGCGTGAGGAGAGGAACCCACCAGGGCACCGAGACGACAATCTCTTACCCTCCCGGTGTGAGAAGAAGGACCCACCAGGGCACCGAGACGACAATCACTTACCCTCCCAGTGTGAGAAGAAGGACCCACCAGGGCACCGAGACGACAATCTCTTACCCTCCCAGTGTGAGAGTAAGACTGCAGCAGACTCCTCAAGGGCTGAAGTTCCCCAAGAGATGTTAGAATCAAGAAGAGACTCGTCTCTAGAGCTGCAACTGAAGAAGTTATTTGACAGCACAAAATCCTTGACTGCTAAAGAGAACCTGTTGCTTTCACTCAGGTACTGCCCCCACCTCCCACCACCACTCCTCCTCACCCCCACTGCCCCCACCCCCACCCCCACTCCTCCTCACCCCCACTGCCCCCATTCTTCAAGTGATGGAAAGTGGAGAGTGGGGGGCATGGGAACAACTCTTCACTTTCTCTACTTTGTGTTTGTAGGTACCAGCTTCTACTTGAGATAGCAAGGCGAAATGGGTTCACAAAGGTATACTGTAGTATACTGTAGTATACTACTGAGATAGACATTGAGATGCTACACCAAGCTAATAGGCTTCAACTCATTCCCAGACCCTTAGCTAGCTTTTTGTACAGTTGTTGCGAGTAAAACAGGACCTGGGAATCATGCTGCTGAGCTGAATACTCTTTGGCTGTAGTCTCGCTCCTAGGCCTTCGCCCAGCTTCCCATCATTTGTAGTATGGATAAGTAGGGAGCGATCGGAAGCTGGGCGGAGACTGGGGAATGAGGCTACATTGGTTGACGATCATGCAACATTGTTAAAACATGCACAGGTGCTGGTTGGTGATAATGCTACACGACTAGCGGTCCGGTTGCTAGGCAACATTGCCCAGGGAAGAGGTGGAACACTGCCCTTTGATACTGTACGCTAACACGGCACTGATATTTTAACATTGACCATTTGGGTTTTTCTCCAATTTTTGTAGGGCTTTGCTGATGACAGAGCTCAAGATGTGATGTTTGTACGACCAATGAGGTTTGTCAGACATCTTAAAATCACTAAAGTCACTAATTTACTTTCAAGTGTGCATTATATAGGGAGTTTCCTGCCCAAGAGCTGACGGCTTATTCAACACTGCACAATCTTCAGACAGTAGCCACTCCTAGTTTCTCTACACTGGTAAGTCAATCATGTGAAGTATTGGACCTCAAGCCAAGGCTTTCTGTTCTGGATTTTGTCTTGTAGCTTTGTGTTTGGTTTTTCTCCAAAGCTGCGAGACAAAATCCGGAACGGAAGTCTGGGTTCGAGGCTAACGTTTACCTTGGCTATTGTCCTAGCTCAGACCCCAGAGAAGACCAGCATTGAGCAGCTGACTGAATCATTCATCACCGGACTCCAGACCAATTTTCCTTCAACCGTAAACACAATATTCAGGTAACACAGCTGTTCATTAGTAGCATTATTTTTCATGTTACGATATCTCTTAATCATCTCTCAGAACTGGGGATAAGTTGAGTGTCAGTGATGACCTCCAAACTTCCAAGCCTTGCACATTATGCCAGGTAAGGTCAAAGGTCAAAGGTCAAAGTTTTGTAGTAAACAGGTGAAAAAACACTTGTCCTACATACACTCAAAGTTCAGGTAAAGTGGCATTTATTCTCTGGAAAAGAAAAGCAATGACTTATAGTGAAACCTGTCTACAGTGGCCACTGTTAAAAGTAGCCACCTCTCTACTGTGACCCGTCACTACTCCTGGTCCCAGTTGTACTAATCATGGCAACCATTATAGACACGTTTCAGTCTGCTTTCTGAACTTACAAACTTACTTGGCAGGCACCCTGCAGCCACACAGCAGACAGGATGGTTTTCACTCACTTGAACATTCCTGATGAACTGTCAGGTGGACCAGCCAGCAACCTGTGGGACAGTCTCTGCTATGGTGAGTCACTTGTAGAACAGAACTTGACCACATACACAGGGAAACTACCATCATTCCCACGCTCCTCCTCAGCTTTTTGGTTGCATTACGTTTTTTGCGACTGAAAACCTATGGAGCCTTGGGATGAAGCTTGGGAAGTCAATGGTTGGCTCTTTGGTTGAATGATACTTTTCTCCCACATTTCCTGATAGGCTGTCAGCTTACTGTCAAGGACATGGTATGACACGAGTAATTTTATTTTTACAAACTAGTAACTGCATTTATCCTTGTTCCCAGGCCCTGTAGAGCTTTCCGTCACTTGCATTCACGTGTGGGGAAAGCTCAGAAATGAGACTAAGCTGCCTTGATTCAGTTTTTTTTCTGGACTGTTTCAGGGATATGAGGTTGACTCTCTTCCCCACATTGTTCACTCTAAAGTGCAGAGGACAGCTGGACCCGAACGGTAATAATACATTACTAATGGTATAATTACAAAACAAAATTTTATGGAACCAGCCTTGATTGAATACTACAACCCCCTCCCCTGCTCTTGTTCCCAGTCCTCCAGTTATAACACATTCTAGCATAGCCTCGTTCTCAGTCCACCACAGATACTGTGGGATATACCATCGGAAAGCCACTGAAAGTAATGATAGCTGTGGTGGACTGGCAATGGAGGCTATGCTAGGAGGCGTTAATTTTGTTTATGATTCATGGCCATATCTGGCTAGCCTCCAGCTACTTCTGCACATCCCTAGAGCCTAGTGGCAGAAGCTACTTAGCCTTGTTTCCATACCAACCTTTTTATCTTTTTAGTTTGTGTTCACAATAATATAACAAAATGGAAGAATGTCTTTTGTGTGTTATTGTGAATGCCAACCAAAGAATGAGAGGGGCCTGGGAATGAGCCAAGTTTGCATGCAAACTAAACTGTCTGTTTTTCTGTTCAGAGCAAAAATGAGAGCTGAGATTGATGAATTCCTACTTGATACAAATTGACTTGAATTCAAGATTATGCATAATTTATATAACAGTTAATTTTATACAAATTTCCAATCTGTACATGGCTAAAGTTCTTCTATTCCGGCTTGCTGAAGGGGTTATGTGGGTAGGTCAGTGTGACTGTCTTGGAGAGGGGTCCGTTGCATGCAAACTGTAATCGTTTGTACTCTTCTGGTGGAAACCTCCTGCAGGGAATGTCTTTGATAAATCACAGCTTCATTGGTTCCAACAATACTAGGGCAATGCTACACCAAAGATTTGAACTTCAGAATTGGTTGAAATTAGGCTACACTGTACCTGTATGTTCTTCTAGAGGTGCTGCACATGCTGTCCTCTATACAGTCTCTATTTGTCCCGAGCCTTGGCTCAACAGCATTTCGTGGCACAAAGCCCCCATAGCCCGGCATGGGTCGAGCACTGAAGGAAGGAGAGTAAGATAATGGTGAAATTGACAAGGTACCGCTTATGCTTTCCTACGAGCACCTTCCTATATCACATACATTCAAGCATGCACTTATGTTAGTGACTAACTATTGCTGTTCGGCCATGGTCATGTTATGTGCCACACCAGTACCACTGTAGTCCACCAGTCTCTTCATGAAATTGCTGCACAACAAAACAATCGATCACATATAAAATTACCAGTGAGTGCCACCGGGTAACCATGCACATTGCAATGTAGTCCCATAGGTACTCACTTTTGGTGTTGAGGTGGCTTCTTCTTTACAACCATTGAACTGTTTGAAGGAATCTTGGGCCTGCAGTTGCCAAGAGAGGATCGGATGAATTGTGCTATATAGCATCATGCGTGCAAAACTCATGCAATACTTACAAGTTGATGGGGTTTCTCTGGATCGCTAGGGGTGGCATGGGCCTCCTCAGTTGCATCATGTCCCATTCTC
Source organism: Agelas oroides (assembly GCA_949130485.1). Taxonomy (NCBI): domain Eukaryota; kingdom Metazoa; phylum Porifera; class Demospongiae; order Agelasida; family Agelasidae; genus Agelas; species Agelas oroides. Next base: position 6,048,564 of record OX422205.1, on the reverse strand, counting down.
GTGCATACTGCTGCCAAATGCAAGGTTTTGAGTTGTACTTTTGTGCGCGGTGCGACACCGGGTCTGGGCAGGGCTCCAGAGTTGTCTCCGGGGCGGGGTATGTTGGAGTTGGCAGAGCACATTCCTCCGTGGCCTCCCGAGTTTTCGACGTCCACCTTCGCTGTATCGATTGCCTGTTTATTTCTTCGTCAAAAGGAGAGCGCTTGTTCGCTTTCTCAGCGCGTACCAATGTACTCTGTCGTTGTTCTACGAATGCGCGCATTTCTCGGTTGAAATCTTGCGGACGGGGAGACCTCACGATCGGCTTTGCCACTGATAGCTGCAGGGTAGTAATCACACCATGCTCCACGATCCTATCCGTAACAATATGTCGATGAGGGCATTTCGGGACGTGCAAATTCTGCTTCGTAATGAAATTCGTGCTGTGTTTCAGCTCCGAGGAGGGCAGGTGGCGAAACCTCTCCGTCGGACGAACGAGAGAGGAGTCGTAAGTATAGTTGCAATCATATGCTGTAATGTAAGCGGGGTCACGGCCTCGAAACATCATGACTTCTCGTATCGAGCTTATTGCACGGCTGTTCTGGCACTGCTAGCGCTGTAGCTACTACTCACGAGTAACCAAGTATCCTTACGTCTGTCGAGCATACGCACTCGGGTGCGATATATGGCGTCGGGTGGCACCAGAACGCGTCGGAACGCACTCCAACGCGTAACGTTAAGCGCGTGCGTAACGTTATTTCGCCCGGTACGCACGCGCACACAAGCGCACGCCATCGTTACTCGCACGTGCGTTCAAGTACATTCTAATAGAGCACTGAAGTTATCTATGATTCTACACAACAACAAAATAAAAGTAACAAAGGAGTTCACAAGTTCATGCATATAATGAGGCAGAGCACCACACTACTATTCTGATGGCCACCACGATGCTGTAGGGGAAAAAAAATTATATTCTTCGTATATCCACAATATTATTTGTGAGCCATCTTACCAGGCAGAGTAAAGGACTTTGTGTCCTCTGGTGCATTCAACTGATCCACACATGCTCTTCGGAAGTTCCTACTCTGCTTTGAGGAATAATGCCTGCATACACAAGACCAATATACCATTTAATAGCTGTTATGCACTTGGCAATTAGCCTCGTACCCAGGCCACCCTCCTCCCACGTGGCCTGGGTACGAGGCTACTTGGCAATGTAATCCCCCAAATGCTAACCTTTGCAGACATTCATCATCTTGCCAGACTTCATAGATCATGTAACGATAAGTTCCCCCATAGGAACGAACTGTGACACTGGATGTGATAGGGACAGGCAGGTGTTGTGGATGTGTACATGCCATATGATAGCCACTTACTGAAGGTTTCCAGGCTGTGCCCTTGCCTCCTCCGCATAAGTCTTGAGGGTCTGGCGGAAGTTCTTGTCTGTTTCCTCACTTGCCACAAGATTACGAGATACAACAATGACCTGCAGGTGACCAAGAGGGTGTAACTCAATGTGCACATTGCTAGCAGCACTACTGAGCTGGTAAAACACATCTTCGATGCTAACAAGATGACATAAAAAGAGTAGTAGCTGGGAACTGAACCCAGGGTCCCTGCCAGTTGCTCTGACTGCTGAGCTACCACTACCATGCAGGCAAGTAACTTCATACTGTGTTCTCTCTGCCCGGGGGGACCTCTTCTTCCTCGACAAGCTCAAGCTTGACCTGAAAAGGGGGAGATCATTGTACCCAACAATCAATGACAACCATGCAAGCAACTGAAGCTAGGTAGTAGGGGAGAAGATGTGGGGAGTTCATACCTTGTTCTCAAGTTTGTCAATGAGCTGAGCTAGACGGCCAACCTCACCTCCCAGTGCTGTGTGTGTGTGTGTGTGTGTGTGTGTGTGTGTGTGTGTGTGTGTGTGTGTGTGTGTGTGTGTGTGTGTGTGTGTGTGTGTGTGTGTGTGTGTGTGTGTGCGTGCGTGCGTGTGTGCATGTGTGTGTGTGCGTGCAAGTATGCCTATTCTCATTCCCATTACTCTGTTCCTCCATACTGAAACTGGTATAGGACACAAAGGCCTGGTATAACGCTACCACCTACCAGTATCCCCAATTGAAAGAGAGCGTTCATTTGAAACTGACTTCTTAGCTCTCTCCTGCCACCGAGGCTTGATCACAGCTTTTGCCAAGGTCTCAGAACTGGCCTCTTCCATTGGCTTCCTACAGGAGGTATTACAGTTAGTTAAACAATACCCATCCATGGTACCTCCTTGACCACACCCCCAGCTTTCATCACTTGTAGTATAAAAAGTACAATCATGTAGTCTCCTTCCCAGATGCTCCCGAAAGTGAAAGTTGATCTGGTGTTTTAAACATTTCCTGTCACATGGAGTAGGGCTAACTGTATTAGAAAAACATACTGCATAACATTCCATATACACTGGATTGTCAGAAAGCTAGATTCTTGGGTTTGAAGGGTGCAAAGTTTCTTGCAATAGCCTAAAACAAGCTACCAGTCTTCCAAGACTAATAATCACTGAAAGCTGGGGGTACGAGAACCTGTAAATGAGGCTACCAGCTAGAAGAACCAACGTGCACTCTGCATACTTGTCCTTTGAAGCCTGTTCTTGTAGCTTCTCAAGAGCTGATTCTAATGGCTGCTGTAGGTGTGCCATGTGGGTCAGGGTCTGTGGGTTCAAAGGTCAAAGGTCAACAGTAGGTGGTATGCTAGTACTCAAGAGTGTACCTCTTTAATGAGAAATCTCGTTGCAAACTGTTCCATGAATGACTGCCCACTGTATTGCTGTGTGGAGGGAGAGAGAAGAGTGACGTGTGTGTGTGTGTGTGTGTGTGTGTGTGCAAGTGTGTGTATCGTGGGTGGGTAGGAATCTTGCCTGTGCAGTAACATTCATAGCGGTACTGATGGAAGAGCCAAAGTCATCAAGGCTGGCAAATATTTCCTCAAATGGACCCCAGAACTTGGCAAAGTAGTCTGGAAAAAGAAATTAATGTCAGTGTGTAATGACAGAGTGGTGCATGGGTATCCTGGCTCCTTCCGTACAAGGAACTATTATATAGGAGGTACATAAAATGAACCATAATTACTTACTGTACGGACTTACGTACCACATAGCTCTGAAGTGTCCAGGTTGCTAAAGGAAATTAAATAAGAGATAAATTGGCTAAAAAACAAACAAACAAACACAAAATTGGTTAAAACTACTACAGTCGCCCACTATTCTTACCCCCCCACGTTCCCATCCCTACTTGGTCTTGTGTGTGTCAATCTGTCTGAAGAGCTCTTCTAGCTCCTTGCTAGAGAGAACACCATCACCAAAGAAGGTCTGAAACTCCTCCAGAGAAAGAGAGCCGTCATCTGCAGAGAGCACAGGTATGGACATAGACATGACAGTGGGAAATTTACTGAGAGTCTCTAAATAGTGACCCAGGCCATAAAACCACCTGAATGTGTCACATGGGGAGCAAGCTATGTAAACGTTATAATTTTACAGAAATATAGTGGAAATGGCTACGCATACGTAAGCAGCTAATACCAGGCCGTTTCTCTCCTCCCACATGGCATGGCCTGGGTATGAGGCTAGCAGCTAGGTTACCAAGGCAATTTTCATGCATGCACGTGCAAACAGTACATGCAGAAACCAGCCCACTTTTCTTCTCTAGCCTGGATACAACGCTACTTTATAGAATGCCTATAAATTCTTCACCACAAAGCAGGCATCGAGTGTACACCCCCGCAGAGGGACCCTTGGACAACAAATGAGTAGTGTCAACCTTGTTCCGAGACCTCTGGAGTTTCAGAATGTCGGGCTGCATGCAAGCAACAAATGCTGCAAAGCTAAGCCTGGGAATGCAACTACGCAGCATCAAATTTACTACCGATTATCTCACCATTTTTGTCCGCTCTTCGAAATACCTACAATTGCAGAATTTAGAGAGAAGGTAGAATGGCAGATAAGCATGATGCCTTGGCAGTCGCCTAAAGACGGTAGTGAACTAACATCTTCAATGATGTACTTGGCTTTGTCCTCCTGCGTCTGGGTCTTGTTTTTGCCGTCCATTTTGTGAGGGGGCGAGCAATGAGGCTGAGTCCACCCAGGGGTCCGCCATGGCGCCTACCAGCCGCATACGCATGTACGCACGTGGCTTTCTGGATTTTCAGCTTCAGCCGATCGACGGCAGCAACTGGCCATGAACACTGATGCCATAAATTAACCTTTAATAAGTTACTTTGCACAAAATGTAAAAATAATACATAATTACAATTTCTGATAATTTCCAACATAGACTATATACAAGCATAGTTCACATTTTGACTCGCAATGACTTGGGATCGTACAAAGGGCTCATGCTGATTGCAGCAGGGCACATACTTCCTGCAATATCAATCTCGTAGCTCCCCTCCTTGAGAAACGCGGGAGTCACCATCTCTGTCCCAGCATGTTTGGCATATACGTACCCTATGCAAGCTGGCTTTCCGATGGTGTACCCAAACGCAGCTGATGTCGCATAGCCAACCAGTCTCCCATTGCGGTAGATGTTTTCACCTCCCCATGGAAGCAGATTTTCGTCTCCGTCCTGGTCGATTGTAAAAAATGCAAGCATCTTGGGCAGGCCTTGTGCCTTCTGCTTCACCAGTGCATCACGTCCAATGAAATCGCCCTATGAATGGGAGAGAAGTGGAAGATGATCTATGTGTGTAACTGCACCTAAAATGACTCAAACCTTCTTCATGTCGACAGTGAACCCCAGCCGTGCCTCCAAGGGGCTGGTCTCTGTGTCCAGGTCGTGTCCCCAATGGCGGAAACCTTTCTCCATCCTCAAACTGTTCAAGGCAAACATGCCAGCATTCTTCACACCACACTTGGCTCCCACTGATACCAACTGATCATACACACCAAGAGCATACTGGGAAGGCAGAGAATGTCAGAGCTCAACCTCCTCCTCCTTTTCCCACCCCCTTCACTTCTTCCTACTCCCTCCCTCTCTCCCTCTCTCTTTCTCCATCTCTCTCCTACTCTCTCCCCTCCCCTTCTCTCTCCTCTACTCTCACCCCTACATACCTCAGTGGGAATGTGCAGCTCCCACCCCAGCTCCCCCACGTAGCTAATCCGCAATGCCCGCACACCCACAGCAAATCCAACTTCAATTGTCTATGGTGGGAGGGAGGGAGGAGAGGAGAAGAGGAGAGGGCGACAGAAAGCTCTTGTGCCACAGCATTACATGATACTATCAATGTCGGACCTGTGCAGTGGCGAAGGGGAAGGACTCATTGTTGAGTGGTGTCTTTGTGAGCCTCTGCAGGACCTCTCTTGCTCGTGGCCCCATCACACCCAGCACAGCATAGTGAGGGGTGATGTCATGGAGTGTGACAGAGGGAGGGAGGTGACGGGAGATCCAGGCAGCCATGTGGGTCACATGGGAAGCAGGACACACTGCAAGGTACCTGAGGAGGGAGGAGGGAGGAGGGAGGAGGGAGGAGGGAGGAGGGAGGAGGGAGGAGGGAGGAGGGAGGAGGGAGGAGGGAGGAGGGAGGAGGGAGGAGGGAGGAGGGAGGAGGGAGGGAGGAGGAGGAGGAGGAAGGAGGAGGAGGAGGAAGGAGGGAGGAAGAGGAGGGAGGAAGAGGAGGGAGGAGGAGGAGGGAGGAGGGAGGAGGGAGGAGGGGGGAAATGAGGAGGGGGGAAATAAGGAGAGAGGAAGGGAGAGAGAAAAGGAGAGGGGGAGGAGGGGAGAGAGGGGAGAGGAGAGAAGGGGGAAGAGGGGAAAGAAGAGGTAGAGGAGAAAAGAGAGGGGAGGAAGAGGGGAGCAATGAGAGAAGGAATGCGTGGGAGAGAAGAGAGAAAGGGTGTGCTGGAAGACCAACTTGTTTTGTGAGAGTCTGGTGACAGTGCAGTCTGTCTGGTACCCTCCCTGCTCATTCAGCATCCCTGTGTACACGATGCTCCCAGGAGCCACCGCCATGTTGTTGGTACACAGCTTCTGCAAGGCAGCCTCAGCGTCTGGACCCTGCGGCAGAGAGGCAGGTATCACCTAGCTCAGAGCTACCTCACATAACCTCGTTCTCAAGATTAAAAAGTTTCCCCATCTCTAGTTTTTGATCGCTACCATAAATAGCTTTGAGGTACCTCACGTGCCCTTGAGCTGCTGGCTGGTTCTTCTAAGGGGACACAACTTCTAAGGTGGAACTGAGTTTTGTCCTAGTTACCTCAATTTCAAATTTGGCAAAGGAGGTCAGGTCAAACATGGCCACACCCTCCCTGCAGGCTAGGTGCTCCTCACAGGTCCTGTCAAACCAGTTTGGCTTGCCAAATGTGTTCTCGTTGACCCGCGACTCTGTATTGGTGTGTGTGTGTGGTGTGTGTGCGTGCGTGCATGTGTGTGTGTGTGTGTGTGTGTGTGTGTGTGTGTGTGTGTGTGTGTGTGTGTGATAAGCAAGAGCCTCGATGACACCACAGTACATGTATCTCGTACCATTCTCTCTCGCAAACCAACTGGGTCGTTCCCACCCCATCACTGCACCCCAGCTGGCACGAGCTGATTCCAATCTGGAATGGAATGGAGACTGCTTCACACCCCTTGACGTCTCCATCTCCAGTTTGGGCCATGGCATGGCATAATGGCGTCCCAATGACTCAACGGTACGCTCATTCAAAAATGCTTTGTTGCAGAAGTGAGCATCAAAACGAGCAATGTCAAGTGGCCATAGGTCAAATGGAGGTTCTCCTCGAACTATCCACTCAACCAGTGTCTTCCCCATGCCAGCTGCACTGGCAATACCTTGCGAACTTTGACCTCCCACTACATAATAGTTGTGTATCTGGGCAGAAAGTGAATAAGCATGTTAACAAGAGGTGGTTCTTTCTGGTCTACGCTAGCCCTGTTCCCAGGCTCTCCCTGCTTCCCAGGCTCTCCCCCCTCCTTAGCAGGGAGAGCCTGAGAACGAGGCTAGCCTATCCCCCATGTATGTTTATACAGCTTGTGTTGTGGCACTAAAAGTGACAAACATGGGGTGAAGTGTGAGGTGGGGTGAGGAGTGTATGTGTGTGTGGGAGGATGATCAGTGATGGACTGACCTGGGGGGCCTCTCCAATTATAGCATGCAAGTCTGGTGTGAAGCCCTCAGGGCCGTTGATCATCTGGCGGATCTCAGCGTGCTCCATGGCTGGAATACGATGAAGGATCTGCTCCATAAGGTACTCTGGGGGGAGGGAGAGGGAGGGAGAAGGGGGGAGAGGGGGAGGGAGGGAGAAGGGGGAGGATCAACATCACCCTCCACTGGAAAGTGTCGGCCATAACAGGTGGCTGGCTATATAAAATTTTTGCAATTGGACCAGGGGGCAAATTTTGCATTCCAAATTTCACTCCTGGTGATGCTTGTTACTCACGGAAGTGGTCCCAGTCTTCTGGGAGGAGTTGAAACTCAAAGTTGGCTGGGGTGCCATCTTGGAAGCACGGCTTCCCCCTTGGTTCAAACCCTCCCGCCAAGATGCCACCACTCCACTCTCGTATGTAGATATGGCTACAGTGGTCACGTACAGTGGGCATCTTGGGGTCCAACCCTGCAGACAAAGGGAGACAGAATACATTACAATACATGCTACAATTGTCTGTGTGCGAGAAACCTTCATGACTTTTTAGAATATCTGTTATGCAATTATTTTTACTTATTTTTACTTACAAGCACTCGCAATGTTTACAAAAGTAAAGTACACACAAAACATTGTAACAAAGTTAAAGGAAATTGTTTTCTCCAATTAGTTTTCTTGTAGCCTGTAAACTGTAGCATGAACTCTCAGATCACTGGGAGCGTCTTGGGATACGGGTAAACTGTAGCACTGAACTCTCAGATCACTGGGAGCGTCTTGGGATACGGGTAAACTGTAGCACTGAACTCTCAGATCACTGGGAGCGTCTTGGGATACGGGTAAACTGTAGCACTGAACTCTCAGATCACTGGGAGCGTCTTGGGATACGGGTAAACTGTAGCACTGAACTCTCAGATCACTGGGAGCGTCTTGGGATACGGGTAAACTGTAGCATGAACTCTCAGATCACTGGGAGCGTCTTGGGATACGGGTAAACTGTAGCACTGAACTCTCAGATCACTGGGAGCGTCTTGGGATACGGGTAAACTGTAGCACTGAACTCTCAGATCACTGGGAGCGTCTTGGGATACGGGTAAACTGTAGCACTGAACTCTCAGATCACTGGGAGCGTCTTGGGATACGGGTAAACTGTAGCATGAACTCTCAGATCACTGGGAGCGTCTTGGGATACGGGTAAACTGTAGCACTGAACTCTCAGATCACTGGGAGCGTCTTGGGATACGGGTAAACTGTAGCACTGAACTCTCAGATCACTGGGAGCGTCTTGGGATACGGGTAAACTGTAGCACTGAACTCTCAGATCACTGGGAGCGTCTTGGGATACGGGTAAACTGTAGCACTGAACTCTCAGATCACTGGAGCGTCTTGGGATACGGGTAAACTGTAGCACTGAACTCTCAGATCACTGGGAGCGTCTTGGGATACGGGTAAACTGTAGCACTGAACTCTCAGATCACTGGGAGCGTCTTGGGATACGGGTAAACTGTAGCACTGAACTCTCAGATCACTGGGAGCGTCTTGGGATACAGTTCAGGCTTACTACATTAATAGTATTGCAAGGGTTCCTGATAATGTATGGTCATGTTGCACCCTTCCTCTTACCCTCCATGGGTTTTGTGACAATGTAGAAGTGTTCAGAGGCATGTACTGGTACGTGCACTACTGGGTCCGATAGCTGCCCAAGCTCTCTGGCCCACTGGAGGGAGGGAGGGAGGGAGAGAGAGAGGAGAGGGAGGGAGAGAGGGAGGGAGGAGAGGGAGGGAGAGCAAATAGTTCAATTTGTGAATACTTAGTCCCATATCACTGTAGATTATCAGTATAACACCATGAACCCCCCCCCCCCCCACCCCCATCTCCATATATATAATACACATGATCGCCAAAATGACAGCTGACCAGTCCTCCACAGTTGACAAAGATCTCGCACTTGATGTTCCCTCGGCTGGTCCTCACTCCACACACCCTCCCATTCTCCACTTCCACCTTCTCCACACCCACCTTCTCATGCACCTGCACACCTACAAATTAGAGACATAAAGCCTAGCGTAAAATCTGCAGACAAAAAAAACAAAAACAGGATAAATGGGAGATGAGGCCTGCTAAGACTGAAAGCATCATAAGTATCATATAGCGGAATTATTTTGCAGGAGAAAACTGGAGCAAATTTCACATTCCATTGGCAATCCACGAATTTTGATCCGCAACAGAATCACCCCTGAACACTGACACATTGCTCCAACTAGCTATTCTATGCTAGTTGTGGCCATGCTAAGCTACTTACAACAAATATACAGCACATGTACGAGGAGGACAAGGACACACAAGACTATACCTAATGATTAATATGATGTACCTTGTAGTGTGGCACCTCTGATTAGGGAGTTACAGATGTCACCGGGCATGCCTAACGCATCCTTGGGGATCCACAGTGCAGCCTTGAGGGGCAGAGGGAAGATTGTTTGGTAAACTGGAAGTTGCACTGTTACTTAGCTATACTCACGAGTAAGTCATCTGTTCTTATCACTGGACAGAGCTTCTGGCATTCGTGAGGGGATATGATCTCTGACTCCACACCACATATCCTGTGTAGGGGAGAGAGGAGGGGAGAGAGGAGGGGAGAAGAGAAGCGGTGAAGAAGAGGGGAGGAGAAGGGGGGAGAGGAAAAGAGGGTTCATTTTGTGACTATTTAGTCTGGGAATGAGACGAACAATAGACCAGAAGATGCTCCAGTTGAGGTCCTATACTGATGTTAGTCCATCAAGCTAGACCCTCTATCATCCTCCAGAAAGGTGAGATGGGTGAGAAATGGCCTACCTCAATAGACTAGTGGCACACATCCATACCTTCCAACGCTCTGGAGTCTTTTCAGAGCTGTGAGCCGTCCCTTGTTGTGAGCCACTGCCAGTCCGCCCGACTGCTTGAAACCTGCAGGTGTGAGGTGTGTAGTCTATCAAGCTAGACCGCTCACACCCATGAAGGGTGACAGAAGGTCTAGCTAGCTAACTAGGAGAGGTGTGCTCTGAGCACAACTGACAAATGACGGTGTGCTCTGAGCACAACTGACAAATGACGGTGGGCTCTGAGCACAACTGACAAATGACGGTGGGCTCTGAGTACAAGATCCTGCAGTCTAGCCTTATTTCCAAGCTGCCCCGCCTCCAGTGTTTGAATCACAGTATGAGGGGGGAGAAGGTCCCATTCAAAGTTTCCGGAAACAAGGGTTGAGTAGCCTTGTTCCCAGGCCTCCACCCAGCTTTTCGCTGCTTGCATGCAGTGACGAACAGCTGGACAGATTAATTTTGCTGGGAATGAGGCAGACAGGTTGTACAGGGGTTTGTTTATGTAACCAACGTTTTCACAAACAGTACACCCCTAGACTAGTTGCCCTGTTTGTAATGTGGAGGATCATGCAGACGTCTGATGACCTGTTCCGAGTCCGGTTTCTTCCTCCAGTCTGGAATAGAGGTCAATCCCATACATACACATTCTTGTGTGAGCGTGTGTCCCTCGTAACTGCCCCAGTAGTCCAGCTGCATGCCATGTGGTACCACCACCAATACTGCGTGTAGTGAGGGGCAAGAAAAGAGGTGAGGGTGGGAGAGGGAAGGAGAGGGAAAGGTAAGAAGATGGAGGGTGATGAAGAGAGAAGAGGGAGGAATGTGTGAACTGCATTTCTGGAAACTTATGAGAAGTCATCATGGACGAGTCCACAAATGACCATCATTGAACGCTCACCTTCCCTGCTCCAGTAGGATGACATCTTTAAAGCCAAACTTGGGGAGATGGTAGGCTACTGAGGCTCCCACTACCCCGGCACCACACACTACCACCTGTGCAGCATCCGGCAGCTTCTTGTCTTCTCTAGCTAAACTGGTGGCTCTCTGCCCTCCTTCTTGCCCCCTATCATGGCCTGCTGTAGATCTTGAAAAGGCCCTGGTGGTCCTGCATTGGATTGCAATGTAGAACAGAGGTGGATGTAGACATGGCACATCAAGGTACGTACGTACCTGTGGGTGAGCAGGGGCATTAAGAAGCAGATATCGGTCGCCCCCCCCCCCCCCCCCCCCCCCCCAACTCACCCAGGTCGGGGATGATAAACTGAGTCTGTGAATCTACTTAGCCCGGACGCCATACCTTGCTCTGGCACGAATTCTGCTTGCAAGTGCTCTCCACATGCTGGACCTCAGCTCAGCTGTATCTCCAACACATCATCGCATCTCCACCTCCTAGGATCCTGATCCAAGAGCTAACCAAAGCACACTAACCGGCATGACCGGTTTGCATAGCAGGTTTACCCATCCTAAACCGCATAATTTTAGCGCGCGCATTAGCATGCCTCTTTTCCAGGCCGTGGTCCGAGGACTACAAGCACGCTTGCTACATAAACAAACGCTGCATTATCTTACTCAAGGCCCGGCCCGTAAAGGGCCATCTGCTCTCTGATCTGCTATGCATGCTTAACACTAGCGCTTGTGTATGTGGTAAATTTGCATGACGTCATGAACTTACTTAGTTGCTATGGCAATTGAACAACTGCATGGATGCAGCGGAGATTCACTGATCATGCAGGTACACCGTACATGTAATACCATATACAGCCAGTTTATATGTACCATGTGCGAACACGTTATTTGAATTATTGTGGCATAAATTCTATCTTGAGCACAGACATCATGCACTCTTGAAATATTCTAGCCTAGGAGAGAGCAAAGATCTGATACTAGCATATTGTGCTGTACATAACAAACACGCACACACATACCTTTTAGGCTCCAGAAAGGTTTACTGAGTTGTGTGCTCACCAGCAGAGTGTCAGCAGCTGTGGTTTTCTGCAGCAGGACAGCATCATTGTCACAGCATCGTACGACAAAACCATTGCGTTCTGGGTCAGTCCATAGGTCTGTTTGGCCATCTGTCAGTCATTCAATTCGAGAGAAATTACTCGAGCAAATATTTTAATCAAGTACACATGCACTAAAATACCATTGCTTTTTGGATGCTGTGACTAGTAAGCAAGTGTGATAAATCACATCAGCAATTTTATACCACGGAAAAGGAGGTATTGTAATATAGTACGAATACGTGATGGTAGGGTATGTCTGTGTGTTGGACTTCTTCAGGACTCTGCAAGTGGGGAGAAGTGTCATGAGCTGTGTGGTCACAATCACCGTGTTGTATCCTGCCACGTGGATGAGGCTCAAAAGAGGTGGGCAAGCCACTGGGACAACTACACTACACTACACCTTGTCTTGTGTGTTGTATAGGTTGCTTTCTGCCTCTTGGGACAAGTCAGTGATTTGCTGGGACATGAACAGCTCAGAGCAAATAGTAAGTAGCTGCAGACATTGTAGGAGGGTCTGGTGAATAGTACAACATTTTTGTACCTCCACGGAATTTCGGCGGCACAATCTGATTGGTTGATTTGGCAATTATCTTACCTTCCTTACCACAAACCACTTTAGCTTTACTCCTCACACCTTTACAGACCTACTTAGCACACGCTCCGAAGCCCAGCAAGCTGACTTCAAGCCGAATCCATAGCAGCAGCTAGCCCATAGTGTGTATATTCGCCAGACCCTCCTTTCCTCTTTGGAGGTGTCTAGGTTGAGACTATGCTCTTAATTACCTAACTATACCCTTTTGGTGTCTACAATGCAAAGTATTTTACTTTTATGTCCCAAGTGTTTGAGATGTCAAGACGACATTCACACGCACACACATGCACAATTTATTGTAGTGGACTGCCACCCACAACTCTATTGTCACCACTTGCCATATGTCTCCTGAGCACCATTTGGCAGTTTCTGGCACTGACGAGGGTAACTTCCATATATGGGACATGAGGAATGGTGAACTGGTGAACAAGAACAATGGTCAGTGCCAGAGTCCGATAATGAAACTTTAACCTCAGGCCATTCCCATGTGTATTGCAGTATGGATCTAGCCTTGTTCCCAGGCCCTCACTTAGCTTTCCATCGCTTGCAGTACAGTTATCCATACTGCAAGCGACGGGAAGCTGGGCAAGGGTCTGGGAATGCGGCTAGTATGGATCCAACTCCACACATACAGCATAGATAGTAGGACACCACTCTACTATCCATACTGTAGGCAAAAGATTGGGCCAGGGTCAGCAAAATAAAAGTCAGCAAGTAAGCAGTACAAAACAAGGTGTAGCAAGAATGAGAAGAAGACGGTATATATATAAGTACAGCAACTACTAACTGTCATCTCCTAGTTCATCCTGAGCTATAGCATCTAAAAGAGCATCAACATAAAAGTCATCCAGTTTCTTGTCGGGATCGCTCCACCCCATACACCTCAACTCTAAGACCTCCATGGCAAGACATCGAGTTCTGCTACTGCTCTTCCTAGAAATGATCTTGGTCCGCAAGGTCACCACAAGATTCTCCACCTGTGATGGTTCTGCCGCCTCCAGTTGTTTTCCACACAGCTTCATATATGTACACACAGCCTCAATCTCATCATCAACAACATCTGGCAAATTTAAAAGGTAGCTTATGATTGAAAGAATTGCCTTTCCAACGACCTTAATTGGCTCATTCCCAACTTGGATTCGTACATAAACCTCACATAAAAATGCAAAGATGGACAGCCATTGTTCAATGGAGTTTGCACGTGTCGCTTCTTTCTTTTTGTATTCCACCTGGAATCTTCCCAGGAGGGCTTTTCGGAAATTTGCCCTGGTTAAGCTTTTCGCATCCGTTTCACTTCCATCTGCTGATGAACCCATTACAATGTTTGTGCATATCTTTGCTCCCAGCTCTGCATTTTGTCGATCACTTACTGTAGTGTCAAATATCAGATTGACAGCTTCTTGCAGCCTCCTCTCATTTGTACAATAACCAAGCACCATGTCTGCAAAGGTGTCACCGTACATCCGGAGGTTCGAGTCGTCTAGAGAATGTAGATAGTTTCCCAGCTCTTTGACATTGGCGGGAACTTTGGGAGTTCTTTTTGCAGGCCTGCTGCTAGCTTGAGCCTGCCCAGAGCCAGAATTCCTCGTAGGTGAGGTAACGCCTAGGTCTCTTCCACGACCTCTCCCCCCTCCTCCTCTCCCTCTATGGGCCATAACGCGTTGCTGCCGCTTGCGAACTCACAACGTTTGCTCAGTCAAGATTCTAATTAATGCACAGCTGCCTAATGCGCATGCGTAGATCTGCAACCAGCCCCACCCACTTTCTTGCATACAGGTCATTCCAGCACTCTCACATGCGCTCGCTTTTCCAGTGACGGCCTCAACCTCTGCACATGTTCCATGGACCGCTCTGCCTTGGTGTGGGACATCAGGACCAGAAAGTGCCTTTTAGCGCTAAAGTAGGTGAATAATACTAGTCTCAAGTCTGGACTCCAGACCCTTCTTACCAGGCTAAAGGTCTGGGGCCCAGAGTAGTACAAATATAGATGTAGGGGGAGGCAGTTGGTAAATCTAATGTACAAATAACAATTAATGACTACTTACATTGCTAGCTTGACTTTGTGTAACATCTAGGCTAGCTTTTCAGGGACATGTGGTTCATTGACTGTTTGTACAATTCTTATAGAGGCCATGTCAACGTTGTGAGTGCATGTGCATTCTCCCACAACAATCATCGTGTGGTCACTGCGTCCTGGGATAAAACACTACGAGTGTATGATATTGCCACTGGAACCTACAGGTATTGTGTGTGATAGTCTTGCAAGCCACACCCATTGTTGTGTGTGATAGTAGAGTCTGGTCACGCTGTAACTAGTGTACACTAGTCTGCATTTCTTGATCATTGTTGTGAAAATTTAGCCTGAAACCCAAGCTTTCAGTTCTAGATTCTGTCTCACAGGTTTGGCAAAATCTGGAACAGAAAGCCTGTGTTTGAGGCTAGCGAAAGTTTGAGCTATAATTGTTTCTGAAAAACGTTTGCTTACGTTGCCTGTACAGTCTACATTTGAATCAAAGCTCTTTGATCAAAGTTCTTGGATACAACGATGTTTGATTGCACCAAAGAGGATGCATGACCTCCCACCTCTCTCCCCTCCATGTGACTATGAGGGCTTGTCTTGCTGTTTACAGGTCTCAAGGTCCGGTAGTTCTCAGGCATCATAACGGCTGTGTGAGTGCTTGTGACTTCGCTAAAGATGGTCAGTGTATATACTTCACATGTATGCAGGAGGTGAGCATGCAACATAACAAATCTCTCTCTCTGTGACCAAGATTCCATGCTGGTGTCTTGTGGCTACGATATGGATGTCAATATATGGAACATGAACACATACCAGCTGAGAAACTGCTTCAAGGTAAGCTTCCACTCCAAGACGCACATATCACTTAGCCTCGTACCCAGGCTCTTCCCCATTTTTCTGGAGTGGAGCCTGGGTATGAGGCTACATATCACTGATGTTTTGAAGGAATTATATATAGCTAGGTGCGTTTTATGGATGCAGCTCATCTGACTTGAGTTTATGCTCTCATTGTAATATAGGGCCATGAAGGTTGGATTCAGGATGCCAAATTTGGGGAGAACCAGCGGTGGATTGTGAGTGGTGCCAAGGTGTGTTAAAAATTAATACTTGTTGCAACATTAGCCCTACCTTGCATTGTCCCGGTGTCACACAATACAGTTGTCTTTCTGACTGATCTAGGATGGGATAGTCCGGGTTTGGAACACTGAAGCTGGCAATTACCACAGAATGACTCAATCTAAAGTTATTGGCTTAGAGATTGCAAAGGTACGCACACACACACTGAGCGCCATGACTGTATCAATTTGTTAGCCTCTGAGTTGCAAAAGTTCACACATAGCATGTAAAGTATTTGTGTGCATGGAGGAAGCGCTTGCTGTTCTCCCCACTTCACTATTCCCCACTATTAAAGATATTTCTTCTCTCCAATCCACAGTGTGAGAAATGTGGCAAGAAGTTTTCGCTCATTGACCAGTCAGTACCTGAACCATGTCTATGTGTGTTCTGCAGACTAAGAAACCGATCTCTAGAACAGCTTAGTGAACATTATTTGAAATAATAATCACTTGGATGCTTGGGGAGGACACACTGCATGCATTTTAACCTAAATACCACAGTCTCGTACCCAGACTACTTTAGAATTGGAATGCGGTTTGGGAACGAGACTATTACTTTGATCTGGATTCCATGCGTAGGCGTGGTCCTGGAATGTAGTTCCAGGATTGGAAATTGATATAAAAATGGCCTCCTCGAGTGATCCGCTTGCCGACTTTGAGGATGGAGATGACATGGATTCCTTCCCACCGCCAGGGGACGAGGGTGAGAATCTTTTTCTACCATCACTGTGATAATATATATATTAAAACCAGAACCTGGGTCTAGTCTATGTAAAACCATAGTAAAACGCCCCCACACGTGGTGATGCAAATATAGATTTCTGTAAAGTTCACTTGGTCTTGTTGTTAGTAGATCATTCCTGTATCCTTCACTATGTATAGAGGCAACATTCTATTTCCTAAAATGGCATCTTATCTACGTAATTGTTCCTTCCTTATCTTTTCTTCCTAGACATTTGTCGTGTGTGCAGGTCGGGCCCCTCTCCAGGGAAGCCTCTCTTTCACCCCTGCCTCTGCACAGGCAGTATAAAGTTTGTCCATCAGGACTGGTATGTCACTGTGCCTTGGCTGGTAACATAGCACTGTTCAGCAAGGGAGTTAGGGAGAACCCTAGGGAAATCCCCCTTACAATCTTGCCAACAAGGTCTTAGCGAAAGTTATACATGTAAGTACGTACCTTACATTATCAACAACTCTGAAGCTATTTTGGAGTAATTGTGTTGTGCAAGTGTTCAGGCCACAGGTGGGGGGACATGCCCCAGATCCCTTCTTCATGAGTCACCTCCC
Organism: Agelas oroides; assembly: GCA_949130485.1. NCBI lineage: Eukaryota > Metazoa > Porifera > Demospongiae > Agelasida > Agelasidae > Agelas > Agelas oroides. Next base: position 6,031,602 of record OX422205.1, on the reverse strand, counting down.
CAATCTTGTATCAAACCTTGTATGGGGGCAGCTAGTCTGGTGTTGCTAGCTGTAGGAAGTGACGCCAGACTAAGAGATGGCTTGTTTACTGATTGTGACACACCTCCTCTCTGTTCTCTTTCAGCTTGGTGCGCTGGTTAAAACACAGTGGAAAAGAGTAAGACACAGCGCCTTATATAGTAATGCTGTAGCCTCACTCCTAGTCCAGTTCTCCCTTGTGTAGCTTGGTTTTGGAATGACGCTGCATTTATTTATAGTAGCACTGCACGTGATCTCTTGCTCGCAGGTACTGTGAACTATGCAAACATCGGTTTGAGTTCGCTCCCAGTGAGTGTTTACATTCGTGTCTTTGTGTGTGTATGTGTATGTGTGTGTGTGTGTGTGTGTGTGTGTGTGTGTGTGTGTGTGTGTGTGTGTGTGTGTGTGTGTGTGTGTGTGTGTGAGTGTGTGTGTGTGCGTGAGTGTGTGTGTGTGCGTGAGTGTGTGCAAGCATGCGTCCGTGTGTGTGTGACATGGAAATGGAATCCCCTCATTTTACTCCACTCCACACACCCTTCCAGTCTACCGCCCAGACATGCCTCAGCATCTCCCGGTCGCAGACATACTGTCTGGGTTGACGAGGGGTACAGTCAATAACCTCAGACACTGGCTCCACCTCGGCTTCGTAGCCTTTGTCTGGCTCGTCATTGTGCCCATCTGCATCTGTGAGTTGTATTTTATGTTACTTAGCCTCGTTCCCAGACCAGTGGAGCTGGAATGGCCTGACACTTCGAGTCAGAGATTTTGTTTTGATTTAGTTGCCCTTCTACATACCTTGGCTCTTTCTTGCTCACAAGATCCTGGGTACTCACGTTTATGACAAATGACTTTCTTCTTCTTCAGATCGAATATACAGGTTTCTACTGTACGGATCTCTTTGGTCTATTACAAAATTTCCACTCGAACTCGTCTCACTGTAAGTGTTTGGATCCCTGTCAGAGTGCATGATGACATCATACACTAGTGCTGAAACGAATAGTGATTTTCGCTATTCGAATAGTTGCTTCCTTAACGATCGAATACCGAATAATTGGTGCACACACACAGAGACGCATGCACACACGCCACACACACACACAAACACACACACAAAGTAGTAGCGGCACGCACAACTTGCAGCAAACCTTCTTTTCGTCAACAATCTCGAAGTATTCCCATACAGGACTCCTCAAAGGCCTGAGCTCGCCATTGCTACGTATACGATCGAGACACGTGGAACATCACGTGAGGGCCGATTATGTAATTAGCGGATATTCGTATTACGTGCTGTGATATTCGAATGGTACTGTAACGATCGAATATTCGAATATTGTACTATTCGTTTCAGCACTATCATACACTCTGACACAGTACGTCTCACCATATCTGTTTGGAGTCATAGAAACAATCGTCTTATTTTACCTCCTCTGCCTCCTCTGCCTCCTCTTTTCTCCTCCCTCCCCTTCCTCTTCCCCCCTCTCCCCTACCCTCGACAATCACAGAGAAAACTTAATCCTAGATGAAATATGTGGTTTGGTGATCGTATTTCTATCCCTGCTTGGGTTCATCTCCCTTGTGTGGCTAAAAGACCAGCTGGGAAATGGTGGTGCTCCAGGGTGGCTAGCTCACGACCACCAAGCAGTGAACCGCCTCCATTTACAGGAGGCACAGGACAGGGTTAACGTTCTGCGTCGACATCTGGAAGAAGCGGGAGAGAGAGCACGTGAGAGACAAAATGCTCCTGAAAGAGTAGCTGCTACTCGGGTACTGGACCGCCTCCATGGACTACTCCATGAACAACTAAAGATTTTGGAGGTGGTTCAAAGGAAAAACTTTGTGGCACGCCTCGATGAGATTAGAATCAGAGAGATGGACGTTATGTACGACTTGGGCATGTCGCAGTGGAGGTACCAATTCACCCTAAAAAGTGCTAGAAACAAAAAGACGAGTGGTCTAGAGGATTGGAGAGTCCAGAAGAACTCAGAGAGGATTGAGATGCAGCGGAGGTTGGCCGAAGACCCAACGATGGAGCCTCCACAGTGGCCCAGAGCCGATGAACAGATCCCCCCCTCTGAGGAGGAACTAGGACTGACGCTCGATGAGAGGGAGATTTTACGTGTGCACAGCCGTGCTCCCCTGGAGCTGGGGGAGGAGGAGGAGGCAGAGCTAAAGCAAGAGTTGCAAAAGTTGCGGGAGGAGCGAGCAGTGTTGGGGGACAACCACCAGCAGCATCAGAGGAAAATCTGCAAGTGGGTGTGGTCAACATCTCAATGATTCCAAAGTGGAAGCCATGTTGTTACAGATGAGACCAAGCATAACCTTTGTTTTCCCAATCATACTATACACACACACACACACACACACACAGGTTGCTAGGCAACCGGGAGGAAGATAGTAGTGAACTGGAGGAGGTATCCCCTGAGGAGCGGAATGCCATACTCCGGATCAGAGAGCTCAAGAAAGAGATCAAAGTGAGTGGACTTTGAATAGAGTAACACTGATACAAATGAGAAATATGACTTTCCCTCCCTCTTCCCTCCCTCTCTTCCCTCCCTCCCTCCCTCTCCTCTCCCTCACTTCTCTCTTTCCTCCCTCTCTTCCCTCCCTCCCTCTCCTCTCCCTCCCTCCCTCTTCCCTCCCTCTCTTCCCTCCCTCCCTCTCCTCTCCCTCCCTTCTCTCTTTCCTCCCTCTCTTCCCTCCTAGGAAGCCACAGATCAAGAGCATGTGATTATCCAGCAACAGAACCAGGAGGAGGAGGTAAGGAGACAGCAGGCGGAGCAGAGAATGAACCGATGGTACAATCGGCTGCTTGGTAGACACCAGGATGATCCAGTGAGCACAGGCCAAAACTCTTATAATCTTGGGACAAACTCATAGAGCTATGCACTTTATTTCCCCAGCTGGTGCTTGCTCGCAGGAGGCGGAATCGCCCACCACGGCCTAACATTGGACAGGCCCTGGCAGGCCTAGCCAGAGAACAACCACCTGGTGAGTTCCGTCCTTCATTGGACACAGAGACCGGTGATGGGATAGATCTGTGAGGTGCATTGTATTTTCTCTGCCCATTAGACCAGCTGAATGCTGGTGGAGAAAATGTGGATGAACTGACTTGGGCCAGGGTACATTTGCTTGATGTGTTTGTTTGTAGTTGTGTATCTCAGTCCCTCCCCTCCCTCCCTCCCTCCTCCCTCCCCCCCACCCACACACACACACACACACACACACACACACGTACATACGTACACACAGCTCCTAGGATTGGATGGGTCCTTCAGATTCCTGGTTAGTTACCACTAGTCTCCCTTTCCCTGCCTAGTTCAATTTAATTGACATGACTCATCTCAATCTTTTCACAAGGAGCATGTGTTGTGGCTGATATGTCTCAATTCTGCTCTCATCGTTTGCTTTGGTAAGCTAATGCCCTAGGAGTGCACCTCTAGGAGGGGTGGGCTAGCTATATACTGTTTATATGTTGTTTTTCCCCATCACATGCAGTATACTTGCCGTACCAGCTTGGCTGGTTTCTAGCTGTCATTTTCTCCCTTTGGGATCGGGTGAGTTAGTCACATGATCAGATGCTGTGAGTCACATGATCTGATGCTGTGAGTCACATGATCAGATGCTGTGAGTCACATGATCAGATGCTTTGAGTCACATGATCAGATGCTGTGAGTCACGTGATCAGATGCTGTGAGTCACATGATCTGATGCTGTGAGTCACACAATCTGATGCTGTGAGTCACACGATCTGATGCTGTGAGTCACACGATCTGATGCTGTGAGTCACACGATCTGATGCTGTGAGTCACACGATCAGATGCTGTGAGTCACATGATCTGATGCTGTGAGTCACATGATCTGATGTTCTGTTCTGCAGCTTGGAATAACGACATGGAGGGGTGTATTCTCAATATTTCTAGGATATCTGATGACAACCATGTTCATCATGGCATTTTATGTATCCTTGACAAAACACAAAAGTGAACAATTACTGTTGCATGTCGTTATGGCAGCATGCAAACCCCTGAGTTTATGTTGTCCTTAGTGTTGTACCACAGTACAGTACTGGGCTGATGAATCTACCAAGGTAAGCACACATCACCCTCCTTAAACATCATGTTACCGTGTGCTACAATATTCAACAAACAATAGATCTTAGATCTTGGGCGTAGTTCGCAAAACTTTTGTTGGTAATGGTTTGATCACAACTGGTAATCTTTTTTGTGTGATCAAAAACAGCCAACTATCATGATAGTCCGAGATCTATTGTTCATTGCACACATGTCACACCATTAGTCTTCACTACCAGGAGTAAGCAAGAGTGCATAAAAATGGGCGGCTTGAGTAAGAGCGTGTAACTCCAATAGAAGCCTGTAGTCCGGTCAAAATTATTGACCCTAATAAAAATAAAACACCCGGCACGTGCTTAGCAACATGTCTATGCGCAGCTGCACATACGTGTTACTATTTTTAGTACTGGAGGTAAATTCTGACTGGTTTGGAATTTTACGTAGTTACACGCTCTTCCTCTAGCCACCCGTTCTTATGCGTTCTTGGAGTAAGGCATGATTGTTTGTTTGTTGACTCAGATTGTGTTTGTTGACTCAGATTGTTTGTTTGTTGACTCAGATTGTGTTTGTTGACTCAGATTGTTTGTTTGTTGACTCAGATTGTTTGTTTGTTGACTCAGATTGTGTTTGTTGACTCAGATTGTTTGTTTGTTGACTCAGATTGTTTGTTTGTTTACTCAGATTGTTTGTTTGTTGACTCAGATTGTTTGTTTGTTTACTCAGATTGTTTGTTTGTTGACTCAGATTGTTTGTTTGTTGACTCAGATTGTGTTTGTTGACTCAGATTGTTTGTTTGTTGACTCAGGTTGTTTGTTTGTTGACTCAGGTTGTTTGTTTGTTGACTCAGATTGTTTGTTTGTTGACTCAGATTGTTTGTTTGTTGACTCAGGTTTCGGAGGTTGCTGGGGGTGGTTTACGTCTCAATCAAGGTACACTAATGGTACAGTAGCTGTTGCAAGTGTGTGATGGAGGAAAGAGAGAGCCTTATTGTGAGAGAGATGCTTGTTGTGTGAACTTGTGTTGCAGGTGGGGATGATTCTGGCAGTCGAAGCTGGCTTCTTTCCTCTCATGTGCGGCTGGTGGATTGACATTTGTGCTTTTGTAAGTATGATGGCTACCCCCCCCCCCCCCCCCCCCCCCCACACACACACACACACACACACACACACTCCAGTATAAGACACAAGTATCAGTGTTGTCCTTCAACTGTGTCTGCATGTCCTGTGAGTGTTAAGATGTTTTCCAAACTCTGCAGAGTGTGTTTGGCTCCACCTTAAAGAGCAGACAAGCAAGCTTAGAGAGTGCTCCTGGTAAGCCCTCCTCTCCCTCTCTTTCCTTCCTCCTTCCCTTGTTCTCCCACTCCTCCTCCCTCTCCCTCCCTCCCCTCCCTCTCCCTTTCTCTCCCTCCCTCTCCCTCTCTCTCCCTCTCCTCCCTCTCCCTCCCTCTCCCTCCCTCTCCCTCTCCCTCCCTCTCCCTCCCTCTCCTTCCCTCCCTCCTCCCTCCCTCTTCACCTCTCTCCCTCTTTACCTGTCTCTTTTACTTTCCATTCACCCCTCCTCCCTTTCACCCTCCTCTCCTTCACCCCTCCTCTCCTTCACCCTCCTCTCCTTCACCTCCTCTCCTTCACCCTCCTCTCCTTCACCTCCTCTCCTTCACCCTCCTCTCCTTCACCTCCTCTCCTTCACTCCTCTCCTTCACCTCCTCTCCTTCACCCTCCTCCCTTCACCTCCTTCCCTTCACCTCCTTCCCTTCACCTCCTCCCTTTCACCTCCTCCCCTTCACCTCCTCTCCTTCACCCTCTTCACCCTCCTCCCCTTCACCTTCTCCCCCTCACTCCCCTCACACAGGCACAGTGATGTTTCTGCACTGGCTTGCAGGAATGATCTTCATCTTCTACCTGGCCTCCTTTGTGATGTTGCTAAGAGAGGTCCTGAGACCGGGTGTTCTCTGGTTCCTCCGAAACCTCAACGACCAAAACTTTCATCCCATACAGGAGGTTGAGGACTAGACAATAAAAATAAAAGAGATAATAATCTGTCTTGAGAACCAGAAATCATTTCTTCTTTCTGCAGATGATCAATCTTCCCTTCCAGCGCCATCTTCGACGTTTCATCATGTCTTGTGTACGTCAACTTTGTTAATATGACGGACACACAACTGTGGTTTATGACCTCTATTCTACTCTGTCGAGTCCACAATGCTCACCCTCCTTCCATCCCCCTCCTTCTCCTCCCTTCCCCTTGTCCCTTCTCCCCTCCCTCCTTCCTCCCCCCCTCCTCCCTCTCCCTCCTCCCCTTCACCTCCTCCCTCTCCCTCCTCCCCTTCACCTCTTCCCTCTCCCTCCTCCCTTCCCCTTCCTCCCTTCCTCCAGCTCATGTTTGGTGTGTGCGTAATGGTGATTCTGCTGTTACCAAGTAAAGTGATTTCTATTGTCTTCCCTGGGTTCTTACCTTTCAACCTCTCACTAACCAGGTTTGTGGATGTGCGCAAACATCACTGTTAGCTCACTCACTCACACACACACACACACACACACACACACGCACGCACGCACACACACGCACACACACACACACACACACACACACACACACATACACACACACACATACACACACACACAAGCTCGGTGAGTCCCATCCGAGAGGTCCAGTTGGAGCTGGTACTGCTGCAGTTTGTTATCCCCACCCTCCTGGAGCATGGCAACTGCCGTACTGCACTCAAGTTTGTCATGCAGCACTGGGCTAACAGCGCCGCCAGACTCTTGTGAGCAATGATGTCTCATAGTGATTATATAGTGTGATAATGGTGTAATGGGTTATTGTATTGGCAGTGATGTAATGGGTTATTCTATTGGCAGTGATGTAATGGGTTATTGTATTGGCAGTGATGTGATGGGTTATTGTATTGGCAGTGATGTAATGGGTTATTCTATTGGCAGTGATGTAATGGGTTATCCTATTGGCAGTGATGTAATGGGTTATTGTATTGGCAATGATGTAATGGGTTATTGTATTGGCAGTGATGTAATGGGTTATTCTATTGGCAGTGATGTAATGGGTTATTCTATTGGCAGTGATGTAATGGGTTATTGTATTGGCAGTGATGTAATGGGTTATTGTATTGGCAGTGATGTAATGGGTTATTGTATTGGCAGTGATGTAATGGGTTATTCTATTGGCAGTGATGTAATGGGTTATTCTATTGGCAGTGATGTGATGGGTTATTCTATTGGCAGTGATGTGATGGGTTATTGTGTAGTCAAGTGTATGACAAACAGGTGATATTCCTTCTCTTGCAGTGGACTTCAATCCTACCTACTGGATCAGCCCCAAACTGGAGTAAGTAAATATGATAGAGAGAGAGAGAGAGAGGGTAGAGGAGAAAAGTGGTTTAACTTGGTCTAGTTAGCTAGTCTCACTCCCAGACCAAAAACCATCCCCCAGTGTGGATCACTTAGCGCTGCTTGATATAATAGTTGTACGTGCTGAAGGAGATATGAGAAGGAGATTACTTGTTAGCTAGCTCCATTGTAGTAGCCCGATCGTTGTAACTCACAAACTTTGCGATGATCAGCCTCGAGTCTACCGAACAACGAGCTGTATTGACGCTGTATTTCGAACGTTACTGTCTCAACGAGATAGAAGAACCTCGAGATTCTTCGTCGGACACCACCCCCCTCACTTCTACCTGATGTCACGCACGTGACTCTATTCCCAGGCCTTCCCCCTCCGTTTTTGCATACTGCAAGCAATCAAAATCTGGAGGCAGGAACGGCCTGGGAACGAGGCTACCATTGTAGCTAGCTGTATAGAGGATCACTTGAGGTGGACACTTGGAGAAATCTGACTCAATTCACTGTGTCAGTCAGTCAGTCTGTCTTTTCATCTGTTCCCCCCCCCCGCTCCAAACTGCAGGGGGTCTTGGTCGACCTGCATGAAAGCGTGATCCGTGAGGTGCCCTATGATCCACATCACGAGGGACCAGTCTACACAGGCCCCCTGGAAGTGCTGGGCCCAGGGTTTGCCCCCTTCAAACCCTACCTGAGACCACCCTTCTTCCACCTCAGAGTAAGATGACCCATGTGTTGTGCTCAGCCCCAACATAGAAGATGTTGAGGTTGTTTTGTTGTTGTTTTGTTGTTGTTTTGTAAAATTTGAGGTACATTTCATGACATTTTGTAGGTTGTGGGGCTACTGATCTACACGGGGGTGACAGCTGTGATTTTCAGCTCCATCTTCCTCGTTGTTCCAGGTGAGTGAGTGGTTGTGGCTCAGGTCAGGTGGAGATATTATTGTCCAGTAAAAATCATCACGAGCTGTACATCCCTCCCCCCCCTTCCTTTCCTCCCCCTTTCCCTCCTTTCCCTCCTTTCCCTCCTTTTTCTCTTGTTCCCTCTCTTTTCTCTCTTTTTCCTTTCCCTCCTCTCCGTTTCCTCTTCTTCTCTTCTTTCCCTTTCTCCTTTTCTCCACTTTCCCTCCCCTTCCTTCCCCACTCCCCCCCCCTCCCCCCCCCCCCCCCCCACACACACCCCACACACACACATAGTTTCTATGGGCCGTTTCCTGATGAGTCTATTTGGCATGACACAAGCACCAGAGATCTACACTGCAGCCATTGGTCTGTACGGAATGTGGCTGATCATCCGCCTGTTGTACGCTGTCATTCACTACATCTCCCTCGGAATCAAGACATTCACAAGCCAGATCCACATCTGGACCATACAGGTAGGACACACTGAGGCTATACTTGTAGTAGTATGTTTGTTGTTGTTGTTATTATTGTTGTTTGTTAATTTTTGTTGTTATATTCATGGTTGTTGCTGTTGTCATTGTTACCCATTTGTTGTTATCTTTGTTGTTGTTATTTTTGTTGTTGTTATTTTTGTTGTTATTTTTGTTGTTGTTGACATAAACTTCTCCCATAACTTGAGCGCACTCTCCCATCTCCCTCCCACCATCACTCCACAGAGCCTGAAGTGTCTCATTGCAGGGATCCTTCTCTTTGTCGTCATCCCCTTGCTCCTGGGTCACCTGGTAGACCTCCTCCTCATCACCCCTCTCCGGGTGCCTGCTGACAGAACACCCATCTTCTACCCCAGCACTGTGAGAAAACTGATCTCTTCTCTGAATATGCTGTCTACACCATGAGAAATCGTAGAGATTTTTTCTACTGGGAAGGGGACAACTTTAAAACATTCTCATTGTAATTGAAGACCCATAGTCCCTTCCCGCTACCCTTTACCCCAAATTTGTTACCCCAAAACACAGTATGAATGCACAATTAACAAATCAAAATTTGTTAAAACTGCCAAACTTACACTAAGCATGACTAGCCTCGTACCCAGGCTGGTTGGTATATAATGGGAATGAGACTACACTTGCACAGTTTCAATTTGGACGAAATTTACTGCTTGCCAAACTTTCACTTGCATAACACCAATACTTTAGTTAACTCCATATTTGGATTTAAATTGACCGGTGTTTGCGGGCATACAACTAAATGGTCCTGATTTAGCCTTATATAGTCAGTAACAGTTGGTCTCCCGACTCCAGGAGTGGGCGCTGGGTCTCCTGCACACCAAGTGCATGTGTGGTGCCATCTGGCTCACAAACATTGGGTTCAAGAGGACGCTGGATCAGGTGGGCCAGCTGCCATATAAGGATATTGGGTGCATCTGACTATGTGTCTCAATCTGTCCACACAGATGTATCAGGCAGGTGTCCGCAACCTCAATCTGACGTTTGTCGTGAAGGAGATTGCCTGGCCTGTTATCCTTGTCCTCTCTCTCTGCATTGCCATTCCCTATGTAATCTTCATGGGCGTCTTCCCTCTATTGGGTATGTGGGTGGTGTACTTTGATATACTGTGTGGTTTACTGTGATATACTGGGTGGTGTACTGCAATATACTGTGATATACTGGGGATATACTGGGTGGTTTACTGTGATATACTGTGATATACTGTGTCGTAGCCCAAATGACATTGTGGTAGACCAACAGCTTATGAACTACCATGTGACAGGAGGGGCCTGTTAGCGTGCTCATGTATTGTCAAATTTGTCTACAGAAAATTCCTTATATGGTTTTAACTTACTGGTGTTTGCATGCTGAGGTAGCAAGTCTGAGGTTACTACTGTGACTGCTATGGATTCTCAAAGCCCGCCTCTTATACAGAGTTTGCATGGCTGTGTAATTTGACTAGCCTCGTTCCCAGGCCCTCGCCCAGCTTCCCGTCGCTTGCAGTACGGTTAAGCGGGAGAGGGCCTGGTACATTTACTCATGTGAGTGACGTCACGGACAGGGCACATTATGCGAATGTGGGCGTCATGTAAACCGCAAAAAAACTTTGCCCGCATGAACGCACTGGAGCGCGACTATTCCGAGTCGAATGATGGCAGCGCACGAAGGTGATTTTTTGTCGCTCTTCACGAGACAGTCGGGAGGACAGAGAGTTTTACCAAGCCAAGACAGTGAAGACACACAGCAACATTTTAGTCGTGTTCACCCACATTCAATTAAAGTCTTTCTACCGTCTTTCTACCCGTGACGTCACTCACGTAAGAAAATGTACCAGGCCCTCTCCCGCTTAACCGTACTGCAAGCGAGCTGAGTGAGGACCTGGGAACGAGGCTAGAATTTGATAGTTTTGCTGTTGTCACAAGCTCCTGGGTAGACTAAGGCTTACTTGTGACATCTAGTCTCGTTCCCAGACCACCAATCTGCTTCCCATCATGCTGGGCAGAGCCTGGGAACGAGGCTATGTGATATACTGGACACATCAACTGCAAAGCTCAATAAACCCAAACCCTTGATACTACCAAAATGCTTGCATCCTGATACGTATGTCCTAAACAGACTTCAAAGCAGATGATGTGAAGAGCGTAGTTGAATATGATTTCTCATCTCTACGTGGTGTGTTGATGTTCTAATACACCTTTCTTCTCTACTACTTTCTTTCTCTCTCTCCCCAGGTGTGTTGTCGTACCAGAACTGTCTACTGGTGTATCGTTTCTTCTTCCCCTCGGTGTTGAGCCTGCTTCTCTCCACCACTACCCTCACCTTTGTGGTTAAGCAGGCCTCACGACTCTACAACCACATCAGAAATGAGAAGTGAGTGTGCGTACACACCCCAACAATTATCCAGCTACTAAAAACTTTTATACTCTCAAATTTTCTTAAGGTATCTGGTGGGTCGTCAGCTCGTGAACTATTCCACTCCCCAGCCGGCAGAAGACGTTAACTATACCACTGCAGTGCAAGAAACGGGAGAACAGTAGCTATTTCATAACTTGATATTTCACATGCTGTATATCTTATACTGTTTTTGTTTGCTGCATGTGTGTAGTTTGGCTTGTAAAATTATTATACTGTCAACAACAGTTTGACCAATCAAATTTGAATCAATTAAGGGTTTGAATCACCAAGGGTTGCAATTGCATTGGGCATTTTTGGGTCATGTGATGGTCATGTCACATGCAATTGCATTGGGCATTTTAGATGGATGGGAAATAGTACTGTACCATGTTTCTCAGAAGATGTCTTCACCGTCGAGTTTTTCAAAGGGTACCAAGTTAGGATTCATCAGGAGAGGAAGATCCAAGTTCAACAAGTTCTCCATTTGTGGCTTCTCTAGTATTTACATTGTTGCGTTGGTTACGATATTTCCGAATAATTTTCTTTGTTCTGAATGTCTCTTTCCTCCTCCGAGCAGCCCTTAGCTGTTGACTATCATAGGGAAGATACTTTATGGGGTAGCGAGAAGAAGGTTGAGCTCGTTCATCCCTTTCTGATGGTTGAACTGAAGACTGTGCCTTGATCCGCCTCTTGGCATAATGGAGGAGCTTGGTGCAAGGTTCACAGGTTGGCTCTCGACGCAACTGCGATGTTTCTCTCTCAAACGGAAACCAGAGCTTGCAGTGTTCATGGTCTATACGATTGAACGGAAGCCCCCACTTGCGGGCATTCTTGACAAAAAAGTTGAGCTGTTCTCCGACACTCTCAGGTAGTCCTGCACAGAGGCAGTAGTTACTGCCGGGCAGAAGAGTTTGAAGGAGATACTCAAACATTGGATCACTCACCATCCCACAGTGCGACGTCACAAAGTGCACCTCAAACCGAAACATGACATCATCTGGTGACTGATGGTTGGCATGGATAACCATTCGTGGATTTCGTACCGGATTTCTTGTTGCAAGTGGAGAGCTGGCAGCTGTGGGGCAACAACGTTCAAATACAGCCCACTGAGCATACTCATCCACAAACTGCGTAGCTAGCAGACTTTTGCATCGACTCTTTGTGTCTTCGACCACCTGCTTAAAAGCTGTACTGAATACAAGCCTGGGCAAACTTTTTTTCCTTGGCTTGCGAACTTTGCTCTCGTCTCTTTCTAGCTTAAAGTGTGCCATCTGCTTCGACATGCTTTCTGGACGACTTGTTTTTGCCAGCTGGCTCACCTTCAACTTTTGCAGCTTCAAGGGCGGTTGAGACGTTGATGGCGCTTCGTCGGGCCGTTTCTGGCCACTTGTGTTGCTGCTTACGTCCATCGGTCCACTCGCACAATGCGGCTTTTCTCTGTGCAAAAGATCTCACCTTCCATATATGGTAAGTAATGAGTAGCGAGTAGTAATGAGCTAGTCTGGTTCCCAGATTCACATAGTGCATTATGGGAATCAGGCTAGTGAGAGCAGCAAGATGGAGATCATCCAGAGTCTGCAGGGGAAGAAAGGGCTGGATGTTGTTGATGCTTCCACGCTCCTGCAGTTTCTGCAAGAGCAGGCTACACCTGTCCTTTCCACGAGGAACGCCAGTCCTGAATCCAAACACGAGCGAGAACACTCTCCTGCAGTGAAAGGTCCCACTTCCTCCAGAGCAGGAGAGCAAAGCAGTCAGATTTCTGCAACGAGAGTTCATAGAATTTCCACCCTCAGTGAAACAGAGGAAGTCTGGTCATTGTCCAAAAGCAAGGATGCCCGGGGACTGTGTTTTGATCTCAGCAGCTTGGAGGAATTTCCACCAATGGGAGCCACTGGGGACATGGGTGGAAGGTTTGTGAGCAGTCAAATCATTTGCTGGCGTTGAGCAAATGATTGATTGTCTCTTTTGGTTGATTTCAGGAAAAAAGGCAAGATGTCCTCCAAACCTCGAAGGATCACACTCACTCCAGTTGATCCTCAGCCTCATTTCTCATCCAGAACAGCTGGAGGCATGTGGAAGTCTAACCCAGCGTTCACTGGTGCCTTCTCTTCCTCTGACTCCCCTTTCTCTCTTGCTGAGGAGAGAAGGCTTCTACAGCAGGAGAGATCCAAGAGAAGACACAGAGCAGCAAAATCTACAGAACAACGAAGCTGGAGCCACCATTCTGTTGCCAAGCCCTTGAGTTCTAGTGATGGAAGCACAGCCTCTCCTAGTTCAATGAAGAAGGAGGGGAGTGTACAGAGTGGCAGGACTAGCTTGTCTGCTGAAGTCATTACTCCATCTCTGACTTCATCTCTGATGAAACATGAAGAAGAACCACTCCAGGAATCACCTACTAGTACTGCTGACAAGCCTGTTGTCATGGGTCCTCTTACTTCAACACCCCTTCTCACTCCACAAGAGCCACTGCAAGTCTCACAGAGAAGGGTGACATCGTCCGACAAGAAGGCATTAGATGAAGTAGCTGACATCTATGCCAGATTAATCAATGGTAAAGAGACACATGGTATTGGCCAAAACTTGTCCTGCACAGTGGGTGACTTTACACATCTAGGCTTTTTTTTTTTAAGGGAGATGTGGTTCATTGATTTCAAGTTGTTAATAGACAGTGTGCTATGAGGGGTGTTTCTCTGCAGATCACCTGGTTCCAAACATCACCTCCGAGATTCACTTCACCATTCAGTTGGTGACTACACCTGTTCACGTGGGCACTGCTAACATGAAACTAGAGGATGGTTAGTTAGCCTACACTGTGCACCCATGCCTTCTCTGTGTTGACAGTAAAGCTATATAGTAGTGCCAAGAGAGAAACAAATTTTAATAACTGTCACCAACTAAAAAGTTTATACTGTTCACTTTCTTTCTTTGCAGGTTCAACAAAACTGTTCAAAACTGCTGACAGTTGTGTGTACTTTGCTGTGGCGGTGCTAAGCAGGATAAAACAGTAGGGATTGAATGAACGGCGGTGCTAAGCAGGATAAAACAGTAGGGATTGAATGAATGGCGGTGCTAAGCAGGATAAAACAGTAGGGATTGAATGAACGGTGGTGCTAAGCAGGATAAAACAGTAGGGATTGAATGAACGGTGGTGCTAAGCAGGATAAAACAGTAGGGGTTGAATGAACAGTGGTGCTAAGCAGGATAAAACAGTAGGGATTGAATGAATGGCGGTGCTAAGCAGGATAAAACAGTAGGGATTGAATGAACGGCGGTGCTAAGCAGGATAAAACAGTAGGGATTGAATGAAGGGCGGTACTAAGCAGGATAAAACAGTAGGGATTGAATGAATGGCGGTGCTAAGCAGGATAAAACAGTAGGGATTGAATGAACGGTGGTGCTAAGCAGGATAAAACAGTAGGGATTGAATGAACGGTGGTGCTAAGCAGGATAAAACAGTAGGGATTGAATGAATGGTGGTGCTAAGCAGGATAAAACAGTAGGGATTGAATGAACGGTGGTGCTAAGCAGGATAAAACAGTAGGGATTGAATGAATGGCGGTGCTAAGCAGGATAAAACAGTAGGGATTGAATGAACAGTGGTGCTAAGCAGGATAAAACCGTAGGGATTGAATGAATGCGTGCATGCATATCCCTGGAGGTAGCTGATTCATTCAGTATCTGTAAGTGAGGGTGAGAGATGGTCTGCTGTTGTGCTTGATTCACAACAGGAGATCTGGGTGGGATTAGTTGTCATAGCGACTGAATCAGGTATTCTCTTTTCTCAGTATTGTGGCTTCGCTTGATAGTGCAACATTGCGTCTTCTTTCTGAGAATGTAAGGGTAAGTTACTCTTGTAGCTACCTTAGTGCTTTTGGCCGTTGTGTCTGCTGTCATTAAGTGTTTTTTACATAATAATATCCAGATTGCACGGTTCCATCCAGAGCTGGCTTCCTTCTTTGCTGAAGTGGCTGAAAGAGTCTCAGAAGAGGTAGCTATACTCTTCGAGTCATCTTCTAACTTACACTCCAGGTCTCCTTACCAAGACTTTCTCTTCTCTGCCTTGCAGTGTTCTTCCTACTGTAGCAACTCCCAAGAGGGGAGGCACATTGGAGTTCCCTTTCAGGAGGACACTGACAACAGCAAGAACTTCCCCAACATTAAAGCCTTCCATGCTTTCAAAAAACAAAGGTGAGGGAATTGAAGTTTTAAGTTAATAATACACCTCGTGTGATATGAGCTAACAGAGACAATTAAGTAGCTTGTGTACAAATAATCTGATTCAGTTCAGATCAATCAACAATAAAGAATGCTCTATCCCTCATTTCTCATTGCCTTAATTTGACTTCTCTCTCTCTCTCTCTCTCTCTCTCTCTCTCTCTCTCTCTCTCTCTCTCTCTCTCTGTCTCTCTCTCTCTCTGTTTTTCCTACTAGGGATTCTTTCTACTCTGTGTTGCGGGAATGGGAGAAGTATCATGACACTCCAAACTGGAGTATGGAGGCTGCTCTTGGGGATAGAGTCAGGTGACCTGCCATTAATTTCTGCTCGTGTTTATCAACTGATTACACTCTTGTTTCTTGTTACAGACATTTGGTCAGACAACCGACTGAGCTGTGTAGCCACGCCCACTTTGCAAGACTCTTTCAGAAACAACTTGTAGAGGTTGGCACACTCAATAAATTGAAACTTCTAGCCCATGTTTTTGCAGGCAGTTTTTTTTTTTTTTTTTTTTTTTTTTGCAGCCAATTCAGTGAAACATTCTGAGTTGGTATATGAACAACATCTCCCTGTTAATTTTTCACAAAATCATGTTATTGACCTCACTTTTGGATGTATTTTGCTTAATCCCATTCCCAGAAACCTTAACCTCTTCATTCCCAGAAACACTTAACCTCTTCATTCCCAGGAACACTCATTCCCAGGAACACTTAACCTCTTTCCCAGAAACACTTAACCCCATTCCCAGGAACACTTAACCCCATTCCCAGAAACACTTAACCCCATTCCCAGGAACACTTAACCTCATTCCCAGGAACACTTAACCTCTTCATTCCCAGAAACACTTAACCTCATTCCTAGGAACACTTAACCTCTTTCCTAGGAACACTTAACCTCTTTCCCAGAAACACTTAACCTCATTCCCAGGAACACTTAACCTCATTCCCAGAAACACTTAACCCCATTCCCAGGAACACTTAACCTCATTCCCAGGAACACTTAACCTCATTCCCAGGAACACTTAACCTCATTCCCAGAAACACTTAACCTCATTCCCAGGAACACTTAACCTCTTCATTCCCAGAAACACTTAACCTCATTCCCAGGAACACTTAACCTCATTCCCAGGAACACTTAACCTCTTTCCCAGAAACACTTAACCTCATTCCCAGGAACACTTAACCTCATTCCCAGGAACACTTAACCCCATTCCCAGAAACACTTAACCTCATTCCCAGGAACACTTAACCTCACTCCCAGAAACACTTAACCTCATTCCCAGGAACACTTAACCTCTTCCTTCCCAGAAACACTTAACCTCATTCCCAGAAACACTTAACCCCATTCCCAGGAACACTTAACCCCATTCCCAGAAACACTTAACCCCATTCCCAGGAACACTTAACCTCTTTCCCAGAAACACTTAACCTCATTCCCAGGAACACTTAACCTCATTCCCAGAAACACTTAACCCCATTCCCAGGAACACTTAACCTCATTCCCAGGAACACTTAACCTCTTTCCTAGGAACACTTAACCTCTTTCCCAGAAACACTTAACCTCATTCCCAGAAACACTTAACCTCATTCCCAGGAACACTTAACCTCATTCCCAGGAACACTTAACCTCATTCCCAGGAACACTTAACCTCATTCCCAGGAACACTTAACCTCATTCCCAGGAACACTTAACCCCATTCCCAGAAACACTTAACCTCATTCCCAGGAACACTTAACCTCTTTCCCAGGAACACTTAACCTCATTCCCAGGAACACTTAACCTCATTCCCAGGAACACTTAACCTCATTCCCAGGAACACTTAACCTCATTCCCAGAAACACTTAACCTCATTCCCAGGAACACTTAACCTCTTTCCCAGAAACACTTAACCTCATTCCCAGGAACACTTAACCCCATTCCCAGAAACACTTAACCTCATTCCCAGGAACACTTAACCTCACTCCCAGAAACACTTAACCTCATTCCCAGGAACACTTAACCTCTTCCTTCCCAGAAACACTTAACCTCATTCCCAGAAACACTTAACCCCATTCCCAGGAACACTTAACCCCATTCCCAGAAACACTTAACCCCATTCCCAGGAACACTTAACCCCATTCCCAGGAACACTTAACCTCTTCATTCCCAGGAACACTTAACCTCTTCATTCCCAGAAACACTTAACCTCATTCCCAGAAACACTTAACCTCATTCCCAGGAACAGGACTTGGAATGAGGTTACATCTCACTATGCCTAATACTTTATTTCACAAGGCATCCTTTTGTCTTTCTGTTCTCAGAGCTGCAGATACCCTTTGGACACAGCTGCCGTGGAAGAAGGCAGTAGCCTGGCGGGACACCTGAGCAAGATAGACCCCAGCAGACTGATGAGGTTAGCCTCTCTCTCTCTCACTCAACGCAGGAAGCTCCCCGACACTTCTTAAGCTTGGCTTGAGTTAAACTTACTGTTTTTGGTGTTGCAGGTTGAACAAGCGTTTTCTCAATCCCTCTACTGGCTGTGGACCTTGCCCCCCTCCTTCCTTCTCCCACACGGAGGAATTCTTCACCAAATTTATCACTGTCACTGACAGGTACTTTCTTTTCTCTCCTGTTCTGGAGTCAGGAGTCTAATAATACATTCACCATCTTACAAAAATGGATGCTGTTCCCAACCCAGCTACGTGTTCAACCACCATCTCATGGCAGCTGTCTACACAGAAATACTGAAAGTAAGCCAATGTGTGCGTGGGGTGTAACCACGTTTCCAGGCCTTCACGTCAGTCCAGTTTTTGATAACAGTATAAGCAACCATTGTGCGTCGAGGGATGGTCATTCCTTCCTAGTACTAGTGTTTGCAACTGTATACTGCAGGAATAGGCTATGTTGTACACTCAAGAGTCACAAAGTTGATCACAATTAGCCTCGTTCCCAGGCTCTCCCCTCGCCGCGGGGAGAGCCTGGGAACGTAAGTACTAGTGTTTGCAACTGTATACTGCGGGAATAAGCTATGTTGTATACTCAAGAGTCACAAAGTTGATCGCAATGAAGTTTTGTCAAAGTCACAGAGTCATCAGCAGCTAAGTGGTGCAGTCATTGCAGAGCTTGATTTAGGTAGACACAGTTTGTGCCCCTGGCCGGTTGCTAATGTAAATACTGTGCTTATGGGAGTGGCCACTTCTTGTGTGTTTCTTCACTTCATGTAGAGCTTGAGAAAGTACGAGTTTGTCTAACCTCGTTCCTGGGCCATTGCCCAGTTTTCCACTTGCTGTATGGTTTAGCAAGAAATGGAAACTGTGGACAGGGGCCTGGGAATGAGGCTAATGTTTGTCAGCTTTCTGATCACCTCTCCCACATACATGTTCTGTACAGCTACACTCCAGTTGTAGTTCCATTCAGCCGAAAGACCTGCCTGACCTAACGCACACAATGCGAGTGCTGGCCAAGTTCCTGGGGTTCCTACAGTTCCTTCCTCACAAGAACCCTGTCCCAGAATCTCTGCTCTCCACAAGAGAAAAGGTATGGATGAAAATTCTGTTGCTATGGCAATGGGTACCATAGCAACTATAGCTGTAGTTAACAATGGTAACCTCGGTTATCTGGGAGAGCTAGCTTGAGGGTGGATTATAACTGTGTGTAGATGCAGCCCTTCAACATCTTGGGGTGTGTACTGGAGGCAGGAGAGAGAGGTCACTTGTGTGTCACTGTCCCGTGGGTAGTTGAGTACCTCAGTATGATGGACACCCAGGCCACTGCTGTCGAGCACCACCGCACCCTCCTACACACTCTGGTCGATGTCTACAGGTATAGGAAATAGTCCTGCAAATTAATACCGTATAGCTAGAAATTTTCGAGGATTAAAATTTTCACGGATAGCCCTTCGACAAACTTTTCGCGATTTAATTTTTGAGGATGGTGTACGTATGTATGGTTTGCCCTGTCTGAAGGTAATTTTCGAGGGTAAAATTTTCGAGGTTTGATGCGAATCCGCGAAAACCGCGAAATTTTAGTCCTCGAAAATTTCTGGCTATATGGTACCTATTCTGAAAATGAAACAGTGTGAATGCCTGTTTGCCTCGTTTCCATGCCTCCCCTGTTCAATAACTCACAGAGAAAAAGAGTAACTCTGTTCTGTGTATTATTATTATTGGCACAGACCAAAAGATAAAAATAGAGGAGACTTGGGAACAAGGCTAAATTAATGCATAACGATTCAATGTTCATAAATATGTTTCATTTAGAGCAACAAGAGACGGCGAAGGAAAAGCTCCAAATCGTGGCCAGTTTTTGATTGTGGCCACTTTAGGATGGCTGTTTGAGGTACGTAAGAGTGTTACAAAGCCTTACGTCTGTCATTAACTTATTTTCCTGTTTTGTTTTATTTTCACACAGATACCAAACACACCGACCGGCATTTTCTTTGAGCAGGTCAAATCCAGTGGTGGTACATCACTCTCAAGTGATCCCGAGTGCTTGGTGGGTTGACTGAATCCAGCTGCGAGTTTAAAATTACTTGGAAAACTTTTTGTTTTTGGCTCAGGATTCTCAGGATGTCATTTCTACTGAGCTGCTGTACGGATGCTGTCCGTACCTGGGTATGCAACACAAGCTACATTAAAGTCTTCCACTGTTTTCTGTTGGATGGATGTTGCAATTTCCCCATGCAGGTGAACTTCGCTCTATGCTTGCCGAATTTGCTGCTGGTTTGCAGTCAAAAGCCAGTAAGATGCCATGTTTCTTGTCCAATTCCCGATATCTCCAGGTCTCATTCCCAGCCTCCCTGGGGGTGGTATGGGAATGAGACTAGAACTGTTGTGTGAGTCCAGTTCACTACACCTGACGCAGGTCCAATCAGAAAGATCAAGCCAGTTTCAGCTGATATTGATCACTCAGACACCACACCAGCTAAGCAGCTTCAGGTAAGATCACGGATCAAATCAGTAATTGTATCACTGAAGCACTACAGATGGGCAGAGCCAATCACTTTTGGAGTTGTGTGATTGAGAGGTAGCCATATAGCTGATTTTTTCACCTTGACAGAAGCTCCTTGTATTTTGTACTTGTAGAGAGCAATAAGACACTGTTCCCCTGTATTTAACACAGCTGCACTGCACACAGACCCACCTGTTTCCCTCTGCGAGTAAACATCACTTAGTGTATTAAGCCACGCCCCATGAAACGAAAACTATCTATATTTTCTGTAGTTGCAACTTCAGGAGCACTTCTTCAGAAGCCATCCTCCTTACTTGAAGCAGCTTTGTGATATCAGCTCTGAGAGGTTAGTGTTTCGTAGCCTCGTACCAAGACTCTTTCCCGTGGAAAGAGGAAACAAGCCCGGGTACGAAGCTAAGTGTCTTGTGTGTGTAATGGTGGTTGGTGTGGGGCTGAGGGTGAAGAATGTCGTATCAAACTGACATGCAGGATTGCAGCTTCTGCTGTGAGCCACTGTGAAGCTAACATCCTACCACAGCATATCTCTCATGGCGTCGGGTCTCTTTCAGAATGGCTCAAAGAGAAGTAGTAAGTATTTTGCAGGGGTCTCTCTAATGTGCCTCATTCCCAGACTCCATGTCACATACCACCCCAGTTTCAGAAGGTGTGTAGGAGACTGGGAATGAGACTGCATATACTAACCCCACTTCTCCCTAAACAGCGCCAGCAGCAGGAACAGCTGTGTACTGGTTGCCGAGGAACCATTTAACAAGGTGCAGAAAAAACATACTCTAGCACAGCTGATAAGGCCTGGTATTGGCCAAGTTGCATCCTGTGCAGTGAGTGATTTTCCATAATCATAGAGACCATGGTCCATTGATTGTTCATGCCTTGGCTAATGCCTATACAGACAAGGCCAGTTGTCCCACCGCTTTTTTTGCATGCGATAGCAGTCCCCATCTCCAGGTAACACCACTGTAGTTGATGAGCCCCCCTGTTGTTGGCCGATGTGTGTCCTGTGCAGTGGGTGACTAGGCTCACCTTTAACAGGGAGATGTGGTTCACGTCTTGGCTGATCTGTCCTTGTGTCTCTCTCCAGGTGGAGTCAGAGAGATGGGTTAGGATCGTCACTGAAGACACAGTTCACAGTGCAAGTGAAGCAGCCAGGAGGTTCTTCACTAGGTATGAAGATGGTTAACCATCAAGATTAGGTTGCAGTGACCGTACTGATTTCTTGTTGTGTTGTAGCCACTGTCGAAGCCGTGCTACGCAGTCTTTGGAAGTGCTGCTTGCTGGAACACTGGCTAGTCAGGTTACTTAGGATGTGTGTGTGTGTATGTGTGTGTGTGTGTGTGTGTGTGTGTGTGTGTGTGTGTGTGTGTGTGTGTGTGTGTGTGTGTGTGTGTGTGTGTGTGTGTGTGTGTGTGTGTGTGTGTGTGTGTGTGTGTGTGTGTGTGTGTGTATGTGCACCACCTATTACTCCTGTATGTGCACCTCCTATTACTCCTGTATGTGTGTACGTGTGTGTATTCTAGGTTGTGGCTGTTGCTAGTGACATCACAGCTGCGTGGACCAATGAAAAGTGTTCCAGATGGGTTGCAGATAAGCTCAGAGGTCTATATAGTCACCCTCTGATCAGCTCTCCATTAGAATATCACCATCACCTTCTCTCTTACAGCTGCTGTTCAAACTGAAGTTTATCGAGGATTTGAAAAGCTTCGAAAGACTCTAACCGCAACCTTGAAGAGTGGGGCCGGGACTCTTGATCTCCAGAGTGCCTTACTCTCTATCTCACTACAAGATAACAGCACCCACGAAGAGTCAGCACTGATCAACAGAGCACAATCGGCTCCAAAACCAACACCAACTGGGTTTGGAGACAGCTGTCACGGTCAGCCGTCCCTCCACTCTTGTTTTGGCACCGCTACGAGCTCTCCAATACCTGACAGCTCTGTGTTAGAAGAATTCAAGGTAAGCTGGCCAACTTCTTCTTTCCCAAATCGTTTCTGTTAGCTCACTGTTTGTCCCTACAAGCAGACAGCAGCAGAGACAACACTCCAGATCCCCACCCAACCTCCCACAACCGGTATCCAACAAAATTAAATAATTTCACAACTAAAGTTTACTATATTATCTTCATACTGTCACACAGAGCAGCTGGCAAGATTGCAGTTGGCGACAGGCACTTTTGTGGAACACATTGACCACACAACCTCACTGCTACCTGGTATACGCGTTCCCCAGGTGTGCATGCATGTAACTCTTATGTATTTGGACATGGTCTCATTCCCAGACTCTAGTACAGGAACCTGGGAATGGGGCTAACAGTACATTTGCCCTCATACAGCTGCTTCCTTGTGGTTCAGAACATACCCTTTCACTGTCGATGGACTTGGCCTCCTACTTGAGTAAGCTACCACCCCGTGTGTGTGTGTGTGTGTACGTGCGTGCAGGTGTATGTGTGCATGTGTGTGTGTGTGTGCATGCGTGCGTGTATATGCGTGTGATTTAGCTATCTTCTTTACCCAGTTGCACATGGGAGCCTGGTTCTACCTCAAAACACAACTGACCAAGTATGTTTGTGCATGATCATACAATCAATGATTGCAGCAGTCAACCACAAGGTGCATATGACTGGTGGTCCCTACAGCCTTCTGGACGTGGTCCTGTTTGTGAGGGTCTGCTGGAACACCTTCTGAGGACTTGGAAGATCATGAAACGTGAGGCTTGTGCCATGCTCGTTCATCAATCCTTACCCTCTTTAGATCCTCCTGTTTACATAGGTTTGAAGTTGGAGATTCCCGTGAGAAAGCTGATGTGTGCAACAACGTTCAGAAGATACATACAACAGCACTGTGTTAGTAACACGGAATGAGTAATATGTCCTGGTCTCAATTTCCGACCTTCCCCCTAAATGATTGGGAACAATAGCCTTATTTAGTCCCAGGCTCCTCCCTAACTGGTCTCATTCCCAGGCTCCTCCCCGGCCAGCCTCATTCCCAGCTGGCCTCATTCCCAGGCTCCTTCCCAGCCAGCCTCATTCCCAGACTCCTCCCCAGCCAGCCCCATTCCCAGACTCCTCCCCAGCCAGCCCCATTCCCAGGCTCCTCCCCAGCTGGTCTCATTCCCAGGCTCCTCCCCAGCCAGCCTCATTCCCAGGCTCCTTCCCAGCCAGCCCCATTCCCAGGCTCCTCCCCAGCTGGTCTCATTCCCAGGCTCCTCCCCAGCCAGCCTCATTCCCAGGCTCCTCCCCAGCTAGTCTCATTCCAAGGGGAGGGGCCTGGGAATGGGACTAGCTGGGAAAGAGTCTGGGAATGAGGCTAGTCTTGTACCCGATGTTTTGCAGACAAAGTGAACTGCTTTACGTTATGTTCAGTTTTCTCCGTACAGAAAGTGAGTGTGTGGCGGTCCCTCGGTGATGTTCTGATTGGTCTAGTGTTGTGTGACATCACTTCCTCTCCGGTGGTTGAGAGCCTCTGGCTTTGCAGGAAACAACAGCTACCAATTTCAGAGGTGAACCCTGGTCTCATTCCAGTACCACCCTTGGAATGAGACTACAGGAGCCACTGTACACCACAGTACATACATAAATCAGTCTGTGTATGTCATTGGTTCCCGTTCAGGTTCATTGCATGCTGAAAGCAGCTGCCATCTTTCTGGACTCGTGGTACACCTACAAGCTGCCGGAAGGTTTGTGTGATATTTTGGTGTTGTGGTGATCATCTATAGCACATGAGGGATGGTTATGTTTACAACTGGGGCCACAATTTGTGACCACCCTTCATGTGGTGGTCGGAACTTTGAAAATAAGCTTAGATCGACTTAAAAAAAAAAAAAAAAAAAAAAAAAAAGGAGTTTAGTAGAGTGCTGTAGTGTCAGTAGCTGTGAGTAGTGCGTAATGTCTGCTTGTGAAAGCAAGCTTGCGTCTAGAAGAAGCAGAAAGGCCACAGTGGCCAAGACTGTGTTTGTTGAGTAGGCCCAGGTCTCGCGGCCGTATGCCTAGCCCAGGTGCTTCAAGTGCTGGGATGGGCTTTAACTAGAATACGCAATTTATCGTTGGTGCTACAGTCTGACAGCCAAGGGAGCTGAACGGTGGCTGTGTGTGGAACAGAGCCGTGAGTTGTTTAGCGACATAAGGGAGAGAGGTGGGGCTAGTAATGCTTGCTTCCACTCGTGAATGAGCCCCTCCTGTAGACAAGCTGTGAATTTTTTAAAATGTGCATTCATTTTGGTGCAGTCAAAGTTGTCCATTCCAAGAGTAGTGACAAACATGAGTCTAGCCTGACTTTGAGAGTAGCTTTGAACGAAAGCTGGCATAGATTGTTTTGAGATACATTGGTGGTTGGGACGCTACCTACAGTGAGCGTGTAGATGCGTCCATCGAGTGGCAATTTGGGGTTCATGAATATATTAATGAGCTACTAAAACCCTTTTTAAAATTAGGCAAAGCAAGATTGCCCTAAAGCAAACCCTAATCCTGGAACTAGGAGTAACCCTGGTCCTGACTGTAACCCAGGTTTATGTTTTCGTTAACCTCCGCTGAGTGACGACCGTGCCACCTTAAGCTGCTAGTGACTCAGTCTGTGGTTTGGACAAAATTTATTTTTTGAAAAAACTTGATAAGCCACACCTATTTCCTCAGTATACAGTGCCACCAACATTGTTCACAAGTATCCAGTGAGGGTTAATGAGATTCATAGCCCTGTTCCTCCATTAAAAGTGCTGTCTTTTGTGTATAGCCTCGTACCCAGGTTGCTTGGGAGGAGAAAGACACGGCCTGGGTACGAGGCTATCTTGTGTATAGCAGCTGGTGCGTGTAGCCAACACTTACTGTCCTCTCATGCAGGGAGTGGTCTTACCAAGGAGAGTTCTGTCCATCTCAGAGAGGTGCACTTTGTTCGGCTGCTGAGCCTTGTTCTGCAGAACCTGGACCAAACTGATACCCCTCCTTCTCTCCTATCATATGTCCACTTGAAAGAAATCGTTCATCCATTTTGACATTAAAAAAGAAAACGTCACACCCAGTTTATATGTACAAAATACAGTACCATGAAATATATTATGGGATGCACCAATAGGGTAAAATATTGAAAAAAAAAAGAAATTAAAAATTGGGGCAGATGGGATGTATATTTCACGAGTGCGTATGACATTGAACAGATTGAGCTGAGATGGTGCAGTTTTAAACAGTTCACACAAAACATGATATAATGGCAACAATAAGTTGAGTGTTTAGGCCAGATGGGCTATTTCTCATAAATGTACACGGCAGAGTTGAGTGCATTAAAGTTCACACGCAGTTCATACAAAATACAATACATTCAGAAAGTGGAGTAATTTCAATCATGATTGTGCATGTTGCAGAGCTGAGTGCACTTGAAATGTTATATTCAAAGACGGGATATTTCAGAGCAACTACAAAACATTCTTGGGCTCAAAGACGGGGGTACATATTTGGAGCTGAGTGCAACTACAGGGCATTCTTAGGCTCATAGACAGGGGTATTCCAGTCCATAAATAACGCAGACGATCGTCCCTTGGGAACGATCCCGACAATAGGGTACAACTCCTCAAATGTTTCAACCAGTTGCACCATGCTGACTACCGTTCCATTCTTAGTGAAAAACACATAGCCATCATCGGTTTTAGAATTTGCAGAAATGATGATTCCGCAGCCGATTGTGTCGCCAACACCGCACTTGGGAGCATCGAGGTTGTGGAAATTGTCGCTACTATACACTGCATGGATTTTTCCCTTGGTTACATCATAAGCTATCGAGACCGAGGTGAACCCGGGTGCGTACTTCATGGGGTAGTCTCTCACAGCAAGACCAACCATGAGAATGTCTTCACACTTGATAACATTGGCTGCAAAATGGTTGTAATCACGGTGCAACGCCACTGCAAACTGTGCCATGGCGGGTGCTTGGCTGAAACCACTACTCCCGGATCCGGAAAAGTGGACAACTTGGTCCGAGTAGGAACAGTTGTTGATTCGCATCAGTCCGACAAAGTGGCGCTCAGATAGTGTTGTCTTTGGTTTGAACGTCTCCATGAAGGTCACCGAGATTTTGTCCTGCTTGGATGTGGGGGCAACGGCAGGGTAGAGCCCACCCTCGGGAATGGCTGCACGTACACGACCGACCTCCATACCATTGTAGGTAAAGAAGACAGAGCAGTTTTTATTGTTGTTAGGAATAAGGCTCACTCCGCAACCCATTGTATCGCCCTTTCTCGGCACTGGCCCAAACACTTTCCCTCGACCAGAGGCGTGGTACAATTCTCCATTGTCCGAGTGGTACCCGATCGAGTTTTCCGACCATCCTGGTGCATGCTCCATTGGGAAACCCTTTGGAACAGCCCCAATTGCGATTGCTCTCATATGGCCGAATGAAAGGATGTGTACTTCGAAGTACTGCATCCTTTCTGAGAAGGGATGGTGGGAAACCCCAAGCCCAATCTTTACTCCAGTTGCGGGTGTCTTTCGATCACTGTCTAGGTACTCTAAGATGTAGCTTTTGTCTCTCACGAGTGAAGGTGAGAGCTTCAGGCCACAGAGAACCCTCCAGGCCAGTCTGGCCGGTTCCTGGTTGCAAAGGTTGGACTTAGCAAGGTTGATTTTGATTTTTTCGTGACTGCTGTGGAGACCGATGGTTGGGAAGAAACCACTAGTTGGTATTACGGTCGTCACATGACCCAGTTCTTCTCCATTTCTGGTAAAGTACACTTGAACTTCAGTGCCTGGGTCACAACTGGTACTTTCTGAGGCAGATCGAATTCCGAGGCCAATTACATCATAGGGATTCCAGGCAGGTCCAAAGGAGCTCCCAAACCCGTTTGCTTGAAATAGTTGTCCGTCATCACCATGGTGAGCAACTGAATTCTTCTGCCATCCGGGTTGAGAGGTGAGTGGGTAGTCTGCCGATGCAATGCCAATGGCTATTGTACATTTGGCACCTGGGTCGAGAATTTTGACTTCGTAGTACGAGTTGGAATTCAGCTGCAGCGATTGACTGACTTGAGCAACACCAACGTCATTCACTGTGGTGCCTGAGCCTGTGTATTCAACAATGTTACCTCGTAGCTTCACCCTCTCTGATCTCAGCCATCCAATCAGTGATGACCTATCCCACTCGGGCATCGGGAGACAAAGTGTGGGAATGACAGCATCTCCGGGGTGAGTTAGGACGATGGTGGGGTAGAGAACGTGCTGCTGCAACCTTCCCAGGACACCCAGGTGGAATAGCTTCATGTTATTGAGGTAAAACTCAACTGCGGAGGGCTTACCATCTGTGAAGAGTATTGCGCACCCCAGGTGATCTCCTAGGCCACATGTTTGTGTTCCAGTTAGACCCTTCTGAGTTCCTTTGCTTGTCACCAGCTGTCCCGTACAGCTGTACAACAAAGATTCGACATTGGGAGAGGTATAGCCATGGGGAATGTTGACTGCAGCCCCTGCCTGAATCTGAGACTGGTCTCCCAAACCGACTATCTCAATTTCAAAGTACGGTCTTTCCACAGAAAAAGGCTCGGTTGCTTGGCAGAAGGCTTTTGGTGGGATGCCATAATTTAGCTCCCTATGTCTGCAGCTGTGAACAATCATCCTCCCAGCCTGGTGCAGGGAGAACGAGCTTCGCCATTCACTGCTCATGCAACGAGGTGGGAACTCAGATCTAGAATGGAAGATGACAGATTCAGTAGGGCTCTCAAGACAGACGGCGGGGAAGAACCCCCCACAGGGAATGCTCACTTTCACGGCACCAATGATGGCTCCGTTTAAGGTGAAAAAGATTTCAAGCTTCTCGGTCGTTTTGAGGGCATTTGAATGATTCATGCTACCAAACTGAATCCCACAGCCAACTGTATGCCCTGCAAACACTTTCGGACCAAACTTGTGGCCACAGTATCCGCTGCCTTTGAACAGCCTTCCGTCGTCCAAGTGGTAGGCTATGGAGTCAGATTTCCACCCAATCCACGTGTTCGTCGGGTAGTTTTTGGAGATGAGACCGACAGCAATTGCTTTGTCAACAGCACTGGAGCAAACTTCGACCTCAAAGTAAGGATTCGAGGGTACCAGGGGCATTGCAGCTTGCGCAAAGCCAACAGGTATCTTGGTCTTGAGTTTTGTTGGAGTGTGTATAATCCTTGCATTTTCTTGCATGACATTGGAGTATTTGGCCCACCCTTGTCCAATGGGGGTCATTGGAGGCCAGATGGCACAGGCATCCATGGAAACCTTTGAGGTTGACTCAACCATGAAGACAGAAGGGTACATATCCTCTCCACGGATGTCAATTTCTGAGCAGTACACGACCTCGTTGTTTGTCGTAAAAAAGAGAAGTGATTTTATACTGTTTGGGATAGGCTTCAGACCACATCCAAATTCGTAGCCGTTCTCAATGGCACAAGTGTCGTTGGATTGGAAATAGTCCCCCCGCATAACCACTGTCCCAGTTATGATGTTAAAGACATTCGATTTGAAGCCCTCAAGGGTTTGGTTGAATGTACACATTACCTTGGTTGACAATCCAATCAAGATATCGCCGGTTTTCTCAGAGATAGGTGTTATTTTGAAATAGGCCAATTTGTCTGTGGAGACCGGCTTGGCTAGCTGGGCCTTACCAGCGTGGGAGTTAGGAGCAGGGCACACTTCACAACCCTCCACCTTCACATCACGACATTTGCCCCATACTGTGCAGTAACGCAGCTCTGGAAAGGGGTCTGGGGCGTTCAGGTCGATGGTAATCATCCCACCTGCCGTCTTCAAACCAACTGTCGGGAAGAACCCAAGCTGAGGTACTGAGACAAACTTCCTAGCCACGATCCTCTGGTTGACGGTGAAAAAAATCTCAGCGTATCGTTTGCTGCCATCTTCCGGGAATCTGGCCCCACATCCGAGGGTGGCTCCTCGGTAGTGTGAGATTGGTGACACGTCTTCCCCGATCGAGTTGTGGTACACTCTGCCTTCATGAGCGTGGAATGCAATCGATTCTTTCCCGCTCCCTGGGTGAATATCGAGAGGGTAGTTATAGGAGGCAACTCCGCACGAGACACAGAAACTTGGATCCCTTGCGACAATCCTAACTTCAAAGTAAGTGTGAGAAGGAGAGAGGGGGAAAGCAGCTTGTATAGCTCGGACAGTATGGTCGTTGGGACCCAGCTGTGCACCCACTACCGTCATGGGGTCTGTTAGCACCAGCCCACTTTCACGCCCTCGTACAAACCCAAAAGGAAGACCATTTACGACCGGCCAAAGTTTTGGGAAGTGAAGAGAAGCGAGCTGGATTTCTCTGGACCTTGAATCTGAGTCGACTGCGAGGGTGGGATAGAAACCGTCATCAGGGGGAGTTGTATTGATGCTGGTCACCTGCTGGCTGTTGACAGTGAAGAACACTTTGACGCTATTGTCTGAAGTGGTATGATATTCAATTCCAACACCAATGGTGAACTTTTCCAATGTCTCATTGGCTGTACATGTAGATGTGACTGTGTTAGGAATGGTGCAGCAGATCGCCCCATTGCGCATCACAAACCCAAGGAGGGGTAGGTAGCCAGCTGATTGCTTTGCCTCACCAGGGATGACTTGTTTTGTCTCAGAAGAAACCTTTGGTAACACTCCTAATGCAAGAACCGAGTACGAACATAGTGGCTGGAGCATTTCCACTTCAAAATATCGGCTGACTTTGGAGAATGGTAGACAGGTTTGGATGACTGTCGGCTTGCCGACCCCAGACTGCAGAGAGGAGACAAGATTCTCTTCCTCAATTTTAGCATTCTGGAGGCAGTTCCACTTTTCTGTGATTGGAGGAGGGAGGCTAAAGTTAGAAAAATTCTCTGGGAGAGCGTGGGTCTGAAAATAGCTGTCAGGAGTCAGGGTGATATCTTGCTTTACTTTGACCTTTGTACCCGGGCCTTTGAGCCCGATTGCTGGGTACAATCCACTTGGTGGGAGGGGGGTGTTTTCAACTCCGACCGAACACCCATTCCTGAAAAACTCAACCTGGATCGTGCCTTTGCTTTCCGGAGCGACTACTTCAGATTTGTATTGCAGGGAAGCCTTGCAGCCAATAATATCACCAATGACACATGCAGGAGAGACAACCTTGCTTTCTACCAAGCTGGTATAAATTGCACCGTCAGGAGAGTGGAAGGCTATTGACCCGTGAAGTATCCCTGGGAGTTGGGAGGGAGGGTAGCGGTTCCACACGAGGCCAACTGCCACGATGCCACTGGGATGAACCAAATGCTGTATTTCTACTTCAAAATATGGCATTTTCTCTGTGAGAGGCAGCCTGCCCATGATGAATGAGCTCTCAGAGGAATCAGCTGGCAGAGAGCATTCTAACGAACCGTCGTCGTTTGAATCAACGTGGTGGAGAATTCGAAACATTCTGCTTTCTTCTTTGGGGATGAGCCCCACTGGACTTGTCTCCACTGCAAGTGGAAACAAGGGCGGGGGAGACATGGAAGTGTCAATTGGTTTAATCTTACTCCCTCTCACCGGTAGAGATGGACTATCGGGACAATCAGCACCTTGAAGTACCCTGGTTTGCCCCACCTCATTGACTGCAGGTCTGAACGGGCTTGAGGCACGATATTCAGCTCCTTTCCCCACTGACAGCATATCAGGGGTTGTCAATTCTGCTTTCATAGATTCTGCGTTCTCTTCCAGAGTGGTCATTTCTGGTGTTCCCAAACTGTCCGTCACACTTGTTTGTGAATCAAAGCTGCATAGAGACGGAGGTTTAGTAGGAGTTCTAGATGACCCAAAGCTACTTGCCAAGCTGCTAGTTGAGCTCTGAAGGGAGGTAGAACGGCTGTAACTTTTAGAACTCTTGACACTGCCCGGAGATTCAAAATGGGGGGCGTCTTGTTCAGAGGCAAAGGATGCAATACTCGCTTGTGTTGCGTACATTCTGGGACTATGGTAGCTTTGTGGAGTAGCAGAGGTGGAGGAAGGAGGAGTAGCAGTTGCTACTGAGGTCAGGGAAGAGAAAGGAGGTTGGTGGTGCGAATATGGGGTACTGTGCTGGCGATGTGTGAATGGGGAGGCAGGTGAGGCTGCGTCGGGGTGGGATGTGGGGGTGACATACGGATGGTGTCTGTGTGGAAAATAGTGGGAGAGATCTGTCGGTGACATGTATTCATAAGGATGGTGGTGATGATGATGGTGGTGGAAGGGGTTGAAAGGTGGGGGGCGGAAATGATGGGAGAGATCGAGAGGTGGGTGGGGGAAGCGCATGTACATATGAGGGTAATGGTACCCCGTGGGGTAAACAGGTAAGTGGTCCGGTGTGTCTAGGACTCTAGCACTCCCTTGGGTAGTCATGCCGACTGAACCTGGCTGTCCTTTGAAGACTCTCTCCATGTACCTAACATCACCTTCCATGTGGTGAGGATAGGAAGGCGGCACTATTGAATCCCTTTCTTTTGGCACAAAATCTTGTGATGGCTGCTTCTTCCTTGCAGGCTGTCCTGCCGGAGTCACAGCTGCTCCTCCCTGTGGCATCAGCACAGTCTCTGGTTTCAGAAAGGAGGGTTCCATCTGGGGTGCAGCAACTTGAATCACCTCTCCAACACTCATGCATCCAACTTGAGCATAAAACCCACCATCCTTTGGGCTCCACAGTATCGCCTTTCCCACAAAAGTTCCATTTCTGTGAAACACAACGCTAACTTGCTTTTCCGAGCCATCCACCGGTTCCAGGGTGCATCTGACGACATCTCCCCTCTGGCATGGATGGTTGGTTTGCTGCTCTCCAGCAGAACTTTGGAGAATCAGTCCGTTATCGGCGTGGAACCCCAGAGAGATGTCCTCCCACCCTGGAAGGAGGTTGGTTGGGTAGAGCTTGCTGCACAAGCCAAGAGCAATGTAGCAGTGTTCTCCAGGGTTCACGATTTTCACCTCAAAGGAACTGTTTGGACCAAAGGCGCTCATTGGTGATTTTGATCGTATCGTGCCAACATGCTCACTGCCTCCAGCTCCCACATAGTAGCACATCCCCCTCCCTCGATGTTGAAGATCGGGGTTCGATACCTCCCAGATGTCATCAAATTGTAGCTTGGGAGGTGAGTAGGGGATGGAGACTTCTGGCAATATGACTTTAACTTTTTCCTTTCTGCTCATCATGCCAAAACAAGCGTAGAACCCTCTCTCAGGCACCCATGTTGTAACCTGGTCAACAAGCTGTCCATTTCGGTGGAAAAGCACAAAGATTTGTTTCGGGCTTTTGTCAACGGGTTTCACTGTACACTTCATGATGTCTCCTTCCTTGCACGGATGACCAGTTGGCTGGCCATCTCCACAGCTGTGAAACAGGTTGCCATTATCAGCATGGTAACCAACCGAAGATTCTTCCCAACCGGGTAGCAAATTTCTGGGGTAGGCTTCACTGACAACTCCAAGTGCAATGTAGTTATGCTCCCCAGGGTTGACAATCTGAATCTCAAAACAGCGACCATTGAGAAGACCAAGAGGGTTGATAGGAGCCTTAGTTCGTACGGTACCAATGGACTCTTCACTACAATCCCCAGGACCAGAATAAGAACACAACCCACCTCCGTGGTGTGTGACTACGTGGGGCGTGCACACTTCCCATATTTGGTCAAAATCAGTTCTCTTTATCACCATGGGTGGCGACATCTGGATCTTCTCCCCTCTACTCATCATCCCCACCACCCCATAGAAGCCACCTGGTGGGACAGCGGCTGGAACTTGTGTGATCCTTTCTCCATTTCGACAAAACTCGATTGTAACACTGTTCATTTCGTCAGAAGTTTGGATCACGCTACACTTCAAGATGTCACCATTCACACAGGATTGTTCCAGGGGCTGTGCATCGTCCGAACAGTTGAATAGGCTTCCTTCATCCGTGTGAAATGCAATGGAGGTGTGCTCCCATCCAGGTAGAAGGTGGTTAGGGTAAGCCTCATCACACACCCCAATGGCTATGAAGTTTTGTTCACCTGTGCATCAGAGTACAAAGACGGTTTTCAATATTGATACATACATTCCTTCCACCTCCTCTCTCTCTCCCTCACTCTCCTCCCTCCCTTCCTCCTTCCCTCCCTCTCTCTCCTCCCTCCCTCCCTCACTCCCCCCCCCCACACACACTCCTCACCTGTATTCACAACTGTGATCTCAAAAGAGGTTATTCCACCTCGAAGCGGGTCCAGGGGTTTCAGTGTCCTGACTGTGCCAATATCCTCTTCATTTCTCTCACCACTGCCAGTGTATGAGTACAGCCCCTGGCCATCATGGGCTATATTTCGTGGGTCACTGATGTCCCATACAGCTTCAAAATCGGCCTTGATTGAGCCATACTTGCGACCTCTTGCCACTGTCAGTGTTGGCATGGCTGGCAGCAGTTGAGCGGCAGCAAGCTAATTCAGCTGCTTCTTGGCCTAAAAAAGAGCAAGAAGAGATATATATGGTATGGAGTACAGCTCAGTTTCAAGCAGGCAAAGTACATGGTGGCTTAAGGCCTATGGTGAGGGAAATGCAAAAAAGGTGCAAAGTGGTGCGACTTTTACTTTCAATGTGCGTATTGTATATTGTATTTGCGAGCTTACGTTCATGGGTCTGTCCGGGATCCGGGGTTCATGGACATGGCTAGGGCCGGCCTAGCCTATAAGTTACTCCGAAATTTCAATTGATTGCGAATAATTAGACGTAATTTCATACGGTAAAGTTTGCATGCTGCAGTTGTGTTGCTGTGCAAGATGGCTGTTTTCAGATAGCGCAGGCTTTCTTCTGCTAGAGAAGACGAGCTGCTGAATTGACTAGGAGGAAAGGAGACAAGATATACGCTGCTAGTCTGAAGATCTCCGGCGCTTCTACCTCGCCTGCGGGGGTCTGATGAATTTTGAATACTGAAATCGAATAAAAACCGCCATGTCTCTGAATCCAAGATGCTATGCACTGTCACAGATATCGTTTCTCGTGGCTAACATCAACAAAAGAAACTACAAGGACAACTGCACGGAAATTGCGCGGGTATGTAGGAAGAGACCACCCATGGCCATGTAGATTATTACTGCACTACTTCAAGGGGTGATCTGAGTGTAAGCAACCCCAACCTTTAGTACCCCTGGGACTCAACAGGACAGTCAAAGGAACTAGAAAAGGCTAAAAAAAGTTTTTGGATTTTAGACGGAATGGGACACATGTCCGTTTTTTAGACGAAATGAGAATGGGATTAGACGAAATGGGCTGACACCAGTCAGTTATATGTCGCCTGTTGATGCGTTTGTGACTGGGGTCAAGATTTTGTTTTTTGATCAGTTGATTGTTCCCTTCTGAAGCTCATGATTGTTTCAATTTTCAACGGGTCAAAGGTCAAATTGCAACCTTGTGTTCTTGATCCGTTGATTTTTGCAGGTTGGAGGTCACCTTGATCCCTTGATCAGCACTCTAAAAGGAATTTGATTCAAATTTAATCCCGGTTGCAAACGTTTCTACATGGGGACATATAGACTATTCCTTGTACTTCCAGAGGGCAAAGTGCATTCAGCTGTAAAGCCAACCTTTTGCCCTGAGAGAGAAACAGCTTCTTTTATTTTCAGTATTGATGGTCAGGACTCGATGTAGCGCTTCCTTGCCTGTATTTGCACCTAATGCAGGCACCGACTCTTACCCTCCAGAAGTGAAGCCATGTCCTATAGATCTATAAAAAACAAACAAACATTTAAACTATAGGAATATTTTATTTTGTTGTGTATAATTACAACACGTGCACATATCCATAACTTTTGCAAAGCATAATTAGGTAGCAATGTCTTTATCCCCCCCCCCCCCCCCTCCTCCTTTATAAACACACACACACACAGCTTGTGGGGGTGTATGGAGCTGACGCAGACAAGCACCTTTTCCGTTGCCTTGTCTCCTCGGTAGACTTCTCGTCAGACGGCAGGAACTCAGGGAAGGACGACCAGCAGCTACTGTTACTCATCCAAGAGGCAAATCTCCTCACTACCAAACCCAACTTTTCCTCCATCCTCTGCTACACCTTCGAGAAGCAGGGGACAAGGGTAATGCTTTCAAGTCTGGTAACCTGGTTTCCAGACCCCTCCCCCTTCCCCCCTCCCCCCCTTCCCTCCCTCCTCCCCCACCCACCTTGCTTTCCGTCAGTTGAGGCTAGGTGAGAGGCTGGAGCGTGGTGGGGCCTGGAAACAAGACTACAAGTGTGGGTGTGTAGCCTGTTAAGGTTGTACACCTGAACATACACCATAGACAATGTCGACGAATTACTTGGAGTGTAGATCAGTTGTATGTAAACAATCTGCTGTGTCTGTTGTCTCCATCACAACCACACAGCAGAAATTTAGATACCACTCAATCAGAGGCCACAGCTACTTGTTTTTGTGGTGTTCAGGGGCGCATCTGATTGAGAAAATATTGTACACAGCTTAAGCACAAAGCAATAATTAAACTTACCTCCTATCCATTATTAACGCTTTTGGTCTCAATAATAAACACACCTGCATCAAAGTAGCTCAATGTCTGAATGTTCCCTTTATTTGGACTAAGGTGCTAATTAGGGCTGCCATGACATGGCTAAATTTGACTGTCATGTAATGTTATGTCATGATATGACGATATGTCATGACATGAGGTTCATTTCTGAAATTTTGAACTATATCACTGCATGAAAAAGTCTTAAGTGACTCATTAACTTGGTATGCTAGTGTTTGGTAAGTTACGAGTACATGTGACCTTTCACAAGTATATAGGAGTATAGGTCTGTTGGTTCAAATTCCTACATTTTGTGTCAGCTTCTTGTGTGTTCAGGTAAATCCCAGCTAAGTAATTATGCAAATGCACACTGTTTATAAATATCGATATAGTCTTGGCTTATGTCGTATCATGTCAAGACTACTTTATGTCATGACATACGATATATCGTGGCAGCCCTAGTGCTAATTGATATTTTCTCCTCCAGGCTCTGTGGCCATCTCCCCAAATGCTAGTCCAGGTAGCTAAGGTCCTGAAGCTGGCCAAAGTACAAGAGGTATGTGTAGTGTGTTCCGTTTTGAGGAAGAGAAGGGTGGGGGAGGTTGTTTTGGTAACAGTGTTAATGTTGGCCTCCTTGTTGTATCCGTCCTCAGGTTGTATTTGCGCTAGGGCTTACAGCCTCCTCTGACCCAGACATTCAGATTCATGGTACATCTCAGCTGGATCGTTGTTTAGCAACACAGTGTCATAACCTCCCCTCTCTTATTCCTCCATTCTCATTTCTCTCCTCCCCCCCTCCCTCTTCCCTCCTCCTCTTCTTTTTTCTCTTCTCCCTGCTCCTCTTCTTTCCTTTCTCCTCCTTCCTCCCTCCTTTCTCCTCCTTTCTCCTCCCACCTCCCTCCTTTCTCCTCCCACCTCCCTCCTTTCTCCTCCCACCTCCCTCCTTTCTCCTCCCTCCTCCCTCCTCCCTCCTCCCTCCTCCCTCCTCCCTCCTCCCTCCTCCCTCCTCCCTCCTCCCTCCTCCCTCCTCCCTCCTCCCTCCTCCTCCCACCTCCCACTTCCCTCCTCTCTCCCTCCTCTCTCCCTCCTCTCTCCCTCCTTTCTCCTCCCTCCTCTCTTGCACAGCCTCCCACCACTTGAAAACTAAGCTACCTGAGATTGTGAGATCATACTCAGGTTAGCTTCCAACTCCAGTCTTCAATAAACATTTACCACATTTTAATACGACCACTCCCCCCATTTTTTTGTTACAATTTTACAATTTTAAGCTGCAAAGAGAAAATGGGATGCAAAACAGCTACATGTACCCATTTATCTCGTTTATACAGCTGCTGCCCCCAAATTAAATGGAGGGCTATAGTAATCAAATTGGGCTGTCACTTGCAGCACAAGTAGCTATGTACTTGTGTGATACAATTGTACAGGGATGTTAATGGCCGATGATTTCATGCACCTCTTCATCTCCTATCTCCCCCCCTTCCCCCCCACACACTTTCTCCACACCTACACATTCTCCAGACCTGAGTTCTGGACTGGAGGGAGGACTGGGAGAGGTGGGGATAGATGTGCTACACATGTTGCTCACACACCTTCTCCAGGGGAGTGAGGAAGAGACAGGCATGTCTCCTGAGAACGTTGAGACCTTTGTGCAGACACTCAGAAGAGGTAGGGAGTCCTCTGACTACAGTACCGTCTTTCGCTCACCTTGGAGAGAGTCCAGGCACACAACACACTTGCCGTATAGTTCAAAGCAAAATTACAAATTGCAAAACAACAACAGTGGCTGTACAACTGTAGCTCTTTCTCCCTCTCCTCCCCTCCCCCCCTCCCTCTCACTTTCTCCCTTCCCTCTCCTCTCCCCCCCTTCCCTCTCTTTCCTCTCCTCCCCCCCTTCCCTCTCCTCCCCCCCTTCCCTCTCCTCTCCCCCTTCCCTCTCCTCTCCCCCTTCCCTCTCCTCCCCCCCTTTCCCTCTCCTCCCCCCCTTCCCTCTCCCCCCCCCCCCCCTTCCCTCTCACTTCCTTCTCTTCTTTTCCTGGTCTACTCCTTCTTTCACTCTCTCTCTCTTACTAACTCCACTCTCCCTCTCACTCGGCAGACTTTCCTCGTGAGAGGGTTCCAGTTGTTCTGGCTCCACTGATTTACCGGGAGCAACAGGACATTACTGAAGATAGGTGTGTGTGTGTGTGTGTGTGTGTGTGTGTGTGTGTGTGTGTGTGTGTGTGTGTGTGTGTGTGTGTGTGTGTGTGTGTGTGTGTGTGTGTGTGTGTGTGTGTGTGTGTGTGTGTGTGTGTGTGTGTGTGTGTGTGTGTGTGTGTGTGTGTGTGTGTGTGTGTGTGTGTGTGTGTGCTAATCAACCGACATTGGAGATACATGTAGGTACATATGGACTCAGTACCGAGATATCTCATGTATGTGTGGTTCCCTCTGTGTGACCACTACAGGCTGGTTCCAGTGTCTGTGTCACTACCATCGTCAGTTGTAAGTTACATAGTCTCATTCCCAGACCCTCCCAGATGTTTGGGAATGGGACTGTACTACTTGTGTAGAGTATCATCTGACCTCTGACCTCTGACCTGGTGTTCTTTCTTGTAATAGTCCTCACTCTACTTGGCAGACATCATGAAAGACATTGGATACTCCGCAACAACTTCGTACGTTTCTCTGTGATGATACGTTAAAAAGTTTCAATGACTTGATTTTCCCACTGTGTGTGCAGGAAGCAAGATTCGCTGGAGATTTTGAAGGATTTTGGGAAGACGCAGATCAATGCCAAACAAGTGGCCAGAGTGTTAGGTATCCCTGTGTGCCAGTCTCGGTCCCAGATCTAACACCAATCCCAACACAGATCAGTTTCAGTATTGTTATATGTACTGGAAGTGAGATGTGCTCTTGTTGAGGTCTGGAGGCCGAGATTGTGTGTGTGTGCTGAACTGATTTGTTCCTCCCCTGCATGTGCATGAATGTGTGTGTATTCGAATAACTTTGTATTTCACCTTCTTCTCCCTGGCCTTGTCTTCTCTCTGTCCTTGTCTTCTCTCTGCTTGTGTGCAGGTATGATGGCCTCCACTCTCAGTGGCCTCCCAGAGGGAGTACCTTTTCTGGTGAGTCCACCACTGTCGTCACCACACCTCTAATGGTATCAGCTCTGTGCTAACGCACTGTGCCATACTCATGTGCACGTGACACCATCACTATTGGGAAGGGCGGAGAGAACCTGTAGTCTGTTCTTTTATAGTTCCATCTTGATCTCTCCACCCTCACACTCACACCCCCACCCACCCACACACGTACACACAGGGTGTATCAGGGGAGGTGACATCCCACGGTGCTGGGAAAGCACCCTCTACCTGGGACGTGAAAAACT
>OX422205.1:5607414-5987414 GCA_949130485.1 Agelas oroides | reverse complement strand
TTCTTCTTCCTCGCCTTCCTTTCTTCCCACCCTCTCTCACCCTCCCTTATTTTGTTTTCTTCTATTTTCTTTCAGCCGGAGATGTCACCATTTCCCAATCTCTTTGGCAACTCAGGAGCGGGAGGGCTTGCCCCTGGCTCACCTGGAAAGGGTGGTTTGACCGCAACCAGTTTTACGGGACTGCCCAGTACAGCTTCACAGCTTACAGGCCATGTAAGTCTGCATGTTACGACAGAGAAAGTTTTGCAGCATACGAAAGGAGAGATGCTAGAAAGATATTACGTATGTGGCAGTCCTGTGTAGAAATCGAAGGTTATTCCGTCGCGAATTTCGATCGCATTGCTGTGTTTGAAGCGCCATATCGCTGAACTTCCGTTAAGGGCGAGGCTCATACGTGCTTCGTAGATGCATGAATATCTAATGAATCTCATATGAGCCCCGCCCTTAACAGAAGTTCAGCGATATGGCGCTTCGAAGGCAGCGATGCGATCGAAATACGCGACAGAATAACTTTCGATTTCTACACGGGACTGCCACATATATACATGTGCTTACAAAGTGTGTATGATCCTGCTCTTAACACAAATTCCGTGATACAGCGCTTTGAACGCAGAGACGAAACTGAAATTATGTGTTTTACGTGCATTGTCTTCTCTCCACAGGAATTGTTAGGTGGTGTGATGGATCCAATGAGTCCCTCTCTGCTGATCCGAGGCCACGGTGGATTCTCCCACCCCATGGCTGCCTCCCAGAAGCACCTGCAGCAGGGGTTTCAACTCCAGCCACCCCCGGCAGCCAAGCACAGTAGGAGCTACACCTTTGTGCACATAACAGCACAAAAACCATGTTGCTTTCTTCTGATTTCTGTTGTGCATATGTGAAAATCTTCTCCTCCTCTTCCTCCTCCTTCTTCTCCTCCTCCACCTCATCCCATCTCTCCTCCCTCCTTCTCCCTCCTTCCCTTCCACGTATTTCTCTTCTCTCTCCACTCGTCCCTTGCAGCTGTCATTAGTGATCCTTTGTTGATAGGCCCCGAGCAGTCATTCTCAAAGGATGTCGACGACAAGGCCAATGCATATTTCCAAGCCATCTACAACCGTGGTATGGGCGTCAACCGACTACTCGAGCTGCTCAAACAGTTTAAGGACTCCACTGTCAAGAAGGATAGGGTGAGTGGGCGGGGCCTCTGGTAACCTTGGTGATGGGTGAGTGGGCAGGGTCTCTGGTAACCTTGGTGATGGGTGAGTGGGCAGGGTCTCTGGTCACCTTGGTGATGGGTGAGTAGGCGACATCTCTGGTAACCTTGGTGATGTGTGTTCGATCTTTCCCTATATTCCTAGCTAGCCTTGCCTCTCCCCCCCCACCACACACACACACACACACACACACACACATGCACACAGGATCTCTTTGTATGCATGCTCCGGAACATGTTTGAAGAGTACAAGTTCTTCCCTCAGTTTCCAGAGAAGGAGTTGCAGATTACTGGTCAACTGTTTGGAGGAATTATAGAACACGGTCTTGTCACGTGAGTGGAAGGGAGGGAGGAGGAGAAATGAGGAAGGAGAGAGGAGGGAAGAAGGGGAGGCACTATAGAGCGTGACCTTGTCATATGAGTGAGGGTGGGAGGAGGAATGGAGGTTGAGAGGAGGGAGGATGAAGGGAGGGAAAGGGAGAAAAGAAGGGAAGGGTTGCATCATAGAACATGGCCTTGTCACGTAGGTTGAGGGAGAAAGGGAGAGCTAATGCACGTAGATGTATGCAGCAGCACCACGTCTATGAGATGCTGGTGGTAAAGAATATCATAGCTGGGTGTATGCAGGATGATGTCATAGTAAGGCACCAGTGATAGAAACAGGAAACTGTCGTGTGTTTCACTTGGCAGAAATCAAACTTTAGTGTAGTCCCTAGCTTAATTATTCAGCATGGAGGGGGGTAATATATGTATGATGACACAACAAGGCATAATTGTTTATCACCAGGTGAATGTCTTAATTATTCAGCATGGAGGGGGTAATATATGTATGATGACACAACAAGGCATAATTGTTTATCACCAGGTGAATGTCTGATGGAGACAGGAAGCTTGATTTCTGCCAAGTGAAACCCACGACAGTTTCCTGTTTCTATCACTGGTGCCTTACTATGACATCATCCTGCATACACCCAGCTATGACATCATCCCTGCATACGCCCAGCTATGACATCACCTGCATACGCCCAGCTATGACATCATCCTGCATACGCCCAGCTATGATATTCCGAGCTGTCTTGGGTTTCACTTGGCAATCGAGCTTTGACTTCCCTAGCTTTTCAGCACGGAGGAGGGTAATGTATGTGCGCATAATGGTGACGCAATACGGTGTTTGTCGGCTGAGGTTGTCTGGTTGAGACAGATAAGGGCAGGTTTCACTTGGCAGAACTCAAGTCTTTGTGACTTTCATTTTGGCTTATCCACCATAGAGGGGGATAATGTATGTGGTGACGTAGACTGTCTGGCAGAGTCAAGAAGCTCTCTCTCGACAGAAATCAAACCTTTGTGACTGTTTGTGGTTGGGGGGGTCCAAAAGAAGACGCTGGTGATAACGATTTAGTGGGCACAATGTTTGTTATTGGCTGGTTAGGCAAGAGGAGGCAGTGAGAGGGAGGAGGGAGAAAGAGGGAGGAGGAGGTTGTCTGATGCTGGCAAGATTTGTCTGTACTCTCTTACACAGGTACATGTCGCTAAGTCTGGCTCTGCGCTACGTGCTGGAATCTCTCAAGAAGCCACCGACCACCAAAATGTATCTCTTTGGCTTGTCTGCTCTGGACAAGTTCAAGACGAGGCTGAAAGACTTCTCCCAGTACTGCGCCAGTATTGCTTCCATACCGCACTTCCAACAGTTCCCCATGCACTTGAAGCAGGTGCGGCTACCAGGACTGTATGATGTAATGATGACATCATAGGCCAATTTATGCTGTACTCTGATTGTAAAGAATGTCGCAGGTTCTGTATCTTTGATACAGTGTTTCTGAAACAACAGCACCTTAGCTAGGAAAGTTTACAGAAAACAAGATACTGTGATGAAAATATTTTGATTAGATGCAGTGAACTAATTGCTAAGGATGCTGTTGTGTTAGAGTATGTTTTTATCATAAAGCTCTGTGTAGGTAGGAACAAACTTGATGTAAGCTTTGGAGAGAGCTCAGTGGTAAGAGTGTCCGACTGGTAATCGGAAGGTCCTGGGTTCAACTCCCAGCTGGATCCCTGTGATTTTTCTTTCTTTCGCTCCAAAGCTTACATCGAGTACACTTTTACTTGTCATGTGCGCAGGCCCTGTAGTGACATAATCCAACAATTTTGGGACTAAAAGTATATGTTATAATGTTCAGTTTGAACTTGTGAGACGCAGCCACCAATGTGTAACTTGTGATGTACATGTTTGAACTTGCGAGACACAGCCACCAATGTGTAACTTGTGATGTACATGTTTGAACTTGCGAGACACAGCCACCAATGTGTAACTTGTGATGTACATGTTTGAACTTGTGAGACACAGCCACCAATGTGTAACTTGTGATGTACATGTTTGAAGGGATGATGCTCTTCCTCTCTGCAGTATGTGCACTATGGTCAGCAGTCCATGGAGCCACCAACCGCCATCACTGGGTTTCCTGTGAGTGGCTCTGCGCACGCACACACACACACACACACGCACACACACACACACACACACACACACACACACACACACACACACACCACACACACAAACACACACACACACACACACTGACGCATGCACAGCAACTTAATAAAATATTACCAGTTTTAGTATGTGCTGTGTCACCCACTTACAACACTTGTGCACACACACACACACACACACACACACACACACACACACACACACACACACACACACACACACACACACACACACACACACACACACACACACACACACACACAGGATCCTGGTACTCCAGGTGGCTCATTCCCAAGTGCATTTGGAATTCACCCCACACTCCCCACCTTCACCAGTCTCCCCACCCTCCCTCCTCTCCCTTCCATCAATACCAACTCATCCTCCTCCCAATCAAATGGCATCCGGACCAGAAGTCCCCTCTCCTCTCCCATCACCACGCAGGACCAACTCTCTCCTTCTCTCACTGCGGCGAGCATGGGTAAGCCTTCTCCCTCCCTAGCATGGGTGAGCCCTCTCCCTCCCTAGCATGGGTAAGCCTCTCCCTCCCTAGCATGGGTAAGCCTTCTCCCTCCCTAGCAAGCAGATCTGTAAAGTTCTACATGATTGTGTGTGACTTTCTTCTGTTCCATGTAGGGCCTTCCTCGGGTGGTGGTACATCTAAGTCGCAGCCTGCTGGGAGTCCCCTTACTACTAGAAGAGATGTAAGCATCTGGCATGTGTACACCTACCTACCCACTTACCTCCACACCCTTTCACTTACCCACCTATCCCAACCCCCCCCCCTCACTTACCTGCCCACCCCACACCCCCCTCACATAGCCTCCCTCCATCAACACGACCAACATCGACACGCTGCTAGTGGCCGCTGACCAGCAGTCCAACCCCCCAGAAGAACTTCAGGACAAGATCCACTTCCTCTTCAACAACCTCTCATCCACTAACCTCCAGGAGAAGGTACGTCACTCTGGTGTGTTTTGCTTCTCTGTACACAGTCTGAGTCTGAGTCTTCCCTCCTGTTCCTCCTCCTTCTCCTTCCCTCCTCCTTTCTCCTCCTTCTTCCCCCCCTTCCCCCCTTTCTCCTCCCCCATCTTTTTTTCTTCTTTTTTACCTTCTCGCTTCCCAGATGGAGGAATTCATCAGCCTGGTTGGGGAAGAGCACTATGCCTGGGTGGCACAGTACCTGGTCGTGAAGCGAGCCTCCATCGAGCCAAACTTCCACAACCTCTACATGAGCTTCCTTGACGTCCTCGGCTCCAACCAGCTCCGGAAGACCACCCTGAGAGAGACCTACAGGAACATCAAGGTCTGTTTGAGAATATGCAGTAGACCCGTGCATAGAGCTGAGATGCTATCTCGATATAGCAATATATCGTTGATGCACCCTAGCCTTGTTCCTAGGCCTAGATACACCCTAGCCTCATTCCCAGGCCTAGATACACCTAGCCTCATTCCCAGGCCTAGATACACCTAGCCTCATTCCCAGGCCTAGATACACCTAGCCTCATTCCCAGGCCTTGATACACCTAGCCTCATTCCCAGGCCTTGATACACCTAGCCTCATTCCCAGGCCTTGATACACCTAGCCTCATTCCCAGGCCTTGATACACCTAGCCTCATTCCCAGGCCTTGATACACCCTAGCCTCATTCCCAGGCCTTGATACACCCTAGCCTCATTCCCAGGCCTTGATACACCCTAGCCTCATTCCCAGGCCTTGATACACCTAGCCTCATTCCCAGGCCTTGATACACCTAGCCTCATTCCCAGGCCTTGAT
Source organism: Agelas oroides (assembly GCA_949130485.1). Classification (NCBI taxonomy): domain Eukaryota; kingdom Metazoa; phylum Porifera; class Demospongiae; order Agelasida; family Agelasidae; genus Agelas; species Agelas oroides. The sequence continues at coordinate 5,981,951 of OX422205.1, read as the reverse complement.
ACACCCTAGCCTCATTCCCAGGTCTTGATACACCCTAGCCTCATTCCCAGGCCTTGATACACCTAGCCTCATTCCCAGGCCTTGATACACCTAGCCTCATTCCCAGGCCTTGATACACCCTAGCCTCATTCCCAGGCCTTGATACACCTAGCCTCATTCCCAGGCCTAGATACACCTAGCCTCATTCCCAGGCCTTGATACACCTAGCCTCATTCCCAGGCCTAGATACACCTAGCCTCATTCCCAGGCCTAGATACACCTAGCCTCATTCCCAGGCCTAGATACACCTAGCCTCATTCCCAGGCCTTGATACACCTAGCCTCATTCCCAGGCCTTGATACACCTAGCCTCATTCCCAGGCCTTGATACACCTAGCCTCATTCCCAGGCCTTGATACACCCTAGCCTCATTCCCAGGCCTTGATACACCTAGCCTCATTCCCAGGCCTTGATACACCTAGCCTCATTCCCAGGCCTTGATACACCTAGCCTCATTCCCAGGCCTTGATACACCCTAGCCTCATTCCCAGGCCTTGATACACCCTAGCCTCATTCCCAGGCCTTGATACACCTAGCCTCATTCCCAGGCCTTGATACACCCTAGCCTCATTCCCAGGCCTTGATACACCCTAGCCTCATTCCCCAGGCCTTGATACACCTAGCCTCATTCCCAGGCCTTGATACACCTAGCCTCATTCCCAGGCCTTGATACACCCTAGCCTCATTCCCAGGCCTTGATACACCTAGCCTCATTCCCAGGCCTTGATACACCCTAGCCTCATTCCCCAGGCCTTGATACACCTAGCCTCATTCCCCAGGCCTTGATACACCTAGCCTCATTCCCAGGCCTTGATACACCCTAGCCTCATTCCCCAGGCCTTGATACACCTAGCCTCATTCCCAGGCCTTGATACACCTAGCCTCATTCCCAGGCCTTGATACACCCTAGCCTCATTCCCAGGCCTTGATACACCTAGCCTCATTCCCAGGCCTTGATACACCCTAGCCTCATTCCCAGGCCTTGATACACCCTAGCCTCATTCCCCAGGCCTTGATACACCTGGACACTGCTCTCGAATAGTTGCCGCCCTTGAACAGTAGCTGTACAGCTGATAACTCTGAGTTGATGTCTGTGAAGAAATAAACGCCGCCTTCAAATAGTAGCCGCAGTGTCTGATTGAAGAACTACAATATACTACAAACTAATATCGTTCCAGCACTCCAGCCTTGCATGTCTGGACCTTACCTATTCAAAAACTTTGTGTATGTGAAAATGCTTTTCCAGCTCCCCTCTCTTGTTCTCTCCCTCGTCTCAGGTGATCCTCCAAGCTGACAAGACGAGCAACAATTTCTCAGACAGAGCTATCCTAAAGAACCTTGGCCACTGGCTGGGCATGCAGACCCTCGCCAAGAACAAGCCTATCCTACAGATTGTACGTCAGTTTGCATTTCTCTGAGAATCTTTCTCATTCCTAACTGCTTTAGAGTGTCTACATATGTGACACCTAGTGTGTTGAAATCGGACGTTATTCTGTTGTGTATTTCAACCGTGTTACTGCACTTGGAGCGCTGTAGTGTAGAACTTTCATGAAGGGCTAACCCTGGGACCAAAACATTGCCTTTACACTCCTGGGACAGACAGTACCCTGCAGGGCTTGTACACACTGCACAGAAATACATAAATACCTGACACGTCTACACAGCGAGTGTATGTATCCCGATAATACAGTACTTTGAACACGTCTACACAGCGAGTGTATGTATCCCGCTATAATACAGTGCTTTGAACATGGCAAATAAAGTTTGTATTTCTGGATGCCTTTCTGGTAGTAATGAGAACGAACAGCTCTATGTATGTGGCAGTCTCCGCTAGAAATTGATACACAGATAAGCGACGGACTGCATGAGTAGTTTGAGCCTCACGGACTGCATGGGTAGTTTGAGCCTCACCTAGTTAGTAACTTCACGAAGACAAAGCTGAACTTATTGCACATTTACTGCATTTGAAGGGCTGTAACATGGAACTTCTGTGAAGGGGCTCATCTGCACTTCGTTAATACCTTACACATCTACACAACAAGTAGCAACTTTGCTCATTACTGCCACATATGTAAACAAACCACTGTTACAGTACTTGCCAAATATGGAAGTAGAAAGGTGTACAGTAAACAAACCACTGTTACAGTACATGCCAAATATGGAAGTAGAAAGGTGTACAGTAAACAAACCACTGTTACAGTACATGCCAAATATGGAAGTAGAAAGGTGTACAGTTAACAAACCACTGTTACAGTACATGCCAAATATGGAAGTAGAAAGGTGTACAGTTAACAAACCACTGTTACAGTACATGCCAAATATGGAAGTAGAAAGGTGTACAGTTAACAAACCACTGTTACAGTACATGCCAAATATGGAAGTAGAAAGGTGTACAGTAAACAAACCACTGTTACAGTACATGCCAAATATGGAAGTAGAAAGGTGTACAGTAAACAAACCACTGTTACAGTACATGCCAAATATGGAAGTAGAAAGGTGTACATTTGTAAGCTAGGGAAATGAAATTGGTACGTGTTTCTTACCTTGTCTAGGATCTTGGGCTAAAAGATATGATTTTGGAAGCTCATTATAAAGGCCAACAGGTACTGGGAAATTGTGCACACGTGTGTGTGTGTGTGTGTGTGTGTGTGTGTGTGTGTGCTTGTGTGTTAGTACGCACAGGTATATGTATGCATATATGACTCCCAACAACAACACTGCGGTTTGCTATTGCTATTTAATAAGGGTACCTCCCCCCCCCATGGACGACCAATCGCCGCACCCTCCCCCCCTGTACGACCAATCTACATGTATTTGCTAACCCTGGGGCCAAGACATTGCCTTTACACTCCTGGGACAGACAGTACTTTTGCAGAGAATTACTAAAAAGTTTACTGAAATTTGCAAGAGAATACAGAGATATCCTAGTTTGTCAATACCCCAGGAGGCTGGGGACAGCGGATGAAATTCATCCAAGGAGGGTTCACCCTATTAAATGAAATAACCTGTTGAAGTTTTACAAACACTTGTGCAAAATACCCATGTTTACTTTACTAACTAGCGTTTTTTCTCATTTGTCCAGGATCTTCTCTACGTTGTTCCATTTGTGGCTAAAGTGTTAGAGGCATGTGCAGACAGCAAGGTAAGTAGTTAGTCTCATTCCCATGAGAGCATTCTGGAGTGGGAATGAGACTAGTGCAGTATAAGTGAGCCTTTCTGCAAGCAGTTCACCGTGTGCCGACTTTGTTAGGTTTTCAAGCCACCTAATCCTTGGACAATGGCCATCATGGCAGTGTTGAGTGAGCTACATGCTGTCCCCGACCTAAAGGTGAGGAACTGTAGAATTAGGAGGGAGGACACTCCTGCAACTGAGAAACAAAGTGGTCATCACTTTGAGTGTGTTACCTGGAGACAATCAGATGTAGTCCTCTAACCATACCATAGTATACTATATGTATATCACAGTATACCATAGTATACTACCGTAGATCGGGAAATTTTTGCGGTAAAAATAATTCGCGTTTTAAATTTTTGCGTTAAAAATATTTTGCCGCTCGACGGTTCCGCAATGTAGCGCGTACATGTATATTTTATTTTCGCACGTTTAATTTTCGTTGCTCCCGTGCACCGACAAAAATATTTTAACGGCGGCAATTTTCCGATCTATGGTATCTGTATATCACAGTATACTATATGTATATCACAGTATACCATAGCATACTATATGTATATCACAGTATACCATAGTATACTATATGTATATCACAGTATACCATAGCATACTGTATGTATGCTATGGTATACCATAGCATACTGTATGTATATCACAGTATACCATAGTATACTGTATGTATATCACAGTATACCATAGTATACTATGCATAGTCTTGTTCCCAGACCCAAGAGAGAGACATTCAACTAATTCCTTGGGCTTTGTTAGTTTCTACAATGTGATTGGTAGTTCGAAATTCCACATTATCAATTTAATCAAGCCCAGGAAATTAACCAGTCTTGTTCTTAGACCCTCTGCATGGTACACACAACTGCAAATGGAGGGGTCTCCCTGAGGGTCTGAGAACATGACTAAGAATCGATTGATGTCACCAGACTCTCCCCTCTTCTCTCGGGTGGGGTCTGTGAATGAGACTAAGTGTAACCTGTTACCTAGACAACAAAGCCTGGAGTACAGATAGTGAACTCTGGTAATATCCTGATCCAGAGGAGGACACGTGTATCTGTGTGTGTGTGTGTGTGTGTGTGTGTGGGGGGGGGTGTGTATCTGTGTGTGTGTGTGTGTGTGGGGGGGGGGGGGGGGGGGGTGTATCTGTGTGTGTGTTTATTATTTTGCCTAAATCCACATTGGGTATCTGTACTGGAAAGTGCATGTTATTAAATTTCTAGTTATTAGCCAAAAACGTTGTGATATCAGTAGTAGTACCCTTAGAAGCGAGCCTACTGAAGACATCTGTCGCTCCCTTACTGTTTGTGTTCAACTTTTTTACGTGCCAGCACATCCTTCAGCAAAGCTTCTATTGATGTTGCTTTGGGCACTTTTCATAACCTCCAGTCCCAACATTACCTCTTTTTCGTGAAAGTTTGCAAACATTTTTGACTCGGATGAAAATGATTGAGCACAGGTGTGCTAAAATCTCAGGGTATTTTTCTGTTTTAGGTTGCCTTCTATTGCTCCCAGCCCCAACATTGAATGCATACTTGTAAGAGTTTACAAATGTTTTCAACTGGGGTAAGAACCAGAAATGATCCAGCACAGGTGTCCTATTTTCTCATGTTTGTTTTAGGATGCTTATGTGTTCCTCCAGCCCCAACACTACTTCCATTTAGTACATTTTCGGATCAGTTTGCAAATATTTGTGACTCAGGGAAGAGGAGAGTGTATTGCAATGTTACCCTCCTCTTCACTCTTGGTAATCATCTCCAGTTATGGTTGTCTTGGCAACCCTCTCTTAATAACCTAGCTGAACCTGAAGTTTGTCTAACAATTGTAGTGTCACCCTCTCCGGTTATGGTTGTCTTGGCAACCCTCTCTTAATACCCTAGCTGAACCTGAAGTTTGAGATTGAAGTTCTCTGCAAACACCTCTCTATGGAGATTGGGGTGAGTGCTTCCTTCTGTTCAGTAGTAGCGCGTGTTAATTCTAACTTGGCCCTTCTCCCCCTCCTCTTCTTCCTTCTTTCCTCCTCCTCTCCTTCTCCCCCTTCTTCTTCCTTCTTCTTTCCTCCCCCTCTTCCCTTCTCCCCTTTTCCCCTTTCCCTCCCCCCCTCTCCTCCTCCTCCTCTCCTCCTCCTCTTCCCCCCTCTCCCTCCTCCTTCCCCTTCCCCTCCTCCTCCTCTCCTCCTCTTCCCCTCCTCCTCTTCCCCTCTCCTCTTCTCCCCCTCCCCCCTCCTCCCCCTTCCCCTTTCCCTCCCCCCCTCTCCTCCTCCTCCCCTCCTTTCCCTCCCCCCTCTCCTCCTCCTCCCCCCCCTCTCCTCCTCCTCTCCTCTTCCTCCTCTTCCCCCCTCTCCCCTTCTCCTCTAAATCACACTATAGGATATCAACCCTAGTAACCTCCTGAATGACAGTGAGCGAGCAAAGAAACTGTGCCAGCTGTCCATCCCAAAAGGTATGATCTCAAATCATATACCGAAGAATACCCACCAGAAAAGATTATAACCTGAAATTGGTTCAAAACATAGTTTGCTTGCCATGTCATGCCATGGTTGTGGAAAGCGACGCTAGCCATATTGATCAAGTTACACAGAGAGTGTTCTCAAAGCTGCTGACTAAGATCTTGCCTAGCTTCAGTGTGTCGTGCATGTAGCTGCTTCAGCCAGAGTAGACTTGACTGTCTGAGAAGAATGGCTGCTACTTTCTGTTGGCACAAATATTCACTCAGGCTAGCCCCGGAAGTTTAATGATGATAAAATCACTTCCATTTTAGTATGAGGTTATTTGGGCGAGCCTGAGCGAGCCCACACTAGCGGGACTGCATTGTGCACGTGTGTGTGTATGCTTGTTTTGCCCATGGCCATATACCGTAAATTTTAAATGAGGGCATTCAATGTTTCTCATGAAGCATGTGGAGGTAAATTTGACGAGGTCGCTTCAGGTAAGGGCCATGCACAAATGGCACTCATAAATGCTAGAAATTCAGCTCACGATTTCAATGTAAAGCTTAATCCATGGCTGTGTAGCGACATTAGCTGCTCTGGCTGGGAAATGACTGGCATATGTGACACCCACCTATTTCTTGTAAGGGCCTTAGCTACTGATGCGTTATCAAGTTCGCCTCAGTAGATAGTGACAAATCCTGCTATGAGCCACGACACAACCAGCAGTGTGCTGCTCCCTCAGACTCGCCCCAAGATGATGAATCATCTCGCTAGTTACAGTGAGAGTACCATATGGTTGCTCATCACAGCAGCAATGAGGCGGGCTTTCGCTAGAGTGTCCACTCAGCTGTTGTACACTAGCACCTAGAATGGCTTCAATGTTAAGTACATGTACCTGCTAAGCAGATTCATTGCTGATTGCTGATTGCGTAGGTCATACTGTCCAGATGGTAGGTGTATGGGAGTTGCACACTCTTACTGTAATAGACTCTTGTTCATTTGTGTGGTTCATTTTCAACTCAAGCAGCAAAGCATTATTATGATTGGGGACAGCTGCTGCATTTGGGTAGTTATGAACAATTGTACAACACTAGCTTTGCAGGAAGTAGAACGAAGCCTGTAAGACTATAATATTGTCCTTTTTAGTAAATGCCCATCACATGATTTTGTCTTGTGACTAGCTGAGAGAGATCGAGTGAGTTTGCTTCTTGCTAGTGTTGGGTACTCAGTGTACAAGTAGGTATCTACAGTGTGGTGTAGGTTGTGAAAAGATCGTTTACTAGCTATCTGTAGTACAACACAGGAAGTGATGTAAGAGTGATGTAATAAGTGATATTGGCTCTAAGTGACACAGGTGGTGGCCGTGTGGGATCAATCTATGTACTAAATATGGCATAACTGTGGCTCTCTGCTGTGAGTAAAAGGTACAACTGGTGGGTAGCTACCTCTGTTATGCATTCTGTGGCTCTCAACTCCCTGGGTCCCCTTTATAGTGGTCTTCAACAGAGGACAGTTCAATGGTGCCTGCTACCAGCTTGGCACTAGCATGGTAGTTAGTTTCTTGTGCTGCTTGAAGTGCGGACTCATCCATGGTGTGTCTACAGGACTCTGTTTGGAGAGTGGAGGACAGTTCAATGGTGCCTGCTACCAGCTTGGCACTAGCATGGTAGTTAGTTTCTTGTGCTGCTTGAAGTGCGGACTCATCCATGGTGTGTCTACAGGACTCTGTTTGCAGAGTGAAGGACAGTTCAATGGTGCCTGCTACCAGCTTGGCACTAGCATGGTAGTTAGTTTCTTGTGCTGCTTGAAGTGCGGACTCGTCCATGGTGTATCTACAGGTCTCTGTTTGCAGAGTGGAGGACAGTTCAATGGTGCCTACCAGCTTGGCACTCGCGTGATAGCCAGTTTCTTGCACAGGTTGGAGTGTAGACTTATCTAAGGCAAATCTACATGACTCGGAGCCAGTGACCAGTGCAGACTGTAGCTTTGTACGGCTCTCTTGAATGGGCTCACAGCTGTTCTTCCGCTCTGTGGAGACTCCGATGACCAGTTCTTGTAGACCATTACAACTTTCTTCCATGCTAAACTTGAGTTGCTCACTGGAGTCCAACGCATACTTCTTGAAGTTGGCACTTGCTGCAGCTTTTCTGCTGCCCATTCTTCTTGACTGCTCAGCCGGTGACTGGATGTCAATTACTAGCTCACTGGAGGCACTTGGCTGTGATTCCTGCGCACACCTTTCCCCTCCTGACTCAATACTCTCCTGTTTTTGCCAGACACGCTTCACTTCTGTCTCTAAACTCATCTTGCTGTGCACTTGAGACGTGTCTTCCTGACTGTACATCGCATACATCATTATGAATAGACAGTTGACTAGTTATAGCATCTTCTTACAATCTGGATCACCACAATCTATACCTGCAATGGCAGAGGAGAAGAAATAGCCCAGATCACCTCTATATGTGTACAAAAGTTTGTCCCATCGAGGGCTGCTTTTCTAGACTATGCAGTGTAAACTATAGTGTGTGTGCACAGTAAACTATAGCGTGTGTGCACAGTAAACTATAGTGTGTGCACAGTAAACTATAGCGTGTGTGCACAGTAAACTATAGCGTGTGCACAGTAAACTATAGCGTGTGTGCACAGTAAACTGTAGCGTGTGTGCACAGTAAACTATAGCGTGTGCACAGTAAACTATAGCATGTGTACACAGTAAACTGTAGCGTGTGTGCACAGTAAACTATAGCGTGTGTGCACAGTAAACTATAGCGTGTGCACAGTAAACTATAGCATGTGTACACAGTAAACTGTAGCGTGTGTGCACAGTAAACTATAGCGTGTGTACACAGTAAACTGTAGCGTGTGTGCACAGTAAACTATAGCGTGTGCACAGTAAACTATAGCGTGTTTGATAATGAGACTTGAAATGGGGACAGTCTGTTGTGCAGTATTAATGAAGTGATTATTAGAAGTTGGTTTAAATGTTACATATTTAACAATTATTTTTGATACAAGTTACAAACAAGCTTGTGAGTGCTATGCAGACTAACAGTAGAAACTCAAACTCACCTTCGCCATAGCCTGAACTTTAAGCGTCGTTCTGATCTTCTTTAGTGTACTAATCAATATGCTACGCGTCTCTGTATTTATACAATTGAAGCTACTCAAGTGCGCAATGTTTCATTAGATTAAGCTGTGTTTAATCGGTTGCGCATGTCCTTCCTTAACGACATAAAAATAAGGAATTCTTGGAATGTATACACATCTTGTGTCGCAAGATGAGGACTGTATATGGAGAGATATAACAGAACAGCTTCCTGCAGGTTTAGTGATGTAATGTGTGGCAACAGGTGGTGGGTGGTGGATGATGGGAGCCTTCCTTGTTGCCATTAACTTCCCCACTCTCTCTCCTCTGTCAAGTGATCATTTAAGCAATGTTCCCTCTCCAAAGAAGTTCTAAGGATACTGAAGTGCACTATAATACGTGTTAGATTTGCCCATCATGTTATGCCATTGTGTATTTATTTTCACCCACCTACCTACACACACACACACACATGCACACACGCACATACGCACACGCATTCTCACACACACACACACACAGACCAGGCAGCTGCAGAAGAGACACGAGAGGGAGGAGTCCACCACCGGGGCTCCATCCCCCAGCCCTCCCCTCCCCCACCCCTTTACTCCTATGATGCCATTGATGTCTCCTCCCTAGCAGGCCTGGCACAGCATCTTCAAATCAGTCCACAGGTAAGCTACCCTCCTCCCTAGCAGGCCTCTCACAGCAGCTCCAAATCAATCCACAGGTAAGCTACCCTCCTCCCTAGCAGGCCTCTCACAGCAGCTCCAAATCAGTTCACAGGTCAGCTACCCTCCTCCCTAGCAGGCCTTGCACAGCAGCTCCAAGTCAGCCCACAGTAATTCCATACAGAAATTCCATCACATGATTAGCAAAAAACGACAGCATACTGGTAAAGTGGAGAGACAGGGCATTTGCTTCGACAAAGATCCCAAGATTTCAGTCAGATTTTGATCAGTGGTGTATGAGATCCAAGGAGTGAGCGACCCCTCAGGACAAACCCTCTGTTGCCCCTAGAAACTCTCTCCTTCTCCCTCCTCCTCCCAGATCCTCCTCCTCCAGCAGTATCCTCAGTTGAAGCAGTGTGTCAAGCCAGCTGTAGAGAAGGCAGTCCAGGACCTCCTCCTGCCAGTCGCCGAGCGCTCCATCAAGATTGCACTCACCACCACTGAACACATCGTCAAGAAGGTAGCCACCGTAGTAGCGGTAAATCTGCTGAAAGTCCAGTACCTTATCACTTTCTTTGTTACCGTGGTAGCAGAATCAAACTTGAGACATACAAGTCAAAATCTAAGACTAAATGTTGTATCCTGTTCCATTTGTAGATAGTACTTAAAAACGAAAATCTCAGGGGGTGTAAATTATCACTTCCTTGTTACCATGGTTACTGGTGGTTACTGACTCAAGCTATTGCCATGGTGGAACTAGAATGGGAAGTGTATTCACGTTGGATAATAATACCGTATAGCGGGTTTATTTCGCGGGAGAAATTTTTTGCGAATACAATTTTCACGGATTGCCATTATATTAGCCGCGGCATGGGATCCGGATCCAATATCAATGCAATTTTCACGAACTGGGATAGATCTGCGAAATTTGCAAAAATTTTCTCTCGCGAAATAAACCCTCTATACGGTATGTAATCATATTGTACTATTGATCTTTGCTATCTGCATAGACAGTAGAGAAGCAGTAGATAGGGCTGTCGGCTCAGTTGGTTGTGCAACATTTAGTGCTGGAACTCAGCAATTAAAAGGAGTGAGCATTTTAGTTCCACAAGGTATGTCTTCTAGCCAAATAGTTGAAGCATGAGACTTGAGCCTCTCGGAATTCTGACGATACAGTTTCATTGGAAGTGAGAGGGAGTGAAAGTAGCAGCTTCATGGGAGCCTGCACTGGGATTCTGTTTGTACATCATCCATTACCACGTGTAGGAGGAGTTCCTCCCTTACATTCCTCCCCCTCCCCTCTCCTTTCCTTTCCTTCCTCTCTCCTTTCCTTTCCTCTCCCTTTTCTCGTTTTCCTCTCCTCTCTTTCTCCCTCTCTCTCCTCTCCTCTCTTCTCTTCTCCATGGTACAATGAGGGGATGGCATACTTCAATGTACATAACTACATGACAACTGTACTGTGCTAAAATTTCTCTCTCTCCTCTCCCCTTCCCCTCCCCTCCTCTGTCTTCCCTCACCTTCTCTTCTCTCTCTTCTTCCCCTCATCTCCCCCAGGACTTTGCCCTGGACCCGGACATCCACCGGATGCACCTGGCGGCCCACCACATGGTCCGGCACCTCACGGCAGGCATGGCTCTCATCACTTGCCGAGAACCTCTACTGCTCAGCATTAGCTCCAACGTCAAGAATGCTTTCACCTCCGCTCTCAGGGTACGTACCTGGCTTCATTGGCCAGGGTTCTCGCTTGGCATTTAGCCAACGGTTTTGCATAATACTGACACATTCCATATACCATAAACAATTGCCAGGCAACTGACATGTCCTGTATACCGTAAGGAAGTTTCGTAGCAGTAGAAATGGTAGTTGAATGGACGGTAGAAGGGAAGTGAAATGAACAGTACAGTGGGGGGTGGAATGAGCGTCCTTCTCCCCATTCTACAAATGGGCGAAGAATGATGTAGTACGTCATAAATATTGCATAAACAATAATTATCAGGCAACTGACGCTTCTATGTAACCGTAATTGACACAAACAATTAAACGAGCAATTAATCATAACAGAGCCCGTGGAATAATTGCAGCCATTGATCTGTAATGAGGAAACGTGTCAACCAAATGCTGTTGTGGGGCTGTAAGATCGTAAACAAACTCATTATCAGGTTTTCTGTTGTTTTTGGTGACAGAAACTTTCACCAAATATGGTCAAAGCTCCAATTTGAAACCGTAAGTTGCTCTCAGAAGATATCAAAACCGTAAGTTGCTCTCAGAAGATATCGAAACCGTAAGTTGCTCTCAGAAGATATCGAAACCGTAAGTTACTCTCAGAAGATATCAAAACCATAAGTTGCTCTCAGAAGATATCGAAACCGTAAGTTACTCTCAGAAGATATCGAAACCGTAAGTTACTCTCAGAAGATATCAAAACCGTAAGTTGCTCTCAGAAGATATCAAAACCATAAGTTGCTCTCAGAAGATATCGAAACCGTAAGTTGCTCTCAGAAGATATCGAAACCGTAAGTTACTCTCAGAAGATATCGAAACCGTAAGTTACTCTCAGAAGATATCGAAACCGTAAGTTACTCTCAGAAGATATCAAAACCGTAAGTTGCTCTCAGAAGATATCAAAACCATAAGTTGCTCTCAGAAGATATCGAAACCGTAAGTTGCTCTCAGAAGATATCGAAACCATAAGTTGCTCTCAGAAGATATCGAAACCGTAAGTTACTCTCAGAAGATATCGAAACCGTAAGTTACTCTCAGAAGATATCGAAACCGTAAGTTACTCTCAGAAGATATCAAAACCGTAAGTTGCTCTCAGAAGATATCGAAACCGTAAGTTGCTCTCAGAAGATATCGAAACCGTAAGTTACTCTCAGAAGATATCGAAACCGTAAGTTACTCTCAGAAGATATCAAAACCGTAAGTTGCTCTCAGAAGATATCAAAACCATAAGTTGCTCTCAGAAGATATCGAAACCATAAGTTGCTCTCAGAAGATATTTACCACACAAGAAAAGGTTTGCTGCCGTGTGGCTGTGAGGTCACGTACCTGTATTCCTCAGTTTTTGGTTGTATAGCCATGGTTCCTTATACAGTGGAATCTCTCTAATACAGACACCCTTGGGACCAAAATAATTGTCCTGGTTAGTGAGGTGTCCTTATTTTAGGAGAAGAATACGTGTTTATGTTAAGTGGGGACTCTGTCAAGTGTCCTGATTAACCAGGTGTCCTTATTTCAAGGGTGTCCTTTAAGAGGGACTCCACTGTATTGAGATCTTGGACCATATATGATGAAAGCTTAGGTTTTGAAATTGCAAAGTGGAGAGATTGTAAATAGTGTGTGCAAGATGCAAACGTAATCATAATTTTCTCCTCCCATCTGTCCTCTCTCTCTCCTCTCCTCTGCTCCCCTTCCCCTCCTCTTTCCCTCTCCTTCCCTCCTTCTCCCCTTCCCCTCTCCTTCCTTCCCCTCTTCCCCTCTCTTCTTTCCCTTCCCCCTCCCTCTCCCTCTCCCCCAGTCCCCTTCTGAGGAACTAAAGACCCTGATAGACCAAGCTGCACACCAGATTGGTGCAGAGAACACAGAACTGGCGTGTGCCTTCATCCAGAAGACAGCGGTAGAGAAAGCCATTCCTGAAATGGACAAGAGACTAACTGAGGTGGGGCTGACCTCATACCCAGACCACATGGGAAGGCCTGGGTACGAGGCTAAGGTGGGGCTGACCTCATACCCAGACCACATGGGAAGGCCTGGGTACGAGGCTAAGGTGGGGCTGACCTCATACCCAGACCACATGGGATGGCCTGGGTATGAGGCTAAGGTGGGACAGATGTACAGTTCAGTTCGGTTGGCATGTCCATTGGTAGAATGTTTCATGCATTGAGAAACACAAGGAGAGGATTGTGGGGGCTGGTGGTTGTTGTCTGGTGATCATAGCTGGGAGATAGAGCACCGGCAGCTCAAGCTACATGTAAGAGCCCTGGGTGAATGCCAGCTTTTCTCTTTCCTCACCTCATGTCAAACAAGTGTTTATTTTCCAGCTGAGGCAAAAATGTTTGAGGCAAAAAGTATGCTGATTTCAAATTAGTTTGTTTGTTTTTGTTTGTTTGTTTCAATTACACAGCATGTGTTGTGTTCTACTATTGCAGGAGTTTGAGCTGCGCAAACTGGCTCGTAGTGAGGGAAGACGGTACTGTAACACCATTGTGCTTACCTATCAGGCAGAGAGGATGCCAGAACAGATCCGACTCAATGTGAGCCACGGCAGGTCACACCATGAAGTTTAACTGAAATGGGTCTGCAGGAGTGTACTTACAATAGTTCAACATTCTTCATGTGTTGTAGTCCCTCCCTCCCTCCCTCCCTCCCTCCCTCCCTCCCTCCCTCCCTCCCTCCCTCACAATGTGTTGTAGTCCCAGGTAGAAACAGAATATTATCTCATCACGTATTTTGAGTACCAAGTTCGATGGACTGTAGCGCTGAGCTTCCATTAAGGGTGGGGCTCATGCGTACTTCGTAAGCATATGAATATCTAATCTGTGAGCCCCGCCCTTAACAGAAGCTCAAGACTTTGAATGGAGTGATGCGCTCAAAATACACAATGGAGTGGCTATTACTGTTCCTTAGCCCCATTTCCCCACAGCTGGCACACAGAAAAAAGTTACTGTAAACAATAAAATATGCATGTGAACAAAAAGTTGTGTGATGGCTTAGTGACAACACTAGGCATTTCTGCCTGCCATCTCATCAAAGTACACGTGTAATCTTCCATCTTATCAAATTGTTGGACCAGATGACTGAATTAAATTCCTTCCTACCATCCCATTGAAGTCAAACAGTTTAGATGACCAAACTTATTTCCTTCCTGCCATCCCATCAAGTTGAGGACACGAATAGCTTAGATGACCAAGTACACTTCCTTCCTGCCATCCCATCAAATTATTGGGACAAATTGTAGATGCCTAATAAAATTTTTCTGTCATGCTTATCAAGTTGTTGGTACAAACTGTTAGACACAACTCATAAAACTTTGTGTCTGCCATCCCATCAAATTGTTGGTACAAATTGCTTAGCTGACCAAATGCAATTCCTTCTTGCCATCCCATTGAATCGTCGGACCAAACCTTAGACGACCTAACAAAATTTCGACCACCGAATCGTTGGGCAGGGCTGTTTACAATCTGTTTAATATTATGGGTGCTTTGTTTAATATGATGGGTGGATTTGCCCAGGTGGTTTTGTCTCACGACCCTAGCTAGCCAATTATCTGAGTTTAGTAATTGAAGAAAGAGGAAATGTGGTTAGTATAACGTGTGCTAGGGGTAGTCATACACCGCTGGGGTAGTCATACACCCCTGGGGTAGTCATACACCCCTGGGGTAGTCATACACCCCTGGGGTAGTCATACACCCCTGGGGTAGTCATACACCGCTAGGGTTAGTCATACACCCCTGGGGTAGTCATACACCCCTGGGGTAGTCATACACCCCTGGGGTAGTCATACACCCCTGGGGTAGTCATACACCCCTGGGGTAGTCATACACCGCTGGGGTAGTCATACACCCCTGGGGTAGTCATACACCCCTGGGGTAGTCATACACCCCTGGGGTAGTCATACACCGCTGGGGTAGTCATACACCGCTGGGGTAGTCATATACCCCTGGGGTAGTCATATACCCCTGGGGTAGTCATACACCGCTGGGGTAGTTATCATGCTTTGATTGGGTAAAGATTAGTGTTTGCAGTCCTGTCTGGGTTCACTAATTGGGCTTTCACCCAGCTCCATTTGCTGCCTTGTTTGCACAATAAGCCGTACAAATCTAGTGGTTTGCTAACTTTGCTGAATCGAGTACCTTGCAGACTCATTTGTTGTAAATAATCCAGTAGCTTTATTAACAACCAATAGCCAACAATTTTTTTGCAAACCTCAGATTAATATTGGTCATAGTAAGCTCTGGCTTATATACTGTGCCTGCATTTACCCAAGTCTTAGGGGTTAAAGGTCACGTACAACAGTTGTTCTGTGTGTTGCTATGTGCAGCTGGGACTTAGCTGCAGTGAAGTGTAGGGACCTGTTCTTCAACCGGTAGTTGTAACAGAGAACTTGTCCATCTAGTGAGTGTCATTGGCTGACACTGTGTTGAATGTCACCGTCCTTCCTCCTCCCCTCTCTTTCCTCCCAGGTTGGAGGCCCTACTGCACAGCAAGCCATGGGGTACGAGGAGTTTGCACGATGTCTTCCCGGCTTCCTTCCCTCCACGCCTGGAGTCAAGGTAGGGATGGCTGATGTCAGTTACAACCTCGTTCTTTCTCAGTCCTCCACTGTCATCACCTCCAGTACAAGTAGGGATGATAGCTGTGGTAGAAGGCAGGGTACAAGGTTACCTCATTCCAAGCTCCCACCCAGTCACAACCTCATTCCAAGCTCCCACCCAGCCTTTGAAAGTGGTAGAAAAGCCAGGAAGGAGGAGCCTGGGAACAAGTCTAGTTACACACTGCTTTGGATTCTCTGATGCATAACTCAGCTTTCGTCAAGGGCAACATCTCTGGAAGAGCAACTGCACTGTGAAGGGATAAAGCTTTAGTCCCATGTGAACTATGACAATAGAAACCACCACCTTAGCTTTTCGGTTATACATTACAATCCTTCTTCATGATGCCAGCTCGCAAGTCTGTTTATTTTTGGTGTGTGCTTTGACTGTTTGTACTGCTGGTACCACTGAAAACATAATATTGTAGCCACACAGTAGGGCTGCTCTTCCTTGGAGGGGTTCATGTTATATCACATTGCGAAGCATTTTGTCTGGACAAATCCCAGTGCCTGGGCAAGTGGTAGAGCCCCCAAATATTTTAGCCAAACATTTCGACCAAATATTCATAATAATTATGTAGTAGTTGAACGTGCTTTCCCCGACGTTTGACACATCAGACCTTTCTTCTTCCCTTACCAACTGTCCATCCAGTTGGCCACAAAACAGTCTCAGAAGTGATCTCAGAGCATAGTTTTTTTTTTTTTCAAAATTGCACATGCATGCACACATAGCATGCACTTAGCAAAGCAGCCCCCGCCCCACCATTCTAAGTTTGCTTCCTTCGGGCCTGAATGCTCTCCATTGGACAGGTCTGCGAGCTTTTATAGCTCACTAAGACAACTTGTATCTTGTTCACCCACCACCGTCTCTGTGTGTCAAAATTTGCTACTTATTGGACCTCTGCCATTGCTATGGACACCACTGTTGATATCAACTTGGCCCAGTTATCTTAGTTTTGTGGGCCCACTTTAGTCTCGTACCGGGGAGCACGAGGCTAGGACAAACTCTGACGCTAGGCCTACTTCACTCACAAGCTCACAATGTGCAGCCATTTTTTTCGTTTATTAACCACGCCCTCTTTGTCGCCATTACTTTCATAGTTGTGTATTGTGTAGCCGAGTTCCACCCTTAGGGCAAGTCTGCTTGCTTTGATGTAGTTCCACTATCTCACTTGGGATTGATGTGGTCATTTATAGCAGTTTCCATGACAACCAGATGGTCCCCACTCCATTTATTGCACGATTACCTGTTAGTGAGCAACTTGTCTTGCATGGGCCAAACTAGCCTCGTACCCAGGCCGTTTATTAATAACGGCCTGGGTACAAGGCTAAGGCCGAACTGAACTTGTGTAATGGCAATGTGGTTAGTATCCAATTTGTGCAACGAATAAGTAACGCGGTGGCATGTGGTTGTTGTGGAGACTGCTTACAAGAGTGTTGTACGAGTGGTAGTGTCATCTTTATCTCTCCTTACCCACAGGAGGCAATGTACGGAAGAACCGAGGTATGTTTTTGTGTGTACATCTTCAAACTCTCAAACATTCACATGACATCCACATGCCTTTATGCACACTTTCTCCCCCCCCTCCACACACACACACAAACACACACCCACACACACACAAACACACACACACACACACAGTTTGTCCCTAATGAGGATTTTCTTGAGATCTTGCTCAAGTGTATTCAGGAGATCAGTCAGCACCTGCGGACAGCACTGGCCCCGCCCAACAACCCCCACATCCTCATGATGCGCTCCCTCCTCGAGATGACCATGCAACTGCGCATCACGCAGAACCATCAGAATGTTATTGCACTTCTGCAGAAGGTGTGAGAGAGGAGGGGTGTGGGAGGGGGGTGGGTGAGAGGGGGGTATGGGTGGAGGATGTGTGAGAAGGGGAAGGGAGGACCAACCATGTCCTTCAGTATATCACACACACACGCACGCACACACACACGCACACACACACACACACACACACACACACACACACACACACACACACACACACACACACACACACACACACACACACACACACACCCCTCCTAGTCCCTTGAAGGTCTACTGGAGGGCATGAACCCACCTCCCAGTGACCCAGAGCTCTTTGTCAGTTTCCGAGACTGCCACCTCCTCATTCTCAAGATGATCCAGGGCCCCAGTGGCCTGGGCCCTGACTCTGCCATGTGTCATGTGACCCGTATCTTGCTGAGTGCACGAGAGGACATCAAGTACAGCCCCAGGGCCATCATCCTGCTCATTGGAATGCAGATTGTGGACATGAAGATGCTGGATGACCACCTGGCCAAGGTATGCTGGGTCTCATTCCAAGACCAGTGGTTGGTGGTCTGGGAAAATGACTAAAGAGACCTTGGCAAGGTATGTTGGGTCTCATTCCAAGACCAGTGGTTGGTGGTCTGGGAATAAGACTAAAGAGACCTTGGCAAGGTATGCTGGGTCTCATTCCAAGACCAGTGGTTGGTGGTCTGGGAATGAGAATAAAGTGTTTAGCTACCTTCATGTTGGATTTGTCCATCTTGCCAAGGTACATGCAACTCCGGTATGATTTCTACACCCGCCTTCTGGACAGTATGAAGTGGGCAATCAGCAGTAAATATGCTTACCAGGGCTTAACATGAAGCCATTCTAGGTGCTAGTGTGCAATTAGCATGTGAACACCGTAGCAAAAGCCTAGCCTCGTTCCCAGGCCTCCCTCGTGTTTACCTTCCGTTTGCATTCAAAATAATACATGGGAGCGGAAGACTTCACCAGCCGTGTATTATTGTGAACGCAAACAGGGGAGGCCTGGGAACGAGGCTAGCAAAAGCCTACTTCTTTACTGCACAGCTTAGCATATTTACTGCTGATTGCCTACATGTCATACTGTCCCAAGAGCACATAATAAAAGAAGGAAAAAGGAAGGTGGTGTAACTGCACTGTTTTGTGAAACAGGCAGAATCTCCCACCTGTACTAAAAATAGAATGTTGATATTAGCAGAAGCATTCCAAAGTTTGCATTGCAAGTCCATTAAGCCCTCTTGCAATGGGAATAGAACACCCTATCAATATTTCATACTCACTTAGCAAAAGTCATATGGGCAGGCATAATTATTACAGGGGAAATCTATTTATAGCACAGAAAAAGTCTATTTATAGTACAGACGGAGATTCTGCTGTCATTACAGCAACACTAGAGTTACATGCTTGTCCTCTCTCCTTCTTTGTTGTGTTTTCTTGCTGTCCAGATGGCGGGTATATGGGAGTTGCACACTCTTACAGTAATAAATTCCTTGGAGCATCATGTTGGAGAAGAAATCACTGCATGCTCAATTGGCTACCTTGCCAAGGCATGCTAAGTTTCGTCACTTAGCCAAGTGTTCATTCAGCGTTTTATTGGAGCTATCACTTTGCATACTCTATTTGGCTACTTTGCCAAGGCATGGTATATTTCGCTAAGTCATGATGTGTTCAGTCAGCGTGTTATTAGAGCATCCTGTTGGAAGAGATATTCATTCTGCACGCTCAATTTAGCATACTGCATTTGGTCACGTAGCATAGTGATCGGTCAGCGTGTTATTAGAGCATCCTGTTGGAAGAGATATTCATTCTGCACGCTCAATTTAGCATACTGCGTTTGGTCACGTAGCATAGTGATCGGTCAGCGTGTTATTAGAGCATCCTGTTGGAAGAGATATTCATTCTGCACGCTCAATTTAGCATACTGCGTTTGGTCACGTAGCATAGTGATCGGTCAGCGTGATATTGGAGCATCCTGTTGGAGGAGAAAATCACTGATTAATTATGGACTTGTTGACAATTGACGCCATGTGGAGCGCAAACACATTAAAGCCTTGTTTACACCGTTACGAGGAAGAGAAAAGAATCGGTGTGGACTTGGTTCCAAAGTACTATGAAGTCAAACATGTAAAAGATCTGAGAATGAGACCACAGTTTGTCCTGCTCCAAGTATACGAAAATATTATTGTGCCCCGCTTCAAATCCTTGTGTGATATTGTTTTTTTCTCAATCGATCCCATCTTCACCCTCCTCCTCCTACTCCAGGCGAGCACAACACTGTGGTGAAAATTGTACTAAAAAAGAACTTTCACATGACCCCCCCCCTTCTTCCCCCTTCTTCCTCCTTCTCCTGCTACAGGCAATTGAAAATGGTCGTAATCTGGTGGCTCTCAGCTGCAGTATCAAGCTGGTGAACGCCATTGTGTCAGCCGAGAAGAGAGAGACGCCCATTACAGACGTAAGTGAGCGCATGCAGCCGCCAGTGGCCGGCTTCCTCGAGTGATTGTCAGTGACGTTTCACCCCATGATGCTAGGAAAAAGATTTATGTGAAAAAATCGACATTCCCTCCCCCCCCCCCAATGTACGCATGCATGCACACACGCACAGAAAGATCTGTTGAAAACGAAAGAGACGCTGTACAGACTAGCAGCCAGCGTCAGGCAGCTGCCAGACAGGTATCTACCACGTTTGGAGAGAACCCCTGCTATGATTTCTAATTATGAACAGTCATGATGTAATATTGAATTCTTCTCCCCAGCTCGGCCCAACTGCTGGAGCCATTTATTTCTAATTATGAATAGTCATGATGTAATATTGAATTCTTCTCCCCAGCTCGGCCCAACTGCTGGAGCCATTTCGTGTCAACCACGACATTCAGCTGCTCTCCAACAGTACAATGGTACCAGGGGTTGGTGGGATAGGGGAGCTGGACCGTGCCCCCGGAGCCCCTACGCCCATGATGCACATGATGGGAGCGTCTAATGACCTTGAGGATCCACCTGGGCTGTTTGAGAAGGTGTGTGGTGTGTGTGGTGTGTGTGTGTGTGTGTGTGTGTGTGTGTGCGCGTGCGTGTGTGCGTGCGTGTGTGCATGCGTGTGCGCTAGGGCTGCCACAATATATCGTATGTTATGTCATGACATAAAGTAGTCTTGACATGATATGGCATAAGCAACGTCTATATCGATTTTAAACAGTGTATATTTGCTAATTCTTAGCTGGGATTTACCTAAACACACAAGAAGCTGACACATAATGTAGGAAATTTGAGCCAACTGACCAATATTCCTACTTGTGAAAGGTCACATGTACCCGTAACTTACCTAATCATATAGGTATTTAAAGTATGTATTGTAAGGCTATATACCAACTGTGCAGATTTATCCCAAATTGCACGGCTATCGACCAATCAAATGCGGATTTCACTTTTTGCACGGCTCAGCTGTGCAAAAAGTGAAATCCGCGTCTGATTGGTCAATAGTAGTACCGCAGGCGCCTGGATATACGTAGCAACGGCATTGTAAACAATTCAAACGCGAAAGAAAGCAACGGCAGAAGGTTGTATTAGCTGCTTTCCTTGTGAATTGTCGACGAAAATCGCACTCCTTCGACTTCGAAGCTGCAATAAAACGGCCATTACCACGCCTTCGAATCTTTCGGGTCACCGGAGCCTGGCGGAGAATTGCAGGTAGGTGGCAGAAGGTTGTGCCTGTTCTGCTAGCCGATTGCTCTGTGTTTCTTGGTGAACGAGATCGAGTAGAGCATCATTCAGGCTTGCTATGCCGCTTCGCATGCTTCGTGGCCTGGTACCCGCGCCGACGAGGCTACATAATTTCTTCGTGGATCGAACGGTCATTTGCCACGCCTTCTACTCTTCCCACTGCACTAGCGCTAACTAGTCGCTCCGCCCTCCTCTTGAACTCACTGGAAAGTTGTTTCAGTTCGTTTTCTCATGCAGTAGTACATGTTACTATCACTGTTAAAAGTAAAAGTGTAATATAGGTGAAGAAACAAAGAGAACCTAGGCCTATATGATTAATATGTGATACCATGGCTAGCAGTGCAATTTGGGAATAATTACACTCGTAAGGTTAGTAATTTCACTCGGCTTCGCCTCGTGAAATTACAAACCTTACTCGTGCAATTAATCCCAAATTGCACTGCTAGCCATGGTATTACATATACAAACACTAGCATACTAAGTTAATGAGTCACTTAAGACTTTTTCATGCAAGATTGCGAAATGAACCTCATGTCATGACGTATCGTCATATCATGACATAGACATATGATATAAAATTTAGCCACGTCGTGGCAGCCCTAGTGTGTGTGTGTGTGTGCATGCGTGCGTGTGTGTGTGTGTGTGCATGCGTGCGTGTGTGTGTGCACGTGTGCGTGTGTGTGTGTGCACGTGTGTGTGTATGTGCGTGCTCATGTATGCGTGTGTGTGTGTGTGTATGTGTGTGCACGTGTGTGTGTGTTTGCTTTGTGATAGTGTCTCTCAACCCTCCACATTGTCCCCTCCAGCCCTCCTCTTCCCTCTCCTCCTCTCACCTCCTCACACACCAGGTGGAGTACCTACTCTCCGAGTGGGTGCGCCACTTCCACCAACCAGGGCTCCTCAGAGAAGGAGACAAGATATACGCTGCCTACGTTGCTAGGGTGAGTAGCTCTTACAAAGGAACCCTCCTAAAGCAGACACCATTGGACTAGTCTCGTGCCCAGACCCGACCCTCTCACGAGGAAAGGGTCTGGTGTCACAAGCCAGAATCCTTGGGCTTGCGGAAGTGTTGAAGCCTTGTAATTGTTAGTGTAGAATTACAAATTGCTCAGTGTTGAATAATGAATCTCATAACACGCTTTGAGCGGTATGATTGAAGTTCTTGTTCTCGCTTCCGCATTATTCCAATAAACGCTGCTCTGCGATTTGATTGGCCGCTCCACACTTCTGGAGCTAGCCCAAGTGTATTAAATCACCTTTGGTTAAGTAATAGTTATATCCCTCCCTGGGGGGTGGTCGTTTTACACATTGGTGTCGGGCGTAGCCCGACACCAATGTGCAAGACCACACCCCAGGGAGGGATATAACTATTATATAACCTGTTACCTAGGCAACATCACTGTAGAAGAGAGATATGAGCAACATTCTTATATGTTGCCTAGGTAACAGGTTATATATTGTACTTTTCCTGCCTCCCTCCCCTCCCTCCCTCCCTCCCTCCCTCCCTCTCTCCCTCCCTCCCTTCCCTCCCTCCCTCCCTCCCTTCCCTCCCTCCCTCCCTCCCTTCCCTCCCTCCCTCCCTCCCTCCCTCCCTCCCTCCCTCCCTCCCCTCCCTCCCCTCCCTCCCTCCCCTCCCTCCCTCCCTCCCTCCCTCCCTCCCCCCCTCCCTCCCTCCCTCCCACACCCACAGTTGCAGCAACAAGGGATCCTCAAGAGCGATGACCTCATCACAAGATTCTTCCGCATCAGTGTAGAGATGTGTGTCGATCTCTGCTACCGAACACTCAATGACCCTGTACGTCGGATCATGTGACCATTGCGCTCACACGAGTGCTATATCTATAACTAATACTTGTGCCATGTTGGGGGACAGTGTTGCCAGTACACCTTGAAAATGAAAGAACCCCAGTCTCATTCCCAAAACAACAGACAGCTGGGTGGATCCTGGGAATGAGGCTAAAGAAACCCCACAAATTAGGGTCAAGTGTGATACAGTGGGGACATTTTCTATGTCTTTTGTGACCATTGTAGTAGCCATCCTCTCCTACCCTCCAACTTAAGCAGCTGTTTTTCATTTTTAGTTATGTTTCTTGTTCTCTGAATTGATGACATCATGTGTATATTGTGTTATAATCCCCCCCCACCTTCCCTGCACACACCACACCCCCCACCCCACCTCACGGCACACAACCTCCTACTTCTATCCACTCCCTGCCTCCACACACATGTGCACGCAGGCTATCAATGCTACAATGGCGCGTGCCAAGTGCTACCACACGATGGATGCGTTTGTGAAGCTAGTGGTAGTTCTGGTTCGGTTCTCCGGGGACGCCACCAATACCATCACCAAGGTCAACCTTCTGAACAAGGTAAGACATAGCCTCATTCCCAGGCCACTTTCCTCCTCCCATGTGGCCTGGGAACGAGGCAGGTTTTCCTCCTCCCATGTGGCCTGGGAACGAGGCCACTTTCCTCCTCCCATGTGGCCTGGGAACGAGGCAGGTTTTCCTCAATTGTCAGATTCTCTCACGTGTTCAGATCGGGAGAAGATCTAGTCCAACAGGCTAATTATACCACATTTGCAAGCAACAATTGGATTATGCCACCTGTAAAATACAAACAGAGCAGATTGGAAGACCAACCTGAGACAAGTGTAGTCAAATTGGTAGACCATTGGATGGCAGATGGGTAGACATGACTTGCAGCCGTACTAACTAGCCCATGATTTAATGGCTAACAGAGTCCCACTACAGCAGAAGCTATCTGACACACCAAGTATAGATAATAAGAGGGCTGCTGATCCGAGGAATGATGGTACGTGCTAGTGTGCTGCCCTGTCTTTGAACCCAGCAACGTACAGTAGAAGACAACCTTACAAAAGTTGCCGTCAAGCGTCCAAATTATTGAGTGAAATTTGTACAGTTCTTATGGCCCTGCCCCATGTGACAAAAAATGTAAAGTGGTGCTGTTTGTCCACCTTCCTTCCACACACACACACACACACACACACACACACACACACACACACACACACACAAGGTGCTTGTGACAGTAGCACATGTGCTCCTCCAGGACCAGGAGACGAGGACAACAGACTTCCACCAGCTGGCCTACCACCGTTTCTTCATCATGCTCATCAACGACCTCAACACTCCTGACCCTGTCTTTGACACCATCAGCTTCCCCATCCTGCATGCCTTCAGGTGAGACCATGATGTCACATGAGATCATGTGATCACAGTATGATACACTGCACTGGCATCAGTGACTGACTCAAATAGTGACTCACACTGACAGCATGATTGCATGTATCACACTGACTCATAATGACATCACAGTGTTTAATAGCAGAAAGCCTCTGCTAGCCTCCTACAATGGGAGGATGACAGAACTCTTCAGAATGTCTCACTCCTCTTGAGTCAAGTGACTCGATTTCTTTCTCCCTCTTTTTCCAGCAATGTGTACCATCTCATTTGTCCCAGTCGTGCGCCAGGGTTCGCCTACTCCTGGCTGGAACTCATATCACACAGGATCTTCATTGCCAAACTGCTCCTGCACACACCACAGCAGAAGGTGAGGGCGGGAAGATGGGGGAGGAAGCTGATTGGTTGGCTGAAGGTGGGAAAGATGGGGGATCGAGGAAAGTTGATTGAGTTGGAGTTCCAAGCTGTCACCCTGACATCACAATGATATCACCATGTTCCTCCTCCTCCTCCTCCTCCTCCTCCCTCCTCCTCCTCCTCCTCCTCCTCCTCCTCCTCCTCCTCCTCCTCCTCCTCCTCCTCCTCCTCCTCCCTCCTCCCTCCTCCTCCTCCTCCTCCCTCCTCCCTCCTCCCTCCTCCCTCCTCCTCCTCCCTCCTCCCTCCTCCTCCTCCCTCCTCCTCCTCCCTCCTCCTCCCTCCTCCTCCTCCTCCTCCTCCTCCTCCTCCTCCTCCTCCTCCTCCTCCTCCTCCTCCTCCTCCTCCTCCTCCTCCTCCTCCTCCTCCTCCTCCTCCTCCTCCTCCTCCTCCTCCTCAGGGTTGGCTGTTGTTTCACCAGCTTCTGATTGACCTCTTCAAGTTCCTGGCTCCCTTCCTGCGTAACGCAGAGCTCACAAAACCTACACAACTACTCTACAAGGTGAGAAGAACCAGTCATGTGGATGGTCTAGCTCGCAACACAAGGGAAGGGGTTTAGCTCACACACTCTTCCTCACCCATACTCCTCTCCTCCATCCATATGTCTTCCCATGTTTCCCTCCCACACATGCCCGCCTCTCTCTTCTCTTTCAGGGCACGTTACGAGTGTTACTTGTGCTGCTTCATGACTTCCCAGAGTTTCTCTGTGACTACCATTTTTCATTCTGCGATGTCATCCCTCCGAACTGCATCCAGATGCGAAACCTCATTCTGAGTGCCTTCCCACGCAACATGAGGCTGCCCGACCCCTTCACACCAAACCTCAAGGTGACACACCCCCTTAATAGTTGTTGATTAACGAGGCTGCCCGACCCCTTCACACCAAACCTCAAGGTGACACGCCCTCCTAAAGTTGTTAATTAACATGAGGCTGCCCAACCCCTTCACACCAAACCTCAAGGTGACACGCCCCCTAAAGTTGTACCTCAAGGTGACATGCCCCCTAAAGTTGTTCATTAATCAAACCCCAAGGTGACATGCCCCCCTAAAATTGTTCATTAGTGTCAGACTCAGAGGAGGTTGGACAGACTGCTGGTGACATACTGGTCTCATTCCCATACTGACCCTGGCTTGAGTAGGTAAATTTATACAGGAGATTTCATTCCTGGAAAACACAGAATGGTAGTGCTAACAAGTATCTCAAAGACATTGGCATCATTCGAAAGCTCTAGTGAAGTTGATTCTGTGAACCCTGTTGAACTCCTGGTTCACTAGACTGTACGGCTGCTTGAACTTGGAGCGGGATGACAGAGAAGCTGCTACTGGCACTTCAGCGGCAAACCCGTCTGATCTCTGTGTCAGAGTTTTGTATTTACACATTCGACACACCCTAGCTAACTCTCTCCCTGACGAGATATCAGTTATGGACTTTTCTGTCTTCACAGGTTGAGATGCTACCGGACATAGCCCACGCCCCTCGCATCCTACCCAAGTACACACAACACATCCAGACTAACTTGAAGAAGGTACGCACAGGAACATACAGTTACATACCCTCAGGAACCATCTGAATCATACTAGGGGAGGATACAGCATGTGGTTTCGTGTGACAGTCACATGACTGTCACATGACCGTCTTTAGGACATGTTTATATCATCTCTGGCTTGTTTTGAGGGGCAATGTTATTATGTAGCTAGGAGATGGTACAGCATGTGACCATCACATGACAGTCACATGACTGTCACCAGGACTATTGTAGGATCGTACTAGGAACTCCGACTGGTATTGAGGGGCAGTGTTGTGATATAGCTGGTTATCTCTCTTCCTTCAGGACCTTGATAACTATATCAGGAGTCGTGCTCCCGTCACGTTCCTGTCAGACCTGCGAGGACACTTACAAGTGAACACACACACGTGCACACACACACACACACATTATATAACACTCTTCACAGAGGTGCATCATTTTGTTAGTTAATGTGGATAGATTCTTCCTTCCCAGTTTCTGGTGGAAGATATTATGGCTAGATTCTTCCTTCCCAGTTTCTGGTGGAAGATATTATGGCTAGATTCCTCCTTCCCAGTTTCTGGTGGAAGATATTATGGCTAGATTCCTCCTCCCCAGTTTCTGGTGGAAGATGTTATGGCTAGATTCTTCCCCAGTTTCTGGTGTAAGATGTTATGGCTAGATTCCTCCCCAGTTTCTGGTGGAAGATATTATGGCTAGATTCTTCCTCGATATTTTCTCCTCTCGTATGAACTACAGGTGTCCAGTGAGCCGGGTAATCAGTACAATGTATCTCTGATGAACGCGCTCGTGCTGTATGTGGGGACGCAGGCGATTGCTTACATCCACAGCAAGGGAAGCACCCCTTCTACCAGTACCATCGCCCACACGGCACACATGGACATTTTTCAACACCTCGTAGTCGATTTGGATACGGAGGGTGAGTAGGTGTGGGAGATAAGGATGAGTAGGTATGATGAGTAGGTGTAAGGGGTAAGTGGATATGAGGAGTGAGCAGGCACAAAGGACGAGTAGGTATGAGGGTGCAGATTGTGTATGTATGCAGCCACTACTGCTTCATTGGCCATTCCTTGATACCTCCATTCCTTGATACCTCCATTGCATTTTCCTTTCTTCCTCCCTCCCCTTTTCCTCTCCCCTTCTCTCTCAGGGCGCTACCTCTTCTTAAATGCCATAGCAAACCAGTTGCGCTACCCCAACAGCCACACCCACTACTTCAGCTGCGCCCTCCTCTCCCTCTTCTCGGAGACAAACGCCGAGGCCATTCAGGAACAGATCACACGGTAAATAACATTCAGCAATCAGAAACTGGACAGTGGCGAAGGCTTGGAAGCCAGGCTAGATTAGTAGCAGAGTGGCTATACACTGTACTGTCAAAGACTTCCTCAGAGATTTTCCAAGAAAGTGCCACTCCTCCATGTTCACTGTATGGGATGAATTTTACCAGGCCTTCCCTTGGGTTGTCGAGCCTCTAAGAGAGAGGATCTTTGTCTGTTTCTTTCCCTGCAGTGTTCTGCTGGAGCGTCTGATTGTGAACAGACCTCACCCCTGGGGGTTGCTCATCACCTTCATCGAGCTGATCAAGAACCCCAGCTACAACTTCTGGAAACACAACTTCGTCCACTGTGCACCTGAGATTGAAAAGTGGGTCCTTATTGTTGTGTCTCCCAGTGTCTTTGTCTGTCGATGAAGTGTAGAGTCTGTTCATGAATGTGGTCACAAAAATGGACGAGCATGGCCTCGTTCCCCGGTCCCTCCCCAGTCACATTATGTGACTGAAAAGCTGGGGAGGAGCCTGGGAATGGTGCTATGTGAACACTCGTATATGACACGGTTGACACCTTCCCTCTCCCCCCCCCCCCCTCCCAACACCACACACATAGACTGTTTGAGTCAGTGGCAAAGAGCTGCATGCAGAAACAACCACAGACGGTGACGACACGGGAGGAGAGCCACGACTAATGAACCAGTTCCTTGGACAAGAATTCACGGACACGGATGTACTTTTGGCAATGATACTAGGCTGTGATTTTCTGTTGTATGATGTTTGTATAAGATCGCTTTTCGTACCCTTGTATTTGGGTCTCTGATCATTGTAGCTCTATGCCAGACAGTGAGTGGAGAACCAGGCTGTTCAGAAGGCCTAGGCAGTGGTAGGCAGAAGAGGTCAGATGTTGTATGCTCCTATGTGTCCAAGTCTTAGAGCTGGTTGAAGAAAGCTTGCTGGTAGTTCTGTTATGACATACAGAAGCTGGTCAAAGATCCTGTTTTGCTTGGGAATCACAGGTTGTCTTGTGGGTAGCCTGCATGCACTACATCAACTTGTGTCATAACCACTACCCGGCAAGCTTCTTTCACCAGCTCCATGCAAAGTTAGCTGGGTATGCATACTGAGTCCCTTCCTCCAAGAGGCTTTGTTTCAGCATGCAGTCTGGTGGTTCCGTTTAGCTCTGGGTGCTGACCCATGCAAGCAAGACAACATTTACAGGGGGTAACTGCAGGTCTGTATTATGACATGACATTGAAGTGCAATTGGAAAAACAGTTCTCATAATCCGATTCTCTTTGGTGTTTGTCTAGGAGTTCCAGGTTCTCTTCTCCCAGGAGTAAAGATGGTCTGCCGCCTGCAAACAGAAGACGACAGTAGCCATCACCACCACCCAGCCATATTGGCAATGACTATGCACGGTGTACGGTTAAGGAGTAAAATTTCATGAATACTCCAACCTAACCCTACCCCCAGGATGTTGTTTGGCTCACTTGACGCTCTTGATCCTCTTGGCCTTCTCCTCTTCCTTTTGTGCCTTCAGTTCTTCTGACGCTGCCACCAGCTCTGCCTCCATCTGTGAGAGCTTCTCCTTGGCAGCTAGCTTCTTCTCCTGGTGTGTGAATGTGTGTGCATAGGGGGAAGGGGGCATGATAAATCTTGCTCCTAGTCCCACTTACAAGCCAACTGTTGCATATTTTTCCTTCCTCACGCACCAGTCTTGTTCTGGTTGATTCCTTGACGCTGAAGAACATTGGGCCAAGTTCTGCTAACCAGTGTCCATCCACTGCTGTCACACACTGCATGTACTCCTGTAGGCAGAACAGTTGCACAATAATAAAATGGGCCATGTGAACACAGTCTCATTGATAGATATACCAGTCGCATTCCCAATATGGCCTGGGAATGAGGCCAACAAGCAAGGAGTGGTCTCATTCCCAGACACCCAGAATGGCCTTGGAATGAGGCTCACCTTGGAGGTCATGACAAGCTCATGGTAGACAACATGGTCTGGGGTGAACCCCATCCCAAAGAGGGCACTGGTGGGGTGGAGGTGGCACGGCATCCCAGTGCGGGTGTTGACATACTCACCAATACCCTGCGGAGAAGGAGAGAAGAAATAAGAGAAATGATTCATGAAGCTATTAGATTGTGGATCTCTGCTAATTTTCTTACCATCCAGCTTTTGGGAAACACAACATGCAAAAACAGAGGGTTACAAAACTGGACAGTGGAGAGGCCTGGGAACGAGGCTGCATTTAAGTTATATTGCTTTGTGTCACCTTCAGCCTTGCTGCCTGGTGGAAGTAGGCAGAGCAGATGCACTTGCGGACAATGTCCCACTCTGTGCCCGAGGAGACCAGTGGGAGCTTCTGCTGGTCCATGATATCCTTCAGCTGCTGACGCACCTCGCGAACCTGTACAACAACCAACCACACCAAACCAGGGGCTTTAAATTCTGAGAGAATAAACGCTGTTCCTAGGGGCCCTGCTCAAAAAGCTGAGGAGGGTCCCTAGGAACAATATGGCTCCAGTCTTGTTCCTAGGGGCCCTGCTCAAAAAGCTGAGGAAGGTCTCTAGGCCCAGCTACACACATGTACCTTTCTCATTGCTTTAACATGAATAAAATGCTCTGAGCACCATCTTGAGGAGTAGCTAAACAGGAGAGAAATGAAGGAGAGGAAAATATAAGAGAAAGATGAAGGGGAGGAAGATGAAAAGGTAGAAAATGGAGGATAAAGCAAAAGTCTTCTTGTTAGCACAACTGAAAACCAGTGCCCACTGCCTCCGCTATACTGAGGTCAAAGGTCAAGGTTCAGAGTGCAGACCCACTTGTTGGTCTTCCACTGTTGGTAGACATGAAGGTAGGTGAGGTGGTCACTCTCGGGGACCTGGAACTTCTCTCTTGCCTGATCGCTCTCCTCCTCTCGGCCCTTGGGACGGTAGAAGATAGCTGGTACTGATAACATGGAGACAATGATCTGGAGTACAGGAAGGGAGAGAAAAGGGGGAGGGGGGGGGGGGGGGGGGGGGGGGAAGAGGGTGGAGAGAGTGAGAAGAGGAGAGGGAAGGGAGAGAAATAGGGTGAGGGGGAGGAAACAATGAGGTAAAGCCATCCACACACACACACACACACACACACACACACACCAGCACTTCAGCACTGCACTCCATATCCACAGAGACAATGAGCATCTTTGAGAGGGCGGGGTCCAGGGGGAACTCCACCATCTGTCTGCCAAGGGGGGTGAGCGTCCCTGTGTTGTCCAGTGCCCCCAGGATCCACAGCTGGTACATTGAGTTCAGAATATTGTCCTGGGGAGGAGGGGGAGAGGATGTAATAAAAGAATAAGTAAGATGGAAGAAGGGAGGAAAGGGGGAGAGGGAGTTATAGAAGAGGAAGTAAAGGGGGAGGGGTAAAGAGAGTGGAGTGAGGAAGAAGGGTGAAGAGAGAGAGAAAAAAAAGGGAAGGAGGTGGGGGGAGGAGGGATGAAAGAAGAAGGAGAATGAAAGAGAGGTGTAGAGAGAGAAAGAAGCAAAGGGAGAATAGCGAGTGGAGAGAGGTGAATGGAAAGGGGGTGAGGAGGACATTGCAAGCAGCCACAGCAGCTACCTGTGGTGGTGGGTCCATGAAGTGGAACTGGAGGAGGTCCTGCACTCCAAGGGACTTGAGCAGAAGCACAACGTTGGCCAGGTTGGTACGCTGGATCTCTGGCACTGTGGCCTTCAACATCTCACTCCTGTAGGCCCCCTCTGTGTACAGACGGTAACACTGCCTGAGGGGGACAAGAGAAATGTGAATCAGGAAGGAGAAGCCCATTGGGTGTGGACTATCTCCGACACCCAAGAAAAAGGTAGTGTTGTGAATAACATAGTCTGGCATAGCTTGTGCACAGCAGGGGTACAGTTTGTAATAGGAGGTTTAAACGTGCAACAGGGGGCGCTGAAGATTTCCGGTGGGCAGTTGAACTCTTTTGTGGCTGTTGCTGCCGGTTTTTTTTTTTGCTTATTTTGACATAATAAACACCAGGTTGGTGTTAGAATGCCTCACTACTTACCCTGCTCCAGTTCTCCCTGCACGACCAGACCTCTGGTTTGCATTAGCCTGCACGAGGGAGGTCAACACCAAATGCAGAATTTAGATACAACTCACAATCTCATTCCTAGACCCTCAGGTTCATTCCCAGACCCTCAGTCTCTCAATCTGAGAATGAGACTAATTTTCAATACTGCGATGCCATACAAACACACCTGGCTGATGGGGTAGACTTGCAGGGCATCCATCCCAATACGAGGGTTATACACCTTCAGTTTGCAGTAGCCACTGTCAACCACAAACATAATCCCATCCACTGTAGAACAAATTGCAATAAACCCACAGTAAATCACAAGTATACTAAAAAAATTCACACACTATAGCGCCTATAGTAAACCACAACATACACCACAGTACATCCCATCAGGATCACAACATAGGCAGTAAACTACAGTAAACTTTAGTAAACTTTAGTAAATTATAGTAAACTATAGTTCATGTAAATTGATGAGTACACTACAATGACTCAAACCATAGTATACTATAGTACAGACCATATCAGCTGCTCACCTGTGAGAGAGGTTTCAGCAATGTTTGTAGCTACTACGCACTTTCTCACGCCATCCGGTGCCTTTTGGAAGATCTTAGCCTGGAGGTCAGAGGGCAGCTGGGAGTAGATCGGCAGGACAGCAAGGGGAGGGGAATCTTCCAGGTCACCCAGTCGCTCTGCAGGGTATTACTAACATTCATGTACACGTGGCCCCTTCCCCTTCCCCTCGGCACTAACCAGCAATGACATCACAGGTGACCTCGATCTCCTCCTGTCCCGGCATGAACACCAGGATGTCCCCCATGGAGGGCTGGAGGTGTATCTGAATCACCTGTCTCACAGCACTCTCCACATAGTCTTCACACGGGTTGCGACTGAACATGAGGTCTACTGGAAAAGTGCGGCCAGGGATCTGGGAGGAAGGAAGGAAGGAGGGAGGAGGGAGGAGAGGAGGGAGGAGAAGGGAAAAGGGAGGAGAGGGGGAAAGTAGGAGGTGATAAGGGAGGGAGATAGAGAGAGAGGGAGACAGGAGGGAGGCAGGGCAAAGAAGAGAGGTGCGGTGGGTCTGACAATCTTACCGTGAATGTGGGCACATTCCCAAAGAAAGTGGAAAACTTCTCTGCGTCCATGGTAGCTGATGTCACAATCAACTTCATGTCATTCCGCCGTGATACAACCTGGGAAGATAATAGTATACTGTAGTATACTAAATATGTTGTACTCCCATTGCATCATGAAAATAGTAGTGCATGGCATACTGTAGTATACTGTAGTATACTAGGGTGACGTGTTGCATGGTATACTGCGAGATCCTCCATAAGCACTCACTTCTCTGAGTAGGCCAAAGAGTACGTCAGTGTTGAGTGATCTCTCGTGTGCCTCGTCCATGATGATGGCACTGTACTGGTCCAGGTCAGGCTCCCGAAGAGACTCCCTCAGGAGAATACCGTCTGTCATGTACTTGATGAGCGTGGACTAGAAGGAGGGTGGAGGAGGAGGGTGGAGGAGGAGGAAGAGGGACAAAGTAAAGGGAGAGAGAGAAGAGGTGGGAGAGAAGAGGCGGGAGAGGTACACACATGTAGAAAGAGGAGAAAATGAAACTCTTTAAGCCTGGGAGTCCGTACCACCAAGTGTGGTGGAGAGGGAGGAAGAGAGTTTAACGACGGGCCTGTTTACCCAGTAGAGCATATAGTCTTGTTTCTAGTCTCGTTCCCAGACCCTCAGTGCAGTATGGGAGTCTGGGAACGAGACTACCTCATTCCCAGACTCCCATACATGGACCTGGGAATGAGGCTACAGAATATAATGAGCGCAGTTGATGACACATGTGAGGACAAATGCCCTACCTTTGATGTGACATCTTCAAACCGGATGGAATAGCCCACCTCCTCTCCAAGCTTCACCCCCATTTCTTCCGAGACTCGTTTGGCGACAGACATAGCTGCCACTCGGCGAGGTTGGGTGCAGCCAATGAGACCAAACTGGCTGTAGCCATCTTCATGGAGATACTGGGGGGAAGAAGAGAAGAGGGGGGAGAGAGGGCGGAAGAGGGAGAGGGAGGAGAGGAAGAGGGGGAGAGAGGGAGGAAAGAAAGAGGAGGAGGGAGTGATTGTGAAGCTATCAGAGGTCATATACCATCAGGAGACTCACCTGGGTGAGTTGTGTAGTCTTACCGGAGCCTGTCTCTCCCACAATCACTACCACACTGTTGTCACGAATCACACTCAGCAGCTGTAGTGAGAGAGGAGGAGGAGGAGGAGAGGAGGAAGGAGAGATGGGATATTCGATGGAGAGAAGAATGTAGTGATATACTGCCACTCTTGTACTCTTTACCTATGAAATGACGTCCCAGGGTGAATGATATACTGCCACTCTTGTACTCTTTAGCTATGAAATGACGTCCCAGGGTGAGTGATATACTGCCACTCGTGTACTCTTTAGCTATGAAATGACGTCCCAGGGTGAGTGATATACTGCCACTCTTGTACTCTTTAGCTATGAAATGACGTCCCAGGGTGAGCTGCCACTCTTGTACTCTTTAGCTATGAAATGACGTCCCAGGGTGAGTGATATACTGCCACTCTTGTACTCTTTAGCTATGAAATGACGTCCCAGGGTGAGTGATATACTGCCACTCTTGTACTCTTTAGCTATGAAATGACGTCCCAGGGTGAGTGATATACTGCCATTCTTGTACTCTTTAGCTATGAAATGACGTCCCAGGGTGAGTGATATACTGCCACTCGTGTACTCTTTAGCTATGAAATGACGTCCCAGGGTGAGCTGCCACTCTTGTACTCTTTAGCTATGAAATGACGTCCCAGGGTGAGTGATATACTGCCACTCTTGTACTCTTTAGCTATGAAATAACGTCCCAGGGTGAGTGATATACTGCCACTCGTGTACTCTTTAGCTATGAAATGACGTCCCAGGGTGAGTGATATACTGCCATTCTTGTACTCTTTAGCTATGAAATGACGTCCCAGGGTGAGCTGCCACTCTTGTACTCTTTAGCTATGAAATGACGTCCCAGGGTGAGTGATATACTGCCACTCTTGTACTCTTTAGCTATGAAATGACGTCCCAGGGTGAGTGATATACTGCCATTCTTGTACTCTTTAGCTATGAAATGACGTCCCAGGGTGAGTGATATACTGCCACTCTTGTACTCTTTAGCTATGAAATGACGTCCCAGGGTGAGTGATATACTGCCACTCTTGTACTCTTTAGCTATGAAATGACGTCCCAGGGTGAGTGATATACTGCCACTCGTGTACTCTTTAGCTATGAAATGACGTCCCAGGGTGAGCTGCCACTCTTGTACTCTTTAGCTATGAAATGACGTCCCAGGGTGAGTGATATACTGCCACTCGTGTACTCTTTAGCTATGAAATGACGTCCCAGGGTGAGTGATATACTGCCACTCTTGTACTCTTTAGCTATGAAATGACGTCCCAGGGTGAGCTGCCACTCTTGTACTCTTTAGCTATGAAATGACGTCCCAGGGTGAGTGATATACTGCCACTCTTGTACTCTTTAGCTATAAAATGACGTCCCAGGGTGAGTGATATACTGCCATTCTTGTACTCTTTAGCTATGAAATGACGTCCCAGGGTGAGTGATATACTGCCACTCTTGTACTCTTTAGCTATGAAATGACGTCCCAGGGTGAGTGATATACTGCCACTCTTGTACTCTTTAGCTATGAAATGACGTCCCAGGGTGAGTGATATACTGCCACTCTTGTACTCTTTAGCTATGAAATGACGTCCCAGGGTGAGTGATATACTGCCACTCTTGCACTCTTTAGCTATGAAATGACGTCCCAGGGTGAGTGATATACTGCCACTCTTGTACTCTTTAGCTATGAAATGACGTCCCAGGGTGAGTGATATACTGCCACTCGTGTACTCTTTAGCTATGAAATGACGTCCCAGGGTGAGTGATATACTGCCACTCTTGTACTCTTTAGCTATGAAATGACGTCCCAGGGTGAGGTGGCATTCTCTCACTTCCTGGTCAGTGTGGTTGAAATGCAAACCAAATAGTCACAGAGCGGGGGAGCGTGGCTACACAGTTAAAAGGATGCTCTACCTTTTCTCTGACGGCGTAGATGGGTAGAAACTGTCTCTGTTGTTTGAGTGTCTTGCTCTTGGCAAAGCTGCTCACAGCCTGGCTCTCTCCCTGGATGTGGTCTGCAAACTGCTGGTCAGATTTGTAGTTTGTGGAGCCATCCTCCATTTGCTTTGAGTCCTGTGTGTGTGTGTGTGTGTGTGTGTGTGTGTGTGTGTGTGTGTGTGTGTGTGTGCATGTGTGTGTGTGTGTGTGTGTGTGTGTGTGTGTGTGTGTGTGTGTGTGTGTGTGTGTGTGCATGTGTGCGTGTGTGTGTGTGCATGTGTGTGTGTGTGTGTGCATGTGTGTGTGTGTGTGTGTGTGTGTGTGTGTGTGTGTGTGTGTGTGTGTGTGTGTGTGTGCATGTGTGTGTGTGCACATGCATGTGTGTGTGCGTGTGTGTGCACATGCATGTGTGTGTGAAAGAAAGGAAGGAGAGGTAGTGAAGGAGGGCGATTGAGTAACATAAGCTAATCTGTCAACACAGGGGGAGGCTGTTACCTCCCACCTACCGCTTCCTCTTTGGCAGCCTTGATCCCAAGAACATTCCCAAGCTTAGTCCCAGCAAGCTCCCAGTGCTTCTGCTGCGACTTCTTCCTCTCCTTTTCCTCCCGGTAGCGCCGCACCAGCTGGCTGCCCTTCCGAGACAGCACGGCTAGGTCAGAGGTTGGATCCTGGAGTACAAGATGGAGAGAGGGAGAAGAATAGACAGCAAAACACACTACTTGAATGGCAGTGGCAGATACTTAGCATGCTGCCAGATTACATAGAACTTGAGAAACCTACACTCATAGGCTTATACAATGGACAAAAATCTTGCCCCCTAGGGCATTCGTAATAGAGCAGTTAGCTTCGCTTCCAGTTATTTTATCCTTTGACAAAAGCAGAAGCTTCATGAAAACCGGAGCAATTAGATACATCATTGTCTTGCTCCCTTTCCCTCACCTTGACAGGGACTACAGGTTCCGGCTGCTTGGTGAACACGATCCTCCCATCCAGGAATGGTGGGACAATATTGTGAACCAGCAGGTGGACCTTGGCCTCATGCTCCTCCTCAAAGTCTTCATCTACGTCCAGCTTTTTCACCACTCCACTCGTCAGGAGCCGATTCTCCTCCCACTTCTCATTATCCTGTGAACAGAAGGGGTGGAAGATTCCTCAGATTCACTTCTTCCCTCTCTCACTACTTCTTGCCTACACACACCTCCTCTCCCCATCTTCCACACCCTCCCCTCCTCACCTTGTTTATCTGCCTCTGATGTGCGGACATTCTCTTGACAGCGTGTTTCACCATCTGTTCCTCTTTCTTCTTCGTGTATTCCTCCGGAATGGATGCAAATGGGTTGTTGGTGTCATCATAACCACCGTCAAGGTCGTACCATGCACGGTCCAGTCTCTGAAAGATGGTAGTGCAGCATTAAACCAATCAAATTGTTTAAATCCAGTCACATGATCAATCCCAACCAATCAAAACGCAGCAACACACACTACCTTTTGTTCCTCCTCCCACTCTGCTTTATCCTCTTCACTAGCAAATTTGATGGCCTCTTTCCCTCCTTCTCCTTCTTCTCCCTGAGGACGAGGAGTGATTCCTAAGCTCTTACGGTCGTCTGCCCAGGCATTGTAGCGATGGGTAGGAGTGGGGAGGGGAGTGTCAGTGGAGTACTTTGACCTTGCATGAGGAATATTGGACATCCAGTTACACACATATCGCATTGTTCATAATTCTGGAATTTTTTCTTATTTTTCAGCTTTCATCATCAGCGACACACACCCACTTACCCTCTGGTTCCTAGTCCACTGTCCCGGGAGGAGGGGGCAGGAGAGGGCATGTCCCACTTACTGCTGGAAGGCCTAGCTGGAGTCTCATCTGGGTCCCAGGAGGAGCGGGAGGGGGTACGGAGGTCTGGAAAGGGAGAGAGAAAAGCGGACAAATCAAAATCACTAGATATTACCTGCTGTCGATGCTCACCATGCATCCTGCTGGAGTAAGGTGTGCTGTCCTCTCTTTCTGGTCTCGGTGTCTCCTTCTCCCAGTCACTTGTCCTCCCTCTCCTGGAGCTCCCATAGCCATCATCCCCACCATGTCCCACATTCTGCCTCAAATCTCTCTCCCGTTCTCTTCCTCTCCTGCTCCTACCTCTGTCTCTGGCTCTCTCCTCTCTACAAATGTGAAAGAAGAAAGTGAAAAGGTGAAAGTGATGTGCTCAATTCGTTCTCAGAACAGTTACCAAATTTGCTTGACAAAGTGGAAGCTTGATTAGATTCCCTTCAAGGTGAGAACGCTAGGGCATTTCATTGGAAAAGGGCCAATGATTTGTAGTTAACTTTGCATCTAGTTACTACTGCAGTTAGCAGCTGTATTAATGCAGAATTAAAAAAGTAATGCAGATTAGTAGAGGGGAGAAGGAGTTAATATAGGCTAATAGAGCAGGTTAATAGAGGTTAATTTCAGGTTAACAGAGGTAACAGGTGTTAAGGTGGTGGGATACTGTTCTGTGTGTGCACGCACGTAGCTAAATACTATAATTCTTAATTGAATGTATGTATGTATGCACATGTTATTCACTTTGAACTGAGCCGATACAATACTAGTTATCAAACTTTTTTGTAAGCAAAATAAAGTCGTGGAGACTGATTTACAACTAGCGAAGACGGTGAAACTATGCAAAAATACCATGCGAAGGGTAACTTGAAGCAGTTTTTGTAACATTGCCTTCCATTGAAATGTTATGTCCAGTCACTTTGGTAAGACAGCAGGTTTTTGTCATTCATATCTTTCCTTTTAGAGTACCATTTACCGTAGCGGTAAAAACGTTTCAAGCCACCCTAGTGCGCATCTCCAGCAGTGAGATCAAGTTACTAGCATACCTTGTACATGTACTTTAGATTTTTGGTTAATAGTCTGCTGGGACACCCGTGTGCTTTCTATGGCTACAAAGTGAACAGTTTTAGCTGTACACATTCACTACCCTCCCTACTTTATATTCAGTAGGTTTTGTTGTGCTGGGATGAATTCTATGCAAGAAATTTCATGTTGATATATTTCATAAAACATGCCCACCAGAACCCTAAATCAACCGTTGATAGCCCACCTGGACATTTTGTCTCCGGCTTCATCCCTTGAAGTTGCAAAGACGCCATGTCTCTGGTCACGCTTCAGTCGGCTCTGAATCCGCTCCAATGCCTCATCACTCACACCACCAGGATGAGATGGTGTTTCCACCCGAGATGAGCGGTATTGTCTGTCTCTGTCTCTTGAGTGGTCCGTTTTCCCAAAACTGATACGAACATCCCTATCATAGTTTCCCAGTCCTTCTTCCTCCAGTCTTGGCCTTTTCTCAGCAAAGCCAAAATCCTCCCCTCTCTCTTCCCTCTTCTTCCTGGCCAGCACGTCGAGGCCTAGGAGTGACCCCCGGGGGGCCGATGGCTTCTTGAAACTGTCATGATCGGTACCCTGTCTCTTCGGCTTGATGATCAACCCACCCCCTTCCTGCCCAGTGGAACCCGCAAGGCGATGAGTTGAGCTTTCAAATGAAGACATCTTTGAACGGCAGTCCTTTCTGTCAATCTACATGGCTCATGCTCAGCGGTCGAACGTTTTTTCTAAATAATGCCCACCTAGCAACAAGAATGTAATAATGTAATAGATATGACACTTCCGGCTTCAGCTTTTTGAATTTCCTTGAACACTCTGCGATCTGGTACACTGCCTAGTTGGACACAGCACTGTTGGGACAACATGTCGGGGTCGGAAATGTACATGGTAAGCATAAAGCACTTTTAAAAGTGGCAGGCAAAGCTTTCAAGCTTATTCGAAAGCTGAAAAGCTTAAGAGCCTTTACGTAGTAAATCGTAAATCTATGATACAACAGTAAATCTACAAGTTGATGTTTTGTAAAATTCATGTAATTGTTCTGTGTAGAGTGTGCACTAGCATGGCCATGGATCATGGAGTTAGGGTTAGCTATTAGCTGATACTAGCCTCAAAATTAGCTATTTGGTGTTGGTCTGACCATAGATAGTAGAGTGACACTCTACTATCTATGGTCTGACTATGCAAGTACGTCTATGATTTTGCCGGCTGAGTTGTCTAGTTTTGCGGGCCAGCCTCTCACAGCTTTTCGTGTGAGAGTCGGGCTCCGCGAGAGACTATCATTAGCCATCCCATGAGAACAAAATTAGCTGGGAGGGCAGTCTTGACAGTTGTCTGTTATTGAATTGACACCTTTATCGGTCTTTGAAAGAATACTGAGAGAAAATACCCTTTACCAGCAATGCAGAAAGAAATGGTACTATTGCAGTCTGTACACTTTGCCCAGGTTGAGAAACTTCTTGGGAAGAAGGGGGTGAGAGGGAAGGTGAAGTACAAAGTTCACTGGAAGGGGTATTCTGCCCGCCATGACTCTTGGGAGCCTGCAGAGAATCTCACCAACTGCCAAGACATGATTGACGCGTTCAATGTAAGCCAGCTACACATGTTCTCCACTACCTGATTAGCAATGGGGCTAAGTGCTCAGTGTCTAGCTTGATTGGAGCAGCCAGACAAGTGTTAGAATCTCCCTTTCTTAGATGTGCATCATACCTTTAAGGCTGTTGCCTTTGCAAGAATCCTCTTGATGACTTGTATTGTAGTTGGACTGTTACTTTGCACGCAGTAACTTTTTCACAACTGATTTCTTCAATGCAGGAAACACTTCCAGCTGGTTCTGCTGCCACTGTTCTTCTCTCCAGTGATGACGAACTGTCAAAGACTACCTCCCAAAGTCCTCCCAGGCGCAAAAGACCACCAAGAAAGTCAATGTCGAGAAAGAGAGGGAAATCGCCAGCAAGGGTGACAAAAACCGATGACAAAAGGGAGGAAGATGTTAAACCAGCAAATGTGAGCTCCATTGCTCCCACTACGTTTACCAGAACATACGAACTGAGGTCTACCAGCAAGCGTAGAGAGGCAGCTACAAAGCTTCTCTCCTTCTCTGACGATGAGTCCAGCCCAGTTGCTGAAGCGACCAAGAAGTCCAATGTTTCCACGCGAATGTCTCTCTCTGAGTCAAAGTTCCGGAAGCATCTGGCAGACAACCAGAAGGACTCCACTCAGCCCACCAGTACCCCCTTCACCCAACCCTCACCTGCCATAACAACCAATGTGAAGACCCGGCTGCATTTCTCACCAGACAGAACGACACGCAAGACACGCAGCAGCGCCAGAGTCATACCTCAGGGAGAAGAAGTGACCATTGCAGAGGACACTGAGGAAGAGCATGCACCTGACATCCCTCAACCGTCTACTCAGGAGGAAAAAGGGGAGGAAAACAAGGAGAACAGGGATGAGGGTGTCCCAGCTTGGCTGCATGTTGGATGGGCTGAATTTGGTCTGGCTACCTTTGTCACTGGACTTGCTGTAGTTGGGTACTACTTCTTTTCTTCTTAGTTCTACTCTTACCACCATTTTATGAACTATATCTAGTACAGAGCTTTAGTATATAATACACAAGAGTCTATTTTCGTTGTACATATTCTTGGACACATGACTTTTTTTTACTCCAGACAATTATTGCGTATAGGTGGGCGTAGCCAGCTATGTGTTAGGCTACGTGTTACAATGCAATAATGAGCCCCACCCACGAGCACTGATAATGAATTTCGTTACTTGCCGCATACTTGTCAGTCATCTGATCGCTGCCAAGACTTTCGCGCGCGCTGTCCCGCGCACTCAAGCGTGCAGACACTATGAAACAAGCTCGGGTGAGTCCAAACTTTCATGGCGTCACAGCTGAGATAGTCGCAGAGCCGGTGCGTTATGGTTGCAAGTGTGGGAGTGTGGCTGCATTCTTTGCTAGCCTTTTAGCATAGTATATTATAACTTGCAGTGAAAAGCCTGCACTGCATCGCTCACGGTGGTCCATGAGGCAGGTTTGTATGACTTGGAAGAGTATAAATATTGTCTGGCTTCCTTGTTTTTCAGAATCGTTCTTGGGTTATCCTGCTGTCGGCCTTCAGCTATGGTAATGGTACGGTGGGTCATAGATAATCCTTACAAATGCTTTTG
The DNA here is from genome assembly GCA_949130485.1 of Agelas oroides. Taxonomy (NCBI): domain Eukaryota; kingdom Metazoa; phylum Porifera; class Demospongiae; order Agelasida; family Agelasidae; genus Agelas; species Agelas oroides. The sequence goes on along the minus strand of OX422205.1, from coordinate 5,940,058 downwards.
CAGAGATTTTGTCCATGGTGAATATTATGAATGCCTCCAACTGGTCCCCATCCCTTCAGCCTTAGAAACCAATTGTACCGCTATTTCATGCAAATGTATTTAGGTACTGGTGATGGCCTGCCTCTGAGCAATCAGACACCAGTGAAGAATGGTCAGGAAGGGAAGATATCCATAGCTAAAGTGTTGTTGTTGCAATCCCAGAATGATAGATATTGCAGTTATCTTCACCTGAACAGAGTGCACGAGGCTGAAACTTAGCCTTGTTCCCAGGCCTTCGCCCAGTGCTCCATCGCTTGTAAAAGCGTACTGCAAGTGACAGAAAGTTGGAGGCAGGACCTGGGAACAAGACTCGTGACAAATATTAAATCAGTCTACACCCCATACCGTACCATATCAGGTAATAAGTTATGTCAACTGCACAAAATACTCGAGATTCTTTTCACTCGATTGTTCACAGCTCTCTCTACTCACTGCTGCTCTATACGCACTAACAATTCTACATGGTGAGAATAGCAATAGGGTATGGCTTCACTTGATCATCATACTAATGCTGACCTTAATTCCTTGTGCTTGAATGCTTACTAATTATTACTAGCCAGAATATTTGCATGAACATCTACACAATGTAGTAGAAATGACTATAAAACTGGCTTTCCTGAAAATTAAATAACTACCCATTTGGAGACAGTATCAGGGGCGCATTGAGCTGCTGAAGGTGGTCGATGTGCCCTTGACATTATTGAGTGTCAGTGGTTTATTCACACATCCCTATATAGCTAGCTAGTATTGCTGCACTGGAATGTTGCAATTCATAAAAGCTATTTTCTTTCCTTTACTTGCAGTGACCAAAGGAAGTCTGCGTAAGCCATGTCAAATATATGATGCTGCCCATATAATAATTATACACACTGACTTTTTGCAAGGCAAACAGGTTATTCTCCCTCCATCCCTTCCTAAACTCCCCTCACCTCTTCCTCCCTCCTCTCCTCCTTTCCTCTTCTTCTCCTCTCCTCCTCCCCCCCCCCCCCCCCCCCCCCCCTCCCCCTCTCCCCCCACAGCTCCTAACAGATCTGTTACAATAGCGGTCATTCCCCTCAACCCACGCTCCTTCAGAGTACAGTGGGTCCCAGTGACCTCTGACAATGCAACCTTTGACAATGCCTCCATTACTGGCTATCAGGTGACCACAGTAACGTCTGATGGAACTTCTCGGCAGTTTACAGTAAACAATGCATCTGCAAGCGAGTACACATTCATGGGGTTGTCACCATATCAGTATGCGAGTGATGGAGATGGAGTACAATGGGCGACAACTGTACGGGTTGTGAATTCTTTTGGTGTTGGACCAAACTCAAATATAGCAAGGACCATCCTACCTCGTACGTGTAGCTGTTACAGCAGTTAGTATGCTTGTACAGTGTGTCAATGTATGTACACATCTGCACACACACACACACACACACACACACACATACACAGCCTGTATTCGACAATGTAACACACAGTACTACGTGGGCATCAATAGGTGCTCACAGTGTGTCTGTAACCCTGCTTATACTGGAGAGCTGTGCAACAGTGAGTCACTGTGTGTGGTTGTAATTTTAGGATTAGCTGCATCAAGTAGCAGCCCAAGCCTAGAAGGTGGTTAGCATGGAGGAATGAAAACTGCAGTAAGGCTCATGGAAAGTGTGAGTGAGGCTGGAGTGGGAATGAACCTAGATAGTGAGTGAGGGTGGAATGGGAATGAGACTGGGTTGTGAGTGAGGGTGGAATGGGAATGGAGATAGATTGTGAGTGAGGGTGGAATGGGAATGAGACAAGGTTATAAGTGAGGCTGGAGAGTGGAGTGGGAATGGAGATAGATTGTGAGTGAGGATGGAATGGGAATGAGACTAGATGATGACTCACAGTGAGAGACTAACATGATGTTTGCAGTCCCCACCTACTTCCCACGGGATGTGCAAGTACAAGAGACGGGTGAGGAGGAGCCATACACCCTAGTAGTGACCTGGGCCCCTCCCCCTTTGGAGCGGCTAGATGGGAGGCTTGTTTCACAGTTTGAAGTACAGGTCCACCGAGTGAGTGATGGGGGAAATCGACCTGTGGTGTCTGGCACCGTGCCCTCTAATGTCACCAGGTGAGGGAAGGAAATTTCCTTCTAGTGTTCATGTAGTGTAACTAGCTAGCTGTATAGATACTCCCCCCTCCCCACTCCTTTCCCGCTCCTCTCCCCTCCCCACCCCTCCCCACCCCTCCCCCCTCCCTCTCCCCACTCCTCCCTCCTCCCCACTCCTTCCCCCTTTCCCTCACTGTGACATGCACATACACAGCTACAATGTTATAGGCTTGTCAAGAGCTGCCAACTATTCTGTGACTGTGAGCACCATAACGGATGTGCCAGGGGAGAGGGCCAACTCCACGATCTTCACCACCACACTGCCCAGCCCACCAGGTATATTACAGCTGCATGAGGTACATAAAATGCAGCTGTCATATTGCTGGCCCACCAGATATAACAATGCAGCTGCAATACAGCTGTAATAGTCGTTAACAGAATTTGTGGCTGCATATTCTATTCTAGCTTCGTTCCCAGCTCCTTCTTGGCTTTTTTGGTCACATGATGCACAAAAATTAACATTGCGCAACCAAAAAAGCTGAAGAGGAGCCCGGGAACAAGCTCATTCTATTCATCATCTAGTCATGCAAAAGCTGCCATATGGGTATGCATTCTCTACCTTCACCCTATCACACTCTCATATCTACATCCTATCTCATCCCCTCATCCCCTCACTTATCACATTATCACTCACACCATACAATCACTCACCACAGGGCTTGTGACTGCCCTGAACGTAACCTCAACCACCAACACCACGGTGTCGGTCATTTGGGCCCCGCCCACAGCCACCAATGGAGCAATCCTGGGGTACGCAGTGCAGGTGAACTACACGAGAGGTGACAACAGGGTAGTCCATACCACTACCAATGTGACCACGGTGACAGTCACTGGGCTGTTGCCAGGGACAGAGTACAATATCACAGTATCAGCACAGAACAGCGGAGGATTTGGAGATGGTTTGATCATATCTGCCACCACTGTTCCAAACAGTAAGTCAATTTTTTGTACCGGGTGAGCATTGTACACGACACTCAATTGGCCTCAGTTGGCAGATTTTAATGCTATTCACACCACTTATGATGTGGCATGGCTTTAGGAAGTACACCTTGTATGTACCTTGTAACAATATGCAATTGTAAATCCTCTCGTCTTTGTGAACTTCTTTTAAAGTGTATTCTTGATTCCTTCCCCCCTCCCTTCCCCTCTCCCTTCCTCTCCCCTCCCCTTTCCCCCCTCCCCCTCCCCTCTCCCTTTCCCCTCCCCCCTCCCTCCCTTCCCCTCCCCCCTCTCCCCCCTTCCCCCTCACCCCCCCACACAGTCTGTCCAGTAAACTACTATGGGTTCCCTAACTCCACCGTATGCAACCAGTGTCCTCCCAACACCAGAAGCTCAAGAGGGGCGACCTCTATGGACCAGTGTTTCTGTCTGCCTGGGTTTAGTGGGCCCAATGGAGCAGCAAACTGTTCCGGTAAGCTAACAGTGTTGCCTCAAACCAAGACATCCTCCCTCTCTCCTTGCCTTCCCAACTCAATGATTTCTGCAGTTCTGTTTGACATGTACAGCTAGATTTGAAGTTCTGACCTAGTACACTCGTCCCTAGGTCCTCCACAGCTCCGGTTTTTGATCACTTGCAGTTTGCAAAAAAAAGTGGAGCCAGGGAAGGCCTGGGAATGAGGTTATACCATACTGCAAATGACAAAAACCTGGAAGCTTTCACAGGAATGGTTCCCAGACCATGAAATACAAACTTTTCTAGATACATATACAGCAGACTTGAAAACAACCTTATTTCAAAAATAAAGAATACAGTTTCCTACTGCCAGCTCTGTTAATTAGAAATACAAAAATTACTAAATACACGATATAGCACACTTGAAAACAAATTATTCCAAAAAAAAAGTTTCCTATTGCCAGCTCTGTACAGCTAAGTGTTAATTAGATTACTAAATACATATACAGCAGACTTGAAAAGAAATTATAAAAAGTTTCCTATTGCCAGCTCTGTACAGCTAAGTGTTAATTAGATTACTAAATACATATACAGCAGACTTGAAAAGAAATTATAAAAAGTTTCCTATTGCCAGCTCTGTACAGCTAAGTGTAGTGGGTAGTAAACAGTCTTGGTGAGTTTATAACACAATTACAGGTGAGTACAACTAAATTGTATGAGAAAGGACCATATACACACATGAATGAATTGATCTATGACACTATAACACCTATGGTTTAATTGGCCTTCTTCAAGTGTGGCCGGTCCGAATCCTTCTCTCCCCACCTGTATGGTACAACAGGGGTTATGTCATAAGGCTTGAACAAACCTTACTCATAGATTTCCTCCCTAATTTATGCTACAGGCACAAAAACAAACAGATGTGTTGCAAACATGCTGCCTGAATATTATTGTCTGCCCTTTAACTTAATTATTTTCACTCCATTGATTGATGGAACTGCTGTACATACTGCTACAAATACATTCCACCGTTTTGAGATTGCAGCTCACATGACAACTCTCTTCAAACATAAGAAAGTATGTCCGGACAGCCACGTCCAGTAATTTGCTTCACGGCCCATTTGGTTACTCACTTAGTTAATAATTTCGTTGATTGCTTTTTGTGTAGTTGAGTTTGCAGAGTATACTTGTCACATGATGGAATACTTCGTGGAGGGATCGTGAGGTTTAATCACATCATGTGACTGTCGGACAGTGATCTGAAGTTGTACACTGTCTCGACATTTTCAAGTCCCCACATCAGATAACTACTCACACGATAAAGCATGATAAACATAATGTATTGTCAAGAGAGTAAGTGGTGTTAGTAGTCAAACAAAATTATCTTTTTGCTTGGAGTGTTCCCCCCAAAATGCACTATCACCAACAGATAGACCTTGGTCAACATAGCTTTATATAGACATGGTTGACTGGTATGAAACAGATAATGCTTACTTGTGCTGGAGTCACTACAGAAGATGGTCCACTATCACTACGAGCAGGGCAGTCATAAGCACCGTGCTAAAAACTCCTTCAGTTTCACTTCCTGCATAACAAAAGTAAAAAAAGGCATGTTTTGCCTTAATACCGGGTTCTTCCTCTACCAGTACCATGTAATCAACTACTTCATCACATGCAGAATGCAGAATACTTACCCCTACTCACTCCTGTAGGACTAGGTGTCATGTCAATGGTCATATTTGTGCCTGTGCCTGAATAAGAACAAGCAAATACAAGCATGTTAAAGTATACTCAGGTCATGGTATGATTCCCAGGCCCAGAGTGTTGTCCTGGGGTCAGAGTGTTGTCCTGGGGCCAGAGTGTTGTCCTGGGAAAGAGCACTACTACATACTTACCACTGCTGGTGCTACCCAGTGATGGTGAAGTAACAATGGTTATAGTTGGTGTTGGAGATGGTACAACACTGGTACCTGTTGAGCACAGACAAGTTATGGATAAATACATATTTGTTGCGGGAAGAGAGTTATCAAGTATGAGTAACCCAGCCGTGTGACATTAACCCACACACATGCATATGCACACACGCTAGTTTCGCAGGCCAGACTCTCATGGTGAGAGTTTGGCCTGCAAGACTACACACTCACCTGATTCCGAATCGGTAACCATGATCTGCACATGACCATCTGCAAGAACTTGGGTGGAAGAGTTCCTTGACAGGCTTGAGAAGCAGCCAACAATGCTGCCATTGGCTGCACTGGCACCTTTGACGGTTAACTCGAACTTTTCGCAAACATGTCCTGGATCCGTGACACATTCGGTATAAACTACCTTGAGTAGTCCGTTGTTGAAGTATGGATCTCCAACTGGAAGTGAGACCCCGTTCCACGTGAAGAAGGTGACGAAGTTTTGGCTGTTGTCCAGACGCTGCACCTTGCACACCACTGCTGCAGTGGCGTTCCGCGGTACCTCGAGAACGCCCTGCGGATGGAGGACGATGCTTACGTCTACAGATGCAGTGAAAGGGAACGACAGGAAGAAAGATAAGTATGCAGAACGGTGGAGCCTGTACAGGTAACGGCATTCGTGACCACATAAACTAGAGAAACTCACCGTGGGTTGCTGCAGCGTGCAGCGTCTGCATCGCCACCGCTATGGCCACTAGCAGTCGTCGAGTTCTTTCGAAAGCTGTCATAGCGTACATATCCTCCTCGGTGCCGGAATTTAGTCAGATTTATAGGCTCGGGGGGGGAAAATAGAACTCCCGGAAATCCCCTGGGGAATTTGAAACCACATGCAAACACTACTATCAGTAGCGATGTCAAACAAAAATTTCGACACTCTTCAGGACTGCTGTGATGGATCTCATTCCAAAGCGCTGCCTGAGTGGAGCTGAACGGTGGTTTTCCCATCAAAATCGGTTCAGCGGAACCCGAGTTACCGCATGCGCATTGACCGTTTCGCGCATTGCGAAAATTTTTCTACCGAATATCTATAATTAGAGCAATTGGTAGGCGTGGTCCAGGTTCTGACACGACTACCCGTATCTCCGTAACCAATGAACGGATTTGTACCGGACAAAGACCGTTGTGTAACTTATCGTATACTTTATATTTATAACCAAGTTTTATTGTGATGCAATTTTGAGCCAACACCACAGTATATGAGGCGGGCACGAGCAAACATGAGCTACTGGTCAACTCTATGATCTGACTCAAGTTTGTCGGTTTTCGCATGACCTCTGGATAGTTTACGAAGTCGCGCCAGTTGCACGGTGGAAGATAATTTTACTATCAGGCGGCATTTGCCAGCGATTGTATACTGGGCAGAACGCGCACGCACGGTGTCATTCATGATCGTCTGAAAGGTAAGACCTTTGCAGAAGTTGACAATATCTTTTGTTAGAGGAGACTATCGAAGGTTTGCATTGCAATAATGGTAGTTATACATCGTGCCTAAGAAGAGTTATAGGGTGCGGAATAACGATGGTTCGTTATTGGAAATAATCTATGGATAAGTTGGATGGATAGAAATAATGGCATTATACACACTCACGCAACCAAGTGATCAGATTTTCACAACACCTCTGAAATCGTCTTTGATAAATAACTTTGCAACCCCAAGCTGAAGTCAAAGGCTGCTTTTACATAGTCTCGTTCCCAGACCGCATTTTTCGCGCGCGCCCGCCGGAAAAAAGGGTCTGGTGAACTGCCTATTCCGTTTTCGTTCAAGTGCGCCGGAATGCTGGCGCATTGTTCTTTTCTAATTTAACGCTTGACGTCATTGAAGATTGCATTCCATTTTGCGTGCCAACGATCTACTAGCGAAATGGACATTGATCGGGCAACCCTAGCTGCCGTGAGTAGACTAGGCTATTATATCTATCGAAAGGAGCATGAGTAGGCTGTCTAGGAGTTTGCTGTTTACTAGAGCGCTTTTGAATTTACAATCCAGTTGACGTGACGTCACGGTAGTTTCAAAATATTGGAACCAAAACGGTATAGGCAGTTCACCAGACTACTTTCTCGCTCGGCGAAAAGTTGTCTGGGCACGAGACTAGCTTTTACACGGGAGCTATAGGGTGCGGAAATATGAGGACCACGCGTACCGTATACCACAGTATTGTCGCGGAACTGAACAAATTTTTACTGTGAAAGGATCTTTTGACATCGCTATCAGGACATTAGGCCCATAGCGTCACGGGCCTATGCCGCCAGTAAACAACAAAAGAAAGTCACTTGCTAAGCCTGAACCTGAACCTGTGTGTTTCAGGTGCAACCATTAACTTAGCCTCGTTCAACTTAAGCGGCTTCCCCAGCTAGTTTTTGATCACTTGCAGCACGTACTGTAAGCATCAAAAACTGTATGGATGGTGGCGAACGCCTGGGGATGGGGCTAATGACTGGGGACGGGGCTAACCTCAAACTGTGGTAGCAATGATTAGCTGCTTACTCCTTCTCCAAATTAAAGGGAAGCAACGTAATTGGTTGTTTATTACCCTGGCAACTCCCATTTTCAGCCCCACCTATATTAAGAAGGTATGAATACAATTATTTGAACATCATACTAAACAACCCTGAACCTTTGTTTACTCATAATGTAGCTTGTGTCATTTATTTTTAGTAGCCATGTGCAGATAATTTATTTTTAGTAGCCATTTGCAGATAATTTATTTTTAGTAGCCATTTGCAGATAAATTATTCATGATGATTTACTCCATAATCTGTTAATGCTACACATTTGTTAGCCTCGAACCCAGGCTTTCCATTCCGGATTTGTCTCGCAGCTTTGGAGAAAAATCGGTTTTTCTCCAAAGCTGAGAGGCAAAATCCAGAACAGAAAGCCTGGGTTCGAGGCTACACATTTGTTTGCTACTCAAGGTACCACTGCTGACACTGCAAATGGTAGTAGCTACTATGTTCCTTTTTGCCAGTCTACCTAATCAGACATTACATAGCTACGACTTTACATAACATCTAGGCCTATTTTTGGTGGGAGGTGTGGTTTGTTGGTTGTTCGTGCATAGCTACTCAGCTGGTCTGACTATAGACAAAAATGATTTTCAACGCGGACTTACAAATGTACTTTGCTTCAGTGAGAGAAGTTGACACAACCATACAATAGGGATCATCTATAGCAGAGTATAGTTGGTGATAGGGGAGCAGCAGGGAGATAACCATGTTACAGTGGCAGAAGGCAACCCTGATAGCAACTGGCAAGCTATGCATTTATGCTTGGCCAGCAGATAATTATCAATGGTGTATGGAGTATGAAGTGCAAAGTAAAGGTGGCAAGGGGATTCACCTGGGATTTCCATCCACTGTGTACATGCATGTTTGGTGAACAATAGACTGTGGTACTACTCAGAAACTTGGTTAGCCACACTCTTTCCTCCCACATGTAGAAAGAGGAAGTGTGCATGGGTAAGAGGCTAACTGCATGATACCAACATGCAAACAAGGGTGGTTTTGTTTTTTTCTTGCTCAGAGCATTCTTGTTGTGAGTAAACCAAATCTAGCTCAAGTGTGTTCGCGTTGGGTGAAGTTTAAAGGATGACATTGTTGCTATTACTATATGAGTGTTCTGTGCCCTTCAGGTAGGTTGTCAACAGTGAAGTAAACTACTTGACAATTAATAGGCTACAAAGAGTGACAGTCAAAAGACATTAATGTCAGTTTCCTTCCGACAGTCTACCTGCAAAGCACAGTTAAAGGAACAACCATACAATAGGGATCATCTATAGCAGAGTATAGTTGGTGATCGGGGAGCAGCAGGGAGATAACCATGTTACAGTGGCAGAAGGCAACCCTGATAGCAACTGGCAAGCTATGCATTTATGCTTGGCCAGCAGATAATTATCAATGGTGTATGGAGTATGAAGTGCAAAGTAAAGGGGATTCACCTGGGATTTCCATCCACTGTGTGCATGTTTGGGGAACAATAGATTGTGGTACTACTCAGAAACTTATCTAGCCACACTCTTTCTTATGGGTTTCCTCCCACAAGAGGAAGTGTGCATGGGTAAGAGGCTAACTGCATGATGCCATTCTTGTTGTGAGTGAACCAAATCTAGCTCAACTGTGTTCGCGTTGGGTGAAGTTTAAAGGTTGAACAAAACATGCTATTTACTATATGAGTATTCTGTGCCTTGCTATATACCATATGAGTATTCTGTGCCTTGCTACCATGTGAGTATTCTGTGCCTTGCTACCATGTGAGTATTCTGTGCCTTGCATGCTACCATGTGAGTATTCTGTGCCTTGCTACCATGTGAGTATTCTGTACCTTGCTACCATGTGAGTATTCTGTGCCTTGCAGGTAGGTTGTCAACAATACAAAAGTGAAGGTTTACTTGACAATTAACCAATGGCTTCATAGGCTACAAAGAGTGAGTCAGGTTTTATCAAAAGACAGTAATTAACCACAGATACGCACTGTCAGTTTCCTTCTGACAGCCTACCTGCAAAGTGCAGTAAAGGAATCTATTTGGGCATGACAGAAAGATGCACATCCATTTGGAAATAATTATGTAGGTATAAATTTAAGTACAGAGCAAGCAAACAACGTAATCGTGATTTGTAGTAACACGTGTTCTTACAAAGTATCAACTTTCAATAAAATGAAATTATCCAATAGCCAGGTATTCCCTCCACTGGTCATGTGCTCATTCCACCAACCTGGCAGACCATGCTGTATAAACTCTGCTACACATGACTTCAAGCACCATTAACTTTAATATAACGCGTAACACCTCTCTCCATATACAGCAACTCTTATGAAGTTTGGGTATCTTATATTCTCCCCACAGCATGTGCTATTGGTACCATTGCTCCTGCCCCTAGCAGCAGAGTCTGCACCTCATGCTCTCTCCTCCTCACCACCAGTACCAATGGCTCTGTTGTGTGTGACACCTGCAGATACTCCAGTGGAACACCGACTCAGGACACCTGCTACCGTAAGCAGCTAGATTCCTGCCCCACATGGCTTGTCAGTTTTTTCTCTATAGTTGAAAGAGAAATAAGGGTCTTAGATAACTGCATATATCCTCTAATGCATCATACAAAAAACATGTACATTCTGATTAGCAAGGTGCCCTTATTTCTGCAATTGGAACTTCATCAATCAAGTGGGCTGCATTTACCAGGGGTTTCACTGTGCATTTATGTTTCCAGACCCTCACCCATCTTTCCATCTTGCAGTACTGCAAGCAACAGTAAACTGAGCAAGGGCCTATACAGGAGGCTAAGATTACTGTATAACTAGTTATAAGTACACATGTACATGTAAACTATTGAGATACTTTGCTCTCTCCATAGCATTTGAGACAGCTGTCAATCTCACCATTGATTCCAGCGTGGGAAGTCCCTCCACATCCATTTCCCTTTCCTGGCAGCAGGTCACCAGCCTGCGGGACCATCTGGGGAATGCAGTCAATGCTGGTGTACATGGATACCAACTATGGTGCATTGTAAGCACAGGGATCACATGACGTGTGTTAAGTACATTTGTAGTTGATAGATCATGTGAATGTTTGTCTAGGACCTACACATATGAGTAATTATAGAAGGCAGTATTGTATTTGTACACTGCTTGTTTACCATCAACTTGATGCATACGTAGGCTATGCTATTCATACACAGAGGTATTACCATATTTGACCAAATACACAGTTGCTGTATAGATCGATAAACAAGCAATGTCAGCACTGTACCAGAACAATGACTGTAAACTGCACCGTCCACAGAATTGTAGGTGCATCAGTCCCCAGATGGAGTACGTAGCTTGAGCCCAAAAGACAAATGCTGTTCTGTCTGGGGAATGCAACTTATTGGTTGAATGTTGTCCCTAGCAACTCACTACCACACCTTCACCCATTCCACCTCGTCTTGTTCAAAGTTTTGGTTGCTAAGCAACATCCAACAAATACGCCTACACCAACTTTCTTTTCATGCATGAGGCTTGACCATCTCTCACTGCAATACTTTTAACTCACTGTAGGCCTCTAGAGGTCTTCTTCCACCACGGTATGAGCATGTGCAAGGACAGATCATCACTCCAAGCACAGAAACCAGCTATACCTTCCAAAATCTGCAACCCCTCGTGGAATACACATTCAACATCTCCATTGTGGCAAACCTGGGGAATACATTGGACACAGGACCTCCAAGCATTCTCACCACGTTTGTAACTTTGTCAGACAACTGTAAGCAAACTCTTAATGCTATTTGATTTGCTATTCACTTGTTCTTCTCTCTTCCCGATACACACATCAAAATGTCAGCAACGGACTTTGCTCTCCCACGTATAACTGAACTCACCCCTGGCACTGACAGAGTGGTGGTACACTACTCTGTTCATCCCAACATCACTGAACTTACCACAGATCTTCGCCTACAGTTCAGATGTGTAGCACTCTCGGGCCAAACTGTAGTGCAAGACTCACTGCCACGGCTGATGGAGAGTTCACAGTAACTGGGCTGAGTAGCAACACTGAGTATGAGTTTCGTCTCCTCGCAAGAGTTGGGTCCTTTGAATATGCTAGCAACCAGGAAACAATAACCCTACCAGGTACAAAGCAGTCTGCACTGCGCACTTATAGTTGGATGTTTTTAATTGACTGCTGAATGAAACTGCAGCCTATCTCAGTAGCTACAATGTAATACTTGGTTGTGGTTTGACAAAGAGTTCTGTCACGTGATGTAAAGTCATTTTATAAATGGCAATGAACAGGCTATGATGATAATTGTTGTTGCATCCAAAATTACTTAGGATCAAATACGACATAACTTTTTTTTTTCAAACAACCAATTGAGAAGCATAGCTAAGAAATATAGCAGTGAGTTGGAAGGGAGTATATAGGACATGCTGAATTCTAGCATGCATATCATCCTTTTGTAGGTTCACCATCATCACCCACAATTTCAACTCCATCAGCAGAAAACACACCTACAGTATCAACACAGGTAGGGTGATAATCTTAACTGTGCCTGTGCATTGTGAACTACACACATGGTACACACAGGTCATTCCAACCCCAAGTGTGACAATGACACCGACGCTGCAGGTAAAAATGTATAACTACTAGAGGTATCAGGTAATAGTGAGTTGATATTGTGATCTCTTCAGGTTATGGCAAGTTCTACACCAATCTTCACTCTTCCTGAGGCACCAGAGGTTTCTGCAGTGTTACTACTGAACAGTACAGCAGTTCAAGTCATGTGGACCCAAGTCAATGATACCAGTGGCTACGTACTGGAAGTGAGGCTCCTTGATGGAGCACTAGTGCAGCGAGTAGAGGTGTTTGGTGCCTCAGTGACCACCATCAGCAATCTGGCACCGTACACCAGCTATTATATCCAGGTGGCCAGTGTGGGGATTGGAGGCAACACTGGCCCTTTCTCAGAGCGTCATAACGTCTCTACCCCAGAAGCAGGTAGAGTCTATTATGCTTTCTTACAGGATACATTCATTGATACAGCCATGTACCAAAGGCAGTTGTCTACTCTGACATATACGTGCATGTACAAATGGAGACCTTCTTCTCTCCTCTGTGCACACCTGCCTATACCAATACAGCTCCAGGCCCCCCGACCAATGTTCGGGTGGTAGAGTTGGGTGATTCTCTTGTGAACATCACTTGGTCACTTCCAGCCATGCCCAATGGTGTTATCACTGGTATGTACACTACAAGCGCGCACACACACACACACACACACACACACACACACACACACACACACACACACACACACACACACACACACACACACACACACACACACACACACACACACACACACACACACACACCAAAGGCCTGTATATGTAGTTATCTATAGGGATGCTTCTTTTGCAGGTTACAAGGTCACCATAACAACAGCTGGTGGTACAACAATGGCCTTCACCCTGGACCCACAGTTCTCTGTTGTCCTGCCACGACCAGAAGGAAGCTACAGTGTCCGAGTCCAGGCCATTAACAGTGTTGGACTGGGGACAGTGGAGGTTGCTGCTACAGCATCCACAAGTGTGTGTCTCCATTTCACCTTTGTAATTTAGTTTGTTGCACTGATAGCCTCGTTCCCAGGCTCCACCCAGCTTTACCTCTTTGCTTTCGATTTGTCATTTTACCCGTGGGAAGAGTCTAGCCTTGTTCCCAGGCTCTCCCCTCGCCCTGACGATAAAAACAGTTTTTATTTTTCATTGGGACGAGGAGAGCCTGGGAACGAGGCTAGGAAGGGCCTGCATGGGAATGAGACTAGTGTATGTTCTAGCTATGATAGTACAGTTGAACTACGTGCAACTGTAGTGTGGATGCGATGGTTAATGTCCTTAATAATGTGCATGCTTTGTGTGTGGGGGGGATGTTTTTTTTTAAATCTGTTCTTTAACATTTCACTCTTCAGCCCAACCCACAACAGTTACTACCACTGCAACTACACTGTCATTTACTACCATCACCACCATTAGTGGAGCAGTTGTGGGAGGCATAGTCATACTGTTTCTACTGTGCCTTATCTCCTGTGTGTGTGCCTATTGCCTACACTATAACAGAAAGAAGACAGGAAAAGCCAGCTTTATGTAAGTGAGACCCATTGGCTTAACAATTTTTTGTTAAGTTTGTTAACATTTTTTGTTAAGTTTGTTAAGTTTTTGTTAACTATTATTTCTCCTACATGTGCAGCCACAACAATACTTACATCTACTCGGCAGCTAAAGTTTCAGATACAAGGAGTGATATGTAAGCACAATATAATGTCCTTCCTACATCATGATTGCAAGTTCTCCCTCCTTCCCCCCTCCCTTCTTCCCTCTCTCCCTGGGTCCCTCTGTATCCATCACTTCTACTTCAGTCCTTGTGAGAGTCTGAAGCTAGAAAACCAGCTCACAGGTAGGATGATCAACCACAACAAACAATCTGCATATGTGTAGTTATTTATTTATTAAAGCCACAGCTAGACATCCACTCATCATACATGCATGTATGTTTTGCACTAAGAAAGTACTAAACATAGGTACACCTTCACTGCTCATTTCTCCAGCACCCACCATTCTCTATGGGGGTGACATGGTGGAAACCAACCTTGGGGCAGAGGAGATGTATGCTGAGGTCAGTGAGAAGAAGCAACTGAAGACCGAGCTCAGTGTGGCTGCCAGACCTTCTGGCTACTTGGAAGTGGTTAGAGACGCTACTCCCAAGGATTACAGCAATGAAGAGCTATATCAGTCCATGGAAAAAATGTATTATATGGTGAGCCTATTACTCAATCAGGATGCCTACATACTGCCATGCATGCCAGGGATTGAAACACTTTCTCTTCCATGCATCATACATTTGATCTCCCTCTCTCCCTAGGATGTTGACCAAAGCAAGTCCCTTACTCCCTTTGAGGTGGATCGCTCCAGGATTGAACTGCAGGACAAGCAGCTGGGCAAAGGAGAATATGGCAGGTGAGAAGTTGTACCAGGTGCATGTTCACAAGACTAAGCACATAATAAATGGCTGTCAAAGTATAATTCTTGTCCGGTTCCAAAAAACTGCAGGGTGATGAAGGCACAGGTTAGAAACATACTTCCTGGGAAAGCAGAAAGCACTGTTGCAATCAAAATGCTAAAAGGTCAGATCCTTTTGGAGAACAAAACATTTTGTACACATTTGGCTTTGCGATATAGGTACATATCTGCCTGAATACCTTGTGCTCAGCTACATGTATAGTGATCATATATAGCTACACCATTGTTACTGGTTTGTTATATTATCTGCCTTCTGCATGGATCGTCACCACAGAGGGCGCTACAGACACCATTCGCAAAGACTTTCTTGGTGAGGCACACATGCTGGCACAGTTCAAGCATGCCAATGTGATGGGGCTTCTTGGTGTGGTCACCATGTCTGAACCCACCATGGTCATCCTCCATTACATGCCATGTGGTGACCTCAAAACGTACCTTCACAGGTAAGGCAGTATGGCCACAGCTACAACTTACATTGCAACTCTATAGATAGTTGTTAGCTATAGAACACTCAACTTTCAGTTAGTATATGCTTTTACTTGCAGACAAAAACGCAAGTTATCGAAAGATGTAGAATTGACACAGAGAAGCATGTTTGGACTGAGTGAGCAGCTGAACATTGCAGAGCAGGTATACATACCAGCAACCAAGAAAGGTGGTAGATGTTTGGCTGATGTTTAATGACAGTCAATTCTCCTCTTGTTTGTGCACAGGTTGCGGCAGGAATGGAGTATCTTGCTTCAAAGTATTTTATACACAGAGATCTAGCGGCAAGGTCTGTATTAGCCTCGTTCCTAGGGCCTAGGAACAAGGCTAGGTCTGTATGTATCTCAAGTACCTCATGTCCTATGCTTATGGCTTGGCTGGTGACACGTACTCCATTGCTGCCATAGGAATGTGTTGGTTGGGGAGAATCAAAATGTGAAGATCAGTGACTTTGGTCTCTCACGAATCCTGGCCAAGGAGGATACCTACTATCTCCTGAGTCAGGCCAAGAAGCTGCCAGTGAAGTGGATGGCTCTGGAAAGTATTGAGTATAGGAAGTTCTCCACCTATAGTGACAGTAAGACTGCTGTACTGTTGAACGATTGAGGCTGACATGAGATCTGTAGCCTGTGCTACATAGTCAGCACAGAGACTAACTGTATCATCTCTGTTGACTTGGTGGCTTGGTGTGTGTAAGCATGATTGGATTTTTACTCTGGGTGTAATTTTGGGCGTATGAGCACGGCTTGAATGTATAAACTGGGCCCCTCCTGAATTTTTATCCTCATTCCCTGCATGCCTTTGATTGCTTGATGGTAAGTGGAGGTGGATGGGCTGGGAGAAAAGCTTGCAGTGATATCTGTCGGTTACCGTGGGTTTACTATGGATGTGAATTGGATTGTCAGTCCATCATAGCTTTGTCATAGTAACCATTTTCCCATTGAAGGGTCCTAGCTGCATGTTGTTCTTCACTTGTCTTCTCTCTTCTAGTCTGGAGCTATGGAGTGGTGCTGTGGGAGATATTCACTTTTGGTACATCTCCTTATAAGGCAAGACTTCTACACTTTGACCTTTGTAAAGTTTCCTGGGCTCATCTCTCCACAATGTTTGGCATCCTTCGTGTCTAGCCTTGTTCCCAGGTCTACCCACCATCTAGCGTTTTTGATTATACAGTTCAACGATCAAAAACTGGACAGTCGAATTAGGCCTAGGAATGAGGTTTCCTTGTGTCCCAATTCACAGAATTGTGCTTGACCAACAAGTTATCTCTTGTACAGGAAATTAAGGGAGGTGAACTCATCACTCATCTCCAAGAAGGGAAGAGACTAGAAGCTCCAGATGATTGTCCCCATGCAGTGTAAGTATTCAATCCTTCCCTGACCAAATATACACCATCACCACGCGATCATACACATTGACCTTTACAGATATGAGCTAATGACCCAGTGCTGGAGTGTTGAAAGGGAGAACCGTCCTACCTTCACTCAGCTCAAGATGCGACTAAAGGCTCTTGCAATTGCTGTCGGGAAGAAAGAGACGGTGACCAGAGACGACAATGTATTATATGAAGACACATATTACGTCAACCAGAATATGGGCCCATCTCAATGATACAAATGCGAGGTGTTGGGTTCAAATGCATTGTTATACATGTGTACATGCCTACACAATATTGTTTCAACAGTTTACATGTATGTCGATCTAAGCAGTGTTATGTAAACAATGTCATAGTACATTATTATTGATCTCAGAATTTAGCGTTGTTTATACCAATACATTTTTAAAATAATTGTTCGACAGTTATATCTACTGTTGTAATAATAAATCATGTCAAAAAGAGACAGAATAAAATTTCAACACCATATTTGTTTCAAGCTGTGGCATATTTCACTCTCTCAGCAGCAACATAAAACTCTGTCTTTTTTCTGATATCATGCCACCCAATCGGACCAATCTCGCAGTCTGCACAGATGAGGTATTTCACCGTACTGTCCACAGTTTTTGAGAAGCCGATGTTCTCAAAATGAAACATGTCATCAACTAGCCAGAACTTTGTGGGTGTGTCACCTGCTGGCTCTGAGCCTATCTTGTACTTCTCTGTCACGTGAGGCATGAAAATCTAAAGGAGTAATTACAAACATGGTTGAAGGGCTATACATACATTAGATCTGACACACCAGGATAACTTGTATATACTAAATTCGTGAATACCCTTAGTCACATTTCGAATTCTAAGTTATTTTATTCTATGCTAAAAAAAAGGTGCTGAAACATGACTAAGGTTGTACTGTCGACTGTTTGCAGCTCAAGGGATAATCACTTATGTAGGATCACTTGTAGATGAGATCAAGTTTTATTGATTGGTGAAAATTGTGCTTGATTACTTGTTTGCATGATTTACAGTGGTCCAAAGGACAAAATGGTGCCTAAGTTTTGTTGCTCTTTGTCAATCAGAGTTCATCTTTTGACTAATTCTTATATTGATAGCTTGACTCCATTTCGATCCCACTAGTGAAATACAGAATCTTGGCAACACCTTTTCACCACCAGTGTAGACTGAAGATTGGGACCAGAGTTACATTTTAAGCTGCTGCTCATAGCCAGCTGGATTCTCTCTACACTTCTTTTTCTAGGTTCCAACCCAAGATTTTTCTGCAGGTTTGTGTCTCTCTCTCTCTCTCTCTCTCAATCTTCAGCTGCACACTTACTGACACAGCAACTTCAGAACTGGTACATATACCACACCAGACCCTTCTCACTTGGTCAGAAGGATCTGGGGTCCAGATCATCCAACCTACTTCTTTCTCCACGAGCTTCCCATAGCCTGGTCGCATCACTTGACACTTGCAATGCTCACAGATGAGGCAGAGCTTGTTCTTGCCCTCCTCTGGGCTTTGTACTTCTCTGAACTCCACAAGATCCGTGGCTTCAGACTTTGACTGCTCCATGAGAAACGCAGCGGAAGCTCCCCCGATGGAAATCACCTGCTGCCCGGGCTGGCAGTTCTCTTCTTGCGACGATTCTCCGTGCTTTTCTGCCATCTCCTATCTCGGGATGACCATGTGTGGGCAAGCCAACGCCCACCAAAATTATTAAAGCAAGTTAATGAAAGGGATTTCCCCACCGCATGCGCGCGTGTGAAGATGGCTCGACCAAAAGAAAAAGACTCACCTGTGTGGGTGAGGGCGCTGAAGAAGCATCAAGAGTGGGAAAACAAGGTTACTGGATTTTTATTTAAAGCACAGCCTGTATGTACATGAGCTGTACCCTGAAAACTTTTGCAGGAGGAATTTTTGGATGTGATTTACTGGATGCGGCAGTTGTTGTCCATTGTCCTTGGTGTGATGTGGGGTATAATTCCACTTGAAGGCTTTGTGGGAATGTTGCTGTGAGTTTTGGTCGTGGTCTAGATGAGGAGTGTCTAACTCTCCTCCCTGTGAGAGTCTGACCTGTGAGATACAGGAGAGACTGCTGACACATGTATGCATGTGCACACACACACACATGCACACATACACACATGCACACACACACACACACACACACACACACATACAGGTATCTTGCGTTGAATGCAGGGGTAGTATATGTGTACTTTGCATTGTACCAGCATGTAGATGAAGAGGAATACGGGGGAACGTGGGAACTCCTAAAGGAAGGCTTCATGACTTCATATGCACTCTTCTTGGTGAGTAAGGCCACGCAAAGTAGATCAATGGTTTCTCAGCTGCACCTGACAACCGTGAATGTTGCTAGCTAGTTAGCAGTGTGCATAGCACCAAATTGATTTTATGTTTCACGGATTGCTTAGGTCAGAAACATGACATGACCGAACTTCTCATGAATTTAATTAGATACCACTCAGTCACACAAAACTGCTCGCCATCCTCCATTCTTGCCACGTGGTGAGTACTTAGCCTTGTTCCCAGGCCTTCGCACGTTTGTCGCTTGCTGCACGATAATTTGTAGTGCTATCGACGAATGCGCGAAGGCCTGGGAACGAGGCTAGAGAGTACTGGATTACGTGTGCATATTAATTGCATTTTTACTTTTTTTTTTTTCAATTTTCAAAAAAAAAGACCCGGCCAGATCCATGAAACATAAGATCAATTTGGTATGGCCTAAAGGCTCTTTCTTGGGGAAATGTGCAAAGCTAGTTTACTCTCAGCGCTGAATTGAACAATGACCATCCACTAAGACTTCTCTGGCCTAATTCAACCAATATTTGTCAATAAGCAGTTTCTCAACTTTCTATTTTTAGGTGAACTGGATTATTACCTATACTGCATTCCATCACACATGAAAGAAGAGCCGCGCCCCTTCTTGGCTCTTTATGTATATATCTTGTGTTCAACAGGTTTATAACATCACTTGTGCATGTATGATCTTGGCCTTGTTCCCAAGTTCCCCTTAGCTTTTGTTTCGTGAGAAGAGCTGAGGAGGAGCCTGGGAACAAGCCCTAATGTGGCTATACAATCACATTTCAAGTTGCTAATTGTCAAATGTACAAGTATATTTATTTCCTCCTATCTAATTTTCCTTGGGAGAGTTTTTGTAATGATTGGTTTTGGTCTGTTCTTGAATATAATCTTCTTTGTAATTAGAGCAATAATTTCATAAGTTGAAGTCCCACTGCCAGTATCAGCTCCTTCAAGTTCGTATTCCATGCTACTTGTGGCTGTGTCTGATTCCAGTTCCACATCACTGACTGGAATGGAACTGTGAGATTTGGACTGCCCATCCACCACAGTCTTCTTTAGAACAGCAAACGGTTTATCTAGCTCAACAACCTTCCCTGTGAGCAGGTGGTGCCCCACTATGAGGTTTGGGGTGCCTCTGGAGTCGAAATGGAGATTCCCAATGTGCATGTTATCAAATGAGACTTCATCACGAGTTTCCAGCTGCCCCTGGAGCTCTACAATCCCCCACTCCCCAGGGTGGTCAGCCATTTGGATTATAATCTGCACCATATCCTCTGGGTTCTGATCTGACAGTAACTTGTGTATTCAAACACGTGTTATATATAATGCGAGACCGCTTCTCTATTTTAGCGAACAATTCAATATTACAGTAACCAAGGCATGGAAAGTCAGTACCAAGGTACGTAAGGTCTTGAGTTCTGGAGAAGAAAGAAACGATAGGTTATAAAAAACTAATTCAGTGATTGTAGGGCAGCTTTAGTTGTGAGGGAATGCGCACACAATCCACAGCACTGACTAGTCTTGCAGAGCCAGGCTTTTCATGTGAGAGTCTGGCTTTGCGAGTGAGACTAACAGAGGTTTCTACATTTGCAAACATTTTTATGTATGCAGATTTTCATGTGCTTACCAGAGTGAAGAGAAAAAGGAAGAAGGAAGACCAGCAAGTGTCCTCTGGGGTTGGGCGATATGGAAGCACTCCTGTTAACACTAGCAAGTCACTCGGATCATTCATCCAGTCAGCCTTGAGCAAGGCAAAGGGGCAGGAGGAGGAAGAGGAAGAAGGCGAGGGGAAGCAAGCTGCAACAGGGGGTAGGGGAGAAGGAGGTTCAAAGAAGGGGAGCTTGCGAGCACGGAAGAAGCTGAAATTGGGTGGGTTGTGCATGAAGTATGAGGTCATTCCATGTGGGTTCTATGCCCCTTACCCATAATTCTTAATTGTGAATGTACATACTTATGTTACTGGTACAGGGAAATGGGAAAGGCTAGGTCCAGTGAAGTGGCCTGGATTTGAAGAGGAAGAGGGGAAGGAGGAGAGTGCTGAAATACAGACCTACAGTGATAGTGATTCAGATCTGCAAGAAGAAGTGAAAGGTAAATATCCCGTGATTGGCTCCAATCTGATCTCTTACTCTTACCCGCCACCTCAATCACTTGGAGGGTGAGGGATAGTCTAGCTTGATAGAGTACTAATAGTTCTGCTATGGTATGAATCTGTGGTTCATGTAGACAAAAAGACCGTCTTTTGTGTCTAACAGCTTTGGATGAGATACAAGAGTACTCAGAACAGACAGGGGAACCCGCAGCTAGAGCAATGGTACACCAGCAGTTGCAGCAGAAATCCCTGAGGAAGAGGAGGAGGAGAAGACAGTCTAGGGGGCTTAGAAGAGAGTGGCAAGTGTCCACTTCCACACCTTGCTGGCAAAATGATGGAGTAGGTCATTACTTGTGTGTTGGAGGGTACAAAGCTACTGGGTTATGTCAGTGAGGGGAGATCTTCTATTATTGTGTAGGTAATAGCAGAGAATATTGATGAATTTGAATCAGGTTCTGATGATTCTTCTGGGTCCTCACCCCACGCTTCTGTAACCGTTGCTGCACCCACCATTCATCGTAAATCAATCAGTAAAGTCTTCCATCCACCACCTCCAACTCTCAGTGATAATTCTGAAGTTACCTCTGAGTACATGAACATTGCCACGCCCCCAAGTTCTCCAGAAGCTTCTGTGTTGGATTTGAATAGAACAAAAACAAGTGATTGGATCAAACAGGTTCCCTTGGGATCATTGGAATCAAGCCGAGGTTGTGATATGAGTCACATCAATGATACTACAATGAGAACACCATATCACAATGATTCTTCATCACGAAGAAGCAGAGGAAAAAAGCTGGTGCCTGGTGGATTGGCAGAGCAGCTACAGAGGGTCGTTCAGTACGAGGCTTCAGAGATCACTTTCTGGGAGCACAGGGCAAAGAAATTGGAAGACAAAGACATAGGTATACCAATCCTTCTAAAGACTGTTAGGATAGTCAGTGACCTGCTGTAATATTTTATCTCTTCCTGCAGATTCCTCCAGCTGTCTCACTGTGCATGTTCTCTCTCTGACCAACTGCTACTCACTGTTTGCTGCCCGATGCCGTGTGCTGGATGGTTCTCCCACACCACAAGTGCACACACGTGTAGCAGCAGTTGGAAAGGAGAGAACACACAATACTTCCAGACCAAATGTTGAAGGCACCTCTTGGACAAGGGACCAAAACCAACCAACTGAACAATACCAATCTGAGGATTTGCCCTTATTGGAAAGTTCTGCTGCCTACCAGCCCAATATGAATACAATGGGAAGTCCAACTAAATGTGGATGTTCTTCCATGAATGCTGAGACACATGCTAGAGAGTTGTGCTCTGGAATGTTAACTTTGGAAGAAGTGGCTCTTCGAGGTCTTCAATCATTGTTCAAGGGTACCGTTGAGACGGGACATATGGATAATGTGACCAAAGGTGGTGATGATGAGGTGAGGGGTGATGGTGGTGATGTAGTGAGGGGTGATGCTGTGACAGTGCTATTTTCCCAGTGTTGTGCCAAGTTTCTCAACCTTCGTGTGGGGATGCATGTCCGCATACACCCTCCATGGTGAGTGACAGCTTTGAGTGACAACCACCCAACTAACTGCATTTATGAGCTGTAGCCAAACTTGATTGCAATAATATTCCCAGTTTATGTAAAACCTATATTCAACCTCTGGGGTGACATTTTCCCATTGCCCTCCCCCTCAGGCAATGCCTCACTCTTACCCCACATACCCAAACCGTTGTCCTCTGTACCCACTTTTGCCAGTCAGTGGGTCACACTCCTCCCGAGTCTCCCACTTCTCCCATTCCCTGCAAGCAGAGGAGGGTAGGTGGTGTCTACACACTCTTATCCCCTGAGAGAACATCCCTTGGCCAGCACAGCATGCTGGTCAAATCACCAGGAAAGGTCCGTTGAGCTGTAAGGCTCCTATACCTGTTGTCACTGATCATCTTGTGTAAGAGACCTTGTAATCAGCTGATGTCCATCACTGAGACCAGTAGTAGTGGCTTTGGCTGCAGAGCACATAGGGAGCTGCTTAGCATACTGCTGTTCTATTGTTCTATCCCAGGGACTGTTACCTACAAGGCTGTTTTCTGGCGTGGTTAGGGATGGCAATAGCTGTCGTCTACCAAGCCACTGTTATGAATCTTGTGATGAAACAGGAGGAGATTCCACCGTGCAGGATCCTCCAGATAGAGATGCTGGCAATGCTGGAATTGTGTCAGCCAGAAGCCTCATTGCAGGGGGCCATGGTAGAAATTTGGAGGGAGTGACCCCCTGTAGTCTTAGTGAGGCTCTGGAGAGCGCCCGTGGTGGGCTGGTGAGCTTTACTGGTCGAGTGGTGAGAGTGTATCGAAGGAAGGTGGCCACTGGCAGAGAGTACAGGGAGGAGGGTAGAGGGTAAGTGAGACCTGAGTGTAGAGAAACTGAAAAGGCAGAGAAAATCTCTCAATGAAACAGCAAACCACCTTGTTCTGGTTCCAGGTCAATGTACCAGTCATTCATGCAGTGTGCAAGGCAGAGAGTACCAGCTTACATGAGCAGGTATGGCCTTGTGGAGTCAACTTCTGACTTCTAAGACTGTAACTTTGTGCACTGTTACACAGGTGGGTATTATTATTGTATGACAGCTGTGGGATGTTTGCTGAGTTGCAAGTTACTGCTGCTGAAGAGAGACACCCCCAATGGTAAGTAGCCAATCAGGACAGCCTGTAGGGGTCAAAGGTTAAATTGAGCGGGAACACCTGGTGTTCACTGGCTGGGATGAACTTGTGTTCATTGGTTGCAGGTGTGCGCTAATACAGAGTGGCAAGGGAAAGACTTTTCACTTTACAAATACCAGGGTGATTCAAAGAACTACTCCCAGCAGGTATGTACATCACAGAAGTGCTCGGGCATTTTTACTATATCCATCTTTTAAACACTCTACCCTTCCTCAATCCACTGCACTTGTGCATGCATACACACACACACACACACACGCATACACACACACACACACACACACACACACGCACACACACACACACTCACACACACACACACACACACACACACACACACACACACACACACACACATGCGCACACACACAGAAACCCAGAGATCTTCTCCCTCATCTCCTCCATGCACATCCAGACCACACCCCTTTCTAAAGCTCCAGCCAATCACGCCAGCCCCCAGAGCTCAAACACGAGTGACTGGGACTCATGTCTCTCCTCAACTCTCCCCTTGTTCTGCTACATGCTTCTGTGTCAGTCGGATAGCCAGATCTTCCCCTGTAATGATGCAAAATGCTTTCCTCCTTCTCCGACTACTGGCCTGCTGCATAGTGATAGGGAGATGACACAGTCACCATTGTCACGAGTTAACCTCCTAGCTAGAGTGGTGCACATCCAACTAGAGGTCAGCCTTCCTCTCCTTTCCATTTCTCTCTCCTCCTCCTCCTCCTCCTCCTCCTCCTCCTCCTCCTCCTCCTCCTCCTCCTCCTCCTCCTCCTCCTCCTCCTCCTCCTCCTCCTCTTCCTCCTCCTCCTCCTCCTCCTCCTCCTCCTCCTCCTCCTCTCTCTCCCATCTCTCTCTCCTCTCCTCCTTCCCATCCCCCTCCTCTTCTTTCCCTCTCTCCTCTTTCTCTTCTTCCTCCTTATCCCTCTTCCCTTTTCTAACTCTCCCCTTTCCCTCTTCTTCCTCTTCTCACCCCAAGGTTCCACAAGAGACCGATGAAGATGGATGGCTTCCTCTCTTGTCCTCTGGCCCTCAATGTGGCTACTACCTGTTTGTGGTCACCATGACAACCAGTAGGGTTACCACGACAACCACTCGAGAGGCCCAGGAGACAGTGAGGGTGTACCTCAAGTCGGGTTTCTCTGTTGCTGGACTCCAGAAGGTGCTGACCTTGCCAGGTGCCAAGGTGCTGCTTAGAGATGTTCTTTATGAAACACGAGGTAAGAGTAGATAGTCTTGTCCCCAGATTTTCATGCAGCTTTAAAGTTTCTTGTGATTACCAAACTCGATGTGTGTGTGTGTGTGTGTGTGTGTGTATGTGTATGTGCATGCGTGCGTGTGTGCGTGCATGCGTGTGTGTGTGTACGACTTGTGTGGTGACTGTGTGACCAAGTGGTTAAAGCACTTGACTGTCAATCGAAGAATCACAGGTTCATCTCCCACTGGTTACAACCAGAGAAAGCTTGTTTCTCCACATGGCATCCTAAGAAATGGAGACCTGGCTTATACTGGGGATGGAGAAGACCATTGCCTGTGCCTAATCTGAAATATTGGTGTGACTTGCATGTAACTTTCTCCCTAGGCTGTTGACATTTGATACTAGGCAAAAGTGTAGACACTGTGGCCTTGAGCAACTTGTCTGCATACAAAAGTTGGTAACTTTCTCCCCGCTCTCCCTCTCTCCCCCTCTCCCCCTCTCCCCCTCTCCCCCTCTCCCCCTCTCCCCCTCTCCCCCTCTCCCCCTCTCCCCCTCTCCCCCTCTCCCCCTCTCCCCCTCTCCTCCTCTCCTCCTCTCCTCTCCTCCTCTCCTCCTCCTCTCCCCCTCTCTCCCTCTCCCCCTCTCTCATACCTAACCAACCTCTCCCCAGACACAGGTGGGAGGCAGTACTCTATGGATGCTTGCTCACTGGTGATCCCAGTCCATTCCACAAGTTTGGAACTGGATCCAGTAAGGATAAGGGCAAGTTCAACATTGGACGTTTATCCCCTAAACAGAGTACATGCAGTGTTTCCTACAGAGGGGACAAAAATCCTTGAGTTTTTTTTTCCTCCTTCCTCTCCAGACTAACTTTGGGCAAGGAATTTCTGTAGCCTTGTACCTGGGTACCAGGGTAGTGATTTCTTGAGCCCTTCCCAGAAGTTGTTGTGTTAAATGTTGCTTGTGAAATTAGATTCATTATTCTTGTATGCTGAGGGCACATCCCTTTAAAGGAAGTTGAATCTAGAGACAGCTTGCAAATCAGCTGTTAGATCTAAAGAGGATGAAAAATCACCAGGGGATTTCCCTCCACTGGTAACCTGGTAACAGTTTGGCAGAGGCAGCTGCCCATATAAGTGCATGTTTCTTTTGAGCGTTTGGGTGAGGTCTAGTACCAAAGGCGTAATTTGTTAGTAAACGTGAATTAACCAACATCAAAGTGAGATCCATATGGGATAGATGCTTATCAGCTTTTCTTTGGATTGTGTTTACAGTTGCGTAGGTCTTGTATAGATCAATTCAGGTGACTTCTGCGGCGTCCCTGCTAGCGGCAGAGGCTTTGAAGTCTTGTTTGCCCACTTTCTGATTGTGTGTTCAAAGAAGTGTTGTTTTCATTTGTGAAGGGCTTAATTTTGTTATGATTGTGCTTGTTGGACTGCAGATGAAAGCTGTTAGCCTTATTCCCAGGTTCCCTTGGAGTGGTTTGGGAATAAGGCTAGGTGGAAAGGCCCACATTACACAACTGTGTTGAAGCTAGTCTCATGCCCTGATCCCACCTTCTCAAGCAAGGAAAGGATCTTGTGACATGAACCCAGATCTCGGACTAGCTCTCTGGAGCTAGTCTCATGCCCTGATCCCACCTTCTCATGCGAGGAAAGGATCTCAGACTAGCTCCAGAAACTTGAAGTGACCAATAAAATTGCAGAGCAGTAATTATGGAAGCAAAAGCGAATACTTCAATCATACCACTTATGATATTCATTCTCCAACACGGACCAATTTATAATCTTACACTATACAATTACAAGGCTGTAAGCTGCCAGCCGGCTCATGTCACCGGACCCTTTCCTTGTGATAGGGTTGGGTCTGAGCATGTGACTACTACCAAAGGGTGGGTGCTTGACCTTTGATCTTTGACCTTTGACCTTCTGACTTCCCAGACTGTTTACCCCAGGAGGGTCTTCAGCAGTGACGAACTCTGTACACTGTCCTCACTGACCACCCCTCACCTTCCCCCCCTCTCCCCTTCCAATGCCGTGGTCGGGTCTCTCGTACAACTCACAGGTATGAGCACAGTGGTGTGACCCAAGCCTCAATTCCAGTCTCCCCCCACCACAGCTATCATGGCTTCCAGTATGAGTGAAGGAGGACTGGGAATGAGGCTAGTGTGTCCCAAGGCCACCTTGACACATTGCCTTAAGGTGGAATATCCAGGGAGGGACACAGGGTTGATTAATATGCCCAAACTGTGTTCCTCCTCCATAGGGTGTGTGAAGGGAGTGGACGAAGAGAATGCATACTCATGGCCTGCGTGTGATGTGTGTGGAAACGGCAAGCTCAGCTCAGTGGAGGATGGCATGGGAAGGTGTGTGTGTGTGTGAGTGCATGTGTGTGTGTGTGTGTGTGTGTGCGTGTGTGCGTGTGCATGTGTGTGTGTGTATGTGTGTGTGTGTGTGTGTGTGTGTGTGTGCGCGCGCGCGTGTGTGTGTTTGTGCGTGCAATTTGTCTGATAATTTTGTGCATGCTCCCACATGAAAGACATTATGTAACACCATACTCTGGGTGTGTGCATCCTGGGCAGTGAGGTAGTAAAGTCTTGGGTTCCCTGAGTAAATTGACCCAATTATATCATCTTACCGCCTTCCTTTGAGGGTCAGGTTAAATACTTTTTTGATGACTATATATCGTAGTTTCTGATATCTTGATTAGACATAACTGAAATACAATACCCCCGTGTGGTCACACACACCTTACCTTTGTGCCAGGCCAGATGAGTACCAGCTGAAGTCCTGGTACTGGAGTTATGCATGCTTGCCTGAGCCACAACTGTTTGTCAAGGTTGTATGCGGACTCAGATCATATGGTCACACAATCAAGATTACATGATCAAGGTCGTCTCACATGATTAGGATCACATGATCAAGGTCGGCTCACATGATCAAGCTCAGCTCACGTGAACAAGATCACATGATCAAGGTCGGCTCACATGATCAAGATCACATGATCAAGATCACATGATCAAGGTCGGCTCACATGATCAAGGTCAGCTCACAATTAACATCACATGATCAAGGTTGGGTCGCATGATTAGGATCACATGATCAAGGTCAGCTCACATGATTAGGATCACATGATCAAGATCACATGATCAAGGTCGGCTCACATGATCAGGATCACATGATTAAGATCGCATGATCAAGGTTGTCTCACAATTAACATCACATGATCAAGGTTGGGTCGCATGATTAGGATCACAGATAAGGTTGGGTCGCATGATTAGGATCACATGATAAGGTTGGCTTGCATGATTAGGATCACATGATAAGGTTGGCTCGCATGGTTAGGATCACATGATCAAGGTTGGCTCGCATGATTAGGATCACATGATAAGGTCATCTCGCATGATCAAGATCACATGATCAGCTGAGTGAGGGGATAGTGAGGTGGGAAGCTTTGGCTGTCTCATGGTGTAGAAATTGAGAGGGGCTTAATACACCTACACACACACACACACACACAACACACACACACACACACACACACAGCACTAGTGACCTCTACTGTGACGATTGCCAGAGGACCGTTTCTTCCCCGACCATCCATTTGCAGCTAACAGCTTTCATACAATGTCCACAACTTGACTACCTGACAGTGTGTGTGCAGGTACGCTAGTTGAATGACACCCCCAAGCTAACTAACATGTAGGGTTGGGACCAGAGGAGGTCGGACGCGATCATGTGATAGCACTGACATTCCAAGGCCAAGAAGTACAGATGCAAGCTAAACAAATGGCTATATGGACGAAGTTGCGATGGGCACAATGGGTGTGCATGATTTTCGACAAAGCTAAAGATGTTTGGCAGCTAAAATGGCCTCCTTTGACTCACCTTGCATGGAACTAGCAACCTACAAGCCTAGTTTGCAAGGTGAGTCATAATAACCTGACTAGCCAGATGGCTTCAGCTTAGTCGAAAACCTAATGCGCCCGTTATGACTTAGTCCATAGAGTGATCCTTGTAGCTTGCATCCAGGATTCTTGCCCTTGGAATGCCATCAGAGTGCACTAATTGTCGCTATGACGTGACATCAGTCTTCCCTCCTCTATATAAGTATCACCATAGTACAAAGCTATACCGGAAAATATCACGAGTTTGTTGCTGTCTGTATTGTTACGAGTGTGCAGCACGAGTAACATTGCCAGCACCAACAAACGAGTGATATTTTTTCCCGGTATAGCTTGGTACTATGGTGATTATCATACGAACCTTTGATTTCATTGCACATTCAGATGCACTCATGTGACTTGTAGTACCTGATACGAATTCTAGCGTGACTTGTAGTAAAAAATACGGCTCTTTATAAACTGTGTGCAGCTGCAAGGCTTCCCCATTGACTCCCATACATTAGCGTGAGTTAGACGTATGATAAATTATGGTACACAACACAAAACGCCCGAAGGCAACAAAGGATGTGTTTTTTTTCCAGTGTGGTTTTGTAATTGGTGATAATGAGTACACAACAGTGCATGTTCATATGTGTTGTATGCGACCTGTAGTACTGATACGAACATTATGTAATTAACTCAGCCCGATTTTGGAAATGATCTATATAGCAGTTTTGGGTATCGTACAACGAGAGACTAAACTAACGCTTAATTAATCAGCCTTATCCAATACAACTACTAATTATTGAACTCTTCTTGGAATTACCATTGCAGTTACCGTAGCAATGTAGACATGCCATGGACAAACAGACATTTTCAAGGACTCGCAAAACCTTAAGTTCATAGGGCACAAATTGTGGTTGTTAGGTCCTAATATGGTGGTACATGTGTGATTAACCGAAGTATAATTAAACATCACTCGTTTGTTGCCGTTGGCATTGTTACTTGTACTGCGCACTCGTAACAATACAGACAGCAACAAACTCGTGATATTTTCTGGTATAGCTTTGTACTATGGTGATACTTGTACAAAGGAACTAGGCTATTTTTCTTGATTTAATTAAGCTTTCAGTTAATTGCACCGATCCCACAATCACACTTTATGAACTCAGGTTTTATGAGTCAGATAAAACATAACTAGTTTAATTAACTTAGGCTTCAAAGGGACTCGGCTATTTTTCATTAAGCTTTCAGTTAATCCCAGAAGCTTCAATTAGATATTAACATCAAAAGGACTCAGCTATTATTCAGGTTTCAAGAACTCACAAAACTTTAAGTTTGTTGTACATAATTGTGGTTGGGGAGTCGTGATAGGGTGGTGTATGTTTATGGATTACCTCAACCTGATGAGGAAATCCCATTAGCGCAATTAGGCTAATATTAATATTAAGGGATTCCCTGGGACTGATGGTTTAATGTCCCCTCCAAAGAAGCACGCGAAGGAAAACCTACTCAATTTTTTGGGGATAGGGTTGAGTGCACCTGGAAGAGAGAGCAATTTCTGCTGCAAGTGGGACTGGAACCTGAGACTTTTTGGTTCATAGCGCTTTAACCACTAGGCTAGTCTCGTTCCCAGACCCTCGGTACGGCAGTGCGTGTCCCATACCGAGGGTCTGGGAATGAGACTACCATTATGCCACCAGCAACCGTCCGTTCTTCACTCTTGGGCAGAAGTGAAGAGAAGCAAAGAAACGTGGAGTCTTGGTCTTGTTAATGATGTCAGGTGGACACGAAGTGGACATAGAAGGGGGGGGGGGGGGCCTGACTTCAAATAATGCACTAGAGCAGCCGTTCAAGCACTCTAACGATGGTCTAGACCCCAGATGTTTGTGTGGTTGAAAGTACTAAGCTTGACTGGTAAGTTCAAGCTTAGCGCGTACATGTTCTGAAATTTCTGCTGCAAGTACGAGTCTTTCCCCCCACGTCCACCTTGTGTCTTGATTGATATCGTTTACGCAATAAAAGAAATCAGGCCTTCCCCATTTTCACCGCTCTTCCTCTTCTGTGTATCACTGTCATCTGAAGAATAAAAATGGTGGGGATGAGGCTAGTACAGTGGAACCTCGCTTATCCGAACCTCAAATATCTGGCTGCTCAGATTATCCGGCCTCGATTTCAGGATTTCTGCACAATCTGTTTAATGCCTACAGTGTGCACAGAGCAAAGTAGATTGTTTGAACATGCGAAGATGCTGGAATTTCGACCGTCCGAAGCCTGAAGAGGCCGAAATACGACAATTATTTGCACTGACAAAGGATAACATGACAGGAAAAGAAATGGCAGTGCTAATAATGATACATTATAGACCCTATTTACATGATGATTCACATATCCGGCTATTTCACTTATCTGGCCGTGGTCTGGTCCCGTTGTGGCCAGATAAGTCAGGGCCCACTGTATACACATACCAACTACTGGAGCATGCGGCCAAGAGACTGTTGTGTTCAAGAACTCGCGAAGAACCTTAGCTCACGGAACGCAAATTGTGGTCGTGTGGTTGTCATGGTGGTATATGTTTATGCATAGCTCATACAATCAAAAGGAACACTCATGGTTTCTCTAATAAAGACGCTAAAAATGAATTAATCCAGCTTTTCGCAGAGGTGTATATTACACCTTTGGCCCACTCATGAACATCTTGAAACTAGATTAAATCCATTTATTAAAAGTACCTCTGGTAAATCCTGCCCTCTTGTGTGACTGGCTTTTTATGTAACAAAACTGTGTCTTTCATCCCACTGTCAGAAGGAGGGATGTATAAGGTGTCTTGCAGGAAATTGTTATGCAATTTGTCTGCTTCTGTGTTCTTAGTGCACCAATTTGTCTGGCTGAATAGAAGTTCACATAACGCCTCTGTCACTATGTACAATTGCACAATATACAGCTTTTACAGTCAACAATCCGTCAAGTTCTACCTGTGACAGCTGCTACTGTTGAAGATGTGAGTCCTAAATTATCATCTCTGACCACACACACACACACACACACACACACACACACACACACACACACACACACACACACACACACACACACACACACACACACACACACACACACACACACATACATGCATGCACACACACACATGCATGCATGCATGCATGCACCACTAGGGTTTTGACATTCACCAAGTCACACACACACACTAGGGTTTTGATGTTCACCAAGTCCTAAACAGAGAGCTATCGCTACAAGCATGCTATATTCTTGAAGCCAAGGAGATGAGAGGTGAGTAGTTGATGGTCATGTTGTGAGACGAAATGTGGGTGTTTGATGGTCAGGCAGTGCAATGTGTGTGGTAGTGGTGGTGGTGGTGGTGTGTAGCTGTTCCTCAGTAGTCACCACCATCCCGTACTAGTAACCACGGCTCCTCTTAATGGATATGAAGCTAGGATGTGCGCACAGTGGATAACAGACTCTTTTTCCCTCTCCTCTCCTAAAGCCTAGGAACGAGGCTAGAACGCACAAGCAATGAACACCACGCACAAGCAACGAATACCACGCTCTCTCTTTCCCCCCCCCAGTACGAAGCTAGTAGGTGTGGGTGTTACTCTAAAGCATGCCTCATCAGCAGATTGAAGTTGTGTAACGTGAGACACTTGTGAGTTCAGTGTTCTGGGTGTTCTTCGTGCAGTCTCTTGTCCTGTGCGCTTGTGGTGGCGGTTAGAACACTTTGAAGAAAGAGGCCATATTTATCACAACACTATGAAGTTTCAGCTGCACTCTGTTACTGAAAACATAGTATCAATCACTCAAGAAACGTTATCGATTGTGGTATGGCGTTTCCTTTAGCTTCCCTAATCAAACCCTCTGTAAAAACAGTACGACAAAAGCTTATGGTTTTTGGCAGTGTTTTTGTGAGAGAAGCAAAATTCAATTTTTGGCAGAATTGGAAAAGCTAAGGCTTGGCACAAGTATATTGAGCTAGGGAGGTTGACGAGAAATGCTTTCTGCAAAATTCAGTTTTTGGCGATTAAAGAAGAGAGAAAAGCTTTCAAATTGATGCAAGTACAACGCTAACGGCCTAGGGAGGGTGGTGAGAGCTTACTGCAGAGCTCAGTTTTGGCAGAACAAGAAAAGCTTAAGGGCTTGGTGGTATTTGTGCCAAGCCTTAGCTTTTCCAATTAGACCATTGTTATTACTGTTCACAAGTGGAAGTACAATGAGCTAAAGAGGTCGACGAGAGGAGCTTACTGAAAAATTCTTTGTCAGGAAGAGAAAGCTAAGGCTCGGTGCAAATACACGACAACACCCTAGGGAGTAGGGAGGTTGACAAGAAAGCCTTACTGTGAACAGTAGTGACAATGGCGTAAGGGGGTTGATGATTACCACCTTCGGTTTGTGGCAGGAAAGAGAAACACTATGGCTTGGCACTATCACACAACGATAATATTTGGCACAGGGAAGTTGATACGGGAAGTTGACGAGAAAAGCTAACTGTAAAACTAAACAGACAACTATTGGCACTGTTGCCAAGTTTCCTTTAAACTTAATCCTCATCCTCTCTGTGTGAATATGTATAGCTCTATTTCCTAGGTTGAAATTCAAGCTGTGGGTGTGTGTAACTGTACCCTTCCAGCTCAAGTGTGTTGGTGTATTGTGTTTCCTCTCTAGTAGGGCGTCACCTTGCTCTCAGGTGGGGAAGGGAGGTTGCTCTTAGCTGTCTGTTTTCCTAGAATTCTGATACTAGGTAGCTATAGTGTTTCACAGCTGTTGTCAGTGACCAGAGGGACGTATGATGAGGTCATGTCCGCATGTTATTTTGTAGGGTGTTTCACAGCTGTTGTCAGTGACCAGAGGGACGTATGATGAGGTCATGTCCGCATGTTATTTTGTAGGGTGTTTCACAGCTGTTGTCAGTGACCAGAGGGACGTATGATGAGGTCATGTCTGCATTTTATTATGTAGGGTGTTTCACAGCTGTTGTCAGTGACAAGGGACACATGATGAAGTCATGTCCGCATTTTATTTTGTAGAGTTGGTCAAAGAAAGATGGCAAAGAGAAGTCACAATAATTAGAAACTGATTCTGGCCTGATCCCCAAAAGGAAGCAGAGGAGGAAAGCTTATTGGCTCAGGAATGCCTAACAGTCACATGGCCTGATCTACTTCCCGTGCAGTGGCGGATTTAGGGGGGGTAAGGGGGGTGCAAATGCACCCCCCTTTGGCGGCTAGTAATGTATTTTGCGTACATAACTGCACGAGTCCATCAAATGATTATGCACCAGTGGCATGCAGCAACAACAACCAGGCACAGTTACACACTCACGTATCAGTTCCTTACTGATCTCCAGACGTTTGACTAGCCCTAGAGTTGCTTCGAGATATTCAGTTCGGCCCGAGGGGTCCGCCACGGCGCGCCTCGGCGTACGAGATTTCGAAATCCATTGGATTTCACGTGGATTTCGGATTTCAGAGTGGATTTCTGGGTTTCACAGTGGATTTCTGGATTTCAGTTTGGATTTCTGCCGACAGGTTTCTTAAAACAACACTGTCGGACAGTGTACGAGATTTCTTTTGTGATGGACCCCTCGGTTCGGCCTTCCAGCTATGAATGCGTTCACGTGACCGAAAGTGGGCGTGGCAACCCAAAAAATTTTCCGGCGCGCTTTGCGCGCCAGTGACTGAACCCCCCTTTCTAAATTTCTAGATCCGCCACTGCTGTGGTCAATGACAGTTGGGGTAGACTCTCATGCCCAGACCCCACCCACAAGAGGTGAGGATCTGGTGACATTTGGCCAATCCCTCAGGCTTCATTAACGTTGATTACCTTCTGGGGAGAATTTTCCCTCCACCAATCACATTGCAGAAACACAATCTGTAGTGCAACACTGGAAATCCTTGGCTACTTCAGCATGATGACACAGCACTTTTTGGCACATAAATTAGTTATCCGTTCTCAACTATACATACAGCAAGCTGTGGATTTTTAATGAAGCCCGAGATTCAGCCAAATGTTACCAGACCCTTTCCTCATGGGTGGGGTCTGGGTGCGAGACTAGGTGGTATATAGCCCTGTTCCCAGGCCCCAACTAGTGTTACCCTTTATCCTTGTTTGCACCCGGGAATAGCCTGGGAAGAGGCTATAGTAATAAGACCCCTTTCCTGAATGCTCAGTCCTGTAGCTCATGTGACTGTCATGTGACTGTTTTCCTTTGTTGTGTGCAGGCAGAACTACACTCTTTCTAGAAGAGGTGAACATACAATTTGCTGAATGAGGGACAAAATTTGATGTCGTGTACCACGTGCAGATATAGCCTTGTTCCCATTTTGGAGATTTCTGTAATGTAATCAGAAGCACTGGAGTGGACTGGGAAGACAAACTAGGTGTCTGTATCTCATCTGATTATTGTATCAATTTACAAAATCACTTCTCTCTTAGGACAATACTGCCAACTTGGCTACCAGGGGGTTATTAAGCTCTTACCTCGCCAACAATGAACTTCAGGTAACTATAGAGGCCCAAATGTTCGACCCGAGGATCTTCGTTCCACTGATGAAGATCCAAGGATCAAAATGGTTGAACTTGGAGTTCATTGTTGGCTACATAAGAGGTCCTGGTAGAAATTCAGCACCATGGCAATGAGCCTCCACAGCATCACTGCCAATCTTGAAGCTAGAGGCATGCAAATATATCAAACCTGCTCAGTTATTTACTAGCCTATTTCCCAGGCCTCTCCCATTTTATCTTCCATTGGCGTTCTACTTCTGTATATCATTGTGAACACAAATGGACGGTAAAAACGAGAGGCTGGAGTTGTATTACTGCTTGGCCAGAATATCACAAGATATGGTATAACCACAAGAAAGTATCTAAACCCATGTTGGCTTCTGCGCATCAACAAAAAGAGGGTTCAGCTTAGCTTTGAAACTTGCATGAGTGCACATTCCTTCATTTTGTCAAACATCATAGCACATTACAGCACGAGATGGCATTATTGTGTAAGTTTAAGTTGCTACGGAATCAAATAGCCTTGCCCAAATACTTTGTGAATGTTGCTAATGACCCATGGTATGTTTCCCACACTGAACTCATAAAAAAGGTGTCTTAGCAACGTTTGAAGAGTTTGGCTGGTTAGATAGCTTCTATCATAGCTCATAATTCAAGACTTCATCTGAAGCCAAACTTCTGTACGCGCGCAATGAGCCATGAATAAGATTAAGAAACCGCAAGCAGAGGTCTAAAAGGGCAAATAGCCGCTAAGTGATAGCCGACACTCACACAGGGACCAACAAACGCTTCTAGGGTTACGACTGCCAGACTGAAACGAGATTGAAAGGTAGATTAAATACCAGGTTATTGTGAAAAATGGGTAATGAACTTCGACTCTGGTGGTCTAGATATAAGAAGATATAAAACAGGGTTATATATATATAATACTGATTGGAGATCACAAGTCACACACACACATACAGGTAAGTAAGCCCAATTCCGGGCCATGGAATGGGGATGAAGCTAGAACCTGGTAAGCTGAATATAAGGCTGTTAGAGTAATACTAGGGCTGGCTATGATGGATAATATGGTGATAGTGATGATGGTGATTGTACAAGTATAAATGCTGAATGGTTGAGCCATTGGTGCCCGCAACCACATGAGCACTGTTCAAACTTGAGTCCGAAGCCACGTATGCTTGTTGCTGATATAAACACTCAGCAGTGTTCTCAGGGTCAACAGGTGCAAGCATGTGGGGAGTGTTCAAATCCAAGTTTATCACTGCCATGTCTGTCGCCGGAGAATCACGGCCCGTTCGTGACTTCAAAGGAAAAACCAGTTCTGAATTCTCCACCTTTTGTGTAAGTTTTTGCGGTTGCAGCTGCGAAGGAACACAATCCACACTGCAGATTTCATGACTGGTGTGTTTTGTTTTAGATTTGGGGTGCCGCCTTCTGCTGCTACTTGCGCCCCCCTCACCCCGCCCACCACCATGTTCCCTCGTTCTCAAGTTTTCGTCTTCTGGGTGTCCCACACTTCTCCTCAGTAGTAGGGCTGCCGTCCTGAGCTCATCGAGAGTAAGATACCCTATTCTGTCCACCCCTTCTTCTTCATCACCACTGCCTTGCTTATCCTTTCTACTCCCAGCTGCAGTTCCCTCCCTACCCTCGTCCTCTTTGGGAGAATGTGGCCTTGCATGTCTCTGCCTCTGTCTCTCACTATTAAGACTCCCAAGACACCTTTCACAAATAGACTGACGATGGTGTCTACTACGTCGGACTTGATTCTCACGGATTCCCGGGCAGTTATCATCCAGGGAAGGGTCAACCGGGGCGCCTTTAGATTTACCGGATCTCTTTCTTCTTACAGGCATATGACTGTCATTACGATGCTCACAGTGGCATCTATGGACCCTGCAGTTGCAGTTTTTTCTGAACGATGAACTCCTGGAAACTTTGTATGAATACCCCGCTGAAACAGGCTCTGCACATCTGTAATGGTAACAATCCTCATGGCTGTGAGACCGCTGTCTCACCCCTTCTTCTTTCTGTGCATCTCCCTCAAGATTTTCTCCTTCTGTTCTCTCACAGTCTTGCTTGAGGTATGGCGGTGGCAGGGACTTTGGTCTCTCCTTCCGGGTCCTGCGTCTTCTCCTGTGACCAGGTGTCTTCTGATGTTCCAGCATCTCTTTTTCCGCCCTCACCTCTGTACTCGGTTGTAACAAAGGAAGCGGCTGTTGTTGATGTCTTTGTGCCTGAGCCGACTGCAGTGAATGTTCAACAGTTGATGACACAAATGTAATTATCTGGTTCCATTCCTACAAAGAAGAGAGAGAATTAATCCCTTAACCATGTCAGAAAGGAAGAGAAGATGAAATAAGTGGGAAGGGGGTAAGCTACCATCAGTGCCTGGAAAAACATGAACTGACTGAAACCAGACTGCAAGTGAACTGACAACCCAGCTAACAAACACCTATGGTGTTGAAACAGCCAGACTGTTTGGGCACTACAAGTATTTTCATCTTCACACTTCAACAATGAAATATCGGGACTGGGTCAGTGGAAAGGGGAATACGAAATATCGGGACTGGGTCAGGGGAAAGGGGAATAACGAAATATCGGGACTGGGTCAGAGAAAAGGGGGTACGTACTAGTACTATCAGAGACAGGACTGTGTTAGAGTAAGGGGGTACAGTACTGCTACTATCAGAGACAGGTCACTGTCAGAGTAAGGGGGTACACTACTAGTACTATCAGAGACAGGTCACTGTCAGAGTAAGGGGGTACAACTACTAGTACTATCAGAGACAGGTCACTGTCAGAGTAAGGGGGTACACTACTAGTACTATCAGAGACAGGTCACTGTCAGAGTAAGGGGGTACAGTACTGCTACTATCAGAGACAGGTCACTGTCAGAGTAAGGGGGTACACTACTAGTACTATCAGAGACAGGTCACTGTCAGAGTAAGGGGGTACAACTACTAGTACTATCAGAGACAGGTCACTGTTATAGAGTAAGGGGGTACACTACTAGTACTATCAGAGACAGGTCACTGTCAGAGTAAGGGGGTACACTACTAGTACTATCAGAGACAGGTCACTGTCAGAGTAAGGGGGTACAACTACTAGTACTATCAGAGACAGGTCACTGTCAGAGTAAGGGGGTACACTACTAGTACTATCAGAGACAGGTCACTGTCAGAGTAAGGGGGTACACTACTAGTACTATCAGAGACAGGTCACTGTCAGAGTAAGGGGGTACAACTACTAGTACTATCAGAGACAGGTCACTGTTATAGAGTAAGGGGGTACACTACTAGTACTATCAGAGTAAGGGGAGGATAAACTAGTACTAAGACTTCAGGAGTAGGTGGTTTAGGCTAATATAAACTCTTCCAACTTCAAAGTCAGGGGGGAAAGAGGTATCCCACCACAAATACCACAGTAATTAAACTATGCCAAAGTAATAAAAACCCAAATTGCACTGTGCAATATAATCAGGTTTCTGTATACAACCACAGAATCGACCAATCAGGTAAAGAATACTGTGGTCTGTACTCACACCCTTTGACCTGACAACAATGGGGTTCAGAGTGGGTTACCACCAGCTGTCAAATTATTGGATACACAATCAAAATGAATTTGGGTTTTAGAATCCTTAAGCCTTTTGACCATGGAATAATTGCCCTTCAGAAGGCTGGCGACCAGACAGCTGGCACGGTTAACCTAATAAGGACGCAGAAATGGCCTTGGATGTATACAAACAGGATCCCACAAACTACCACCACCCCAATCCTCACTTTGATGTTGATCATGTTATGGAGAGCTAGAGGGTTGGAAAAGGACTGATGCAACCTCGCTCCCAGGCCTTTTTTTTTTTCTTCTTGATAAAAATGGTGAAAACGGAAGAGTTTGTCACATGGATGTCAGGTGGATGTTATGTGGACGTGAGGTCAAATTACGAATAAATATGCGCTAAGCTCAAGAGAAAGTGTTCTTGTTTACATATCAATCTGTACATGTAGTGTAGAAATTGTATTCATGGTGTTACCATGGTGTTACCACACTGCACTTAATGCAGGCAGTGAATGTCACTCTGTGAAAGAACTGCTCAAGCTGATGATGACTGTCGCAGTCTGCTAAGGTCTATTAGCCGGGTTCCCAGGGGCTTTTCAGACTCCTTTTTTTGATCACTTAAGAAGGAGGATGGCCCGGCAGATCTTGTCATGTGAAGTTAAAACACACGAGAGAATCATTTTCAATTTCTGTTCAGAAAATATTTATACACACGTGTATGAACCAGGACGTATTAAGCTGACATCCACTGCCTTTCTTACAAAACTACTAGCTTAAGTCCTCCCTAGGAGATTAACTCTTTACCGACCAATGACGCCGTACGGTGTCATGAGATTAATGTTCCCGTATGACCAATGACGCCGTTCGGCGTCATGAGTACTTACCTGCCTTTGGGTGTTTCCCCCGGAAGATAGCGGTTTAGTACGCACAGTACACGCGTCTAACAGTATTCATTACACCCACCGGAAGCTAATCGTGCACATTTTAATTGAAAGTAGTACTTTGACGAGGCGGAAGTTGAACGTAGCGTAGCGTGTCGTGCTACCGCAATCGACCGGGCCGTGTTTGTCGCGACCGATCTCGAGAAGTATACAAGCTACGAAGATGCGATAAAAAGCAATGTATAGCTAAATGAAAGCTCTAACTTCGCTACAGATTTCAAAGGAAGCAGAACTGTAACATCCAAGTTACAGGCACCAGAACAGACCGAAGGTAGCAACTTCCGGTATAAAAGTTCGGGTTTATCTCCAAGCTTGTTCTTTAGTGGTAATCTTCGAACTACAGCGAAGCTAGGCAAAGCCTAAGGCTCTCCAATGTTTTTGACCAGAAGTCTGTAGCTTGTTTGCAACTGGAGATATAACACGGAGTATACAACATGTCGTCTAGGCCGCTTCCGGAATTCCTGTGTGGTCATTCACGTAATATTGCAATAATTTGCTACGGTCGGTAAAGAGTTAAGAGGTAAATTGAAGGGCGACATTTCTGTTGCTGTGGTAACTGGCAATGCTCAAGCACAAACTTACATGCTGCGACAGTTTTTGGAGTAGTCCTAGTGGAAACTCAGGAGCTGGTGCCAAACTACTGGCTGTCACCTGCAAGTGAGACAAGCAGACACTTGTTTGATGTCACGAGGCGAAAATAAGGAAAGAGAAAAGCTGGTAGGATTCAAAAGCTTGAGCCTCCAGTGCTCTAGCACTGAGCTGTGACAGCCAGACAACCGGACAGCTCTCACAATCCTCATACCTACTATACAGTTGATATTTGATGCCTTAATATGCACCATAAGAACTCCACCCCCCCACCCCCCCCTCCTCTTTAAGTCGACCCCTAAGGAAGTTGTAAATAGTAAGTACACAGGCATGCCACAGCACTTCAGTCAATTACTTTCCATTCCCATTTGGAATGGGAACCTGACACAAACTACCACATCTAATAGAAATAAAAATTTTTCTCTTAATCAGCTTGTCCAGAGTTTTTGTGAACTTGTCAGACAAAGCTGGAAAGTCAAAATTCATGACTTGGGGCCAGAGAGTGAATATGTTTATAATTAAGTGTTGTTGGTTTGTGCGTTCTAATGAGCTGTTTGAAACAAGCGCTGCATCGCAGATCAAAGCATGCTGCGAGAGAGATCAAAGCATACTGCATCCTCGGCTAGACAAATCTTCGTCCTGGATCAGTAGTACCACACAGGTGTGGGGGTCACCCACGAGCTCACCAGATGAGAGAGAGAAACTTCAAAGCAAACACAAAAGTTAGCGAAATAAACAACTTGTTTCCCCACTTGTTGCAGCCCTTTGGTGATTCTATCAGTTTTTCTTTCCTGTGATCAACCATGAGAAACATCAAAAGACAGAGAGAAAGCTAGGAGCCTAGCTAGATAAGCCCTTCTACCAGCTCTTTGATGATTCTACTGGTTGTTCTCTCTTGTGATCAGAAACATCAAAAGGTGTACAGAGACACACAGGATCAAAGACAGAGGAAGCAAGTTAACAAACAACAACCTTCCTCCCACATACCTCCGCTTGCTGCAGTCCTTGGATGGTTTGGGTCTCCTGTTCAGTTCTACATCGTTCCTGGTGCAGTTGTGAT
The DNA here is from genome assembly GCA_949130485.1 of Agelas oroides. Classification (NCBI taxonomy): domain Eukaryota; kingdom Metazoa; phylum Porifera; class Demospongiae; order Agelasida; family Agelasidae; genus Agelas; species Agelas oroides. The sequence goes on along the minus strand of OX422205.1, from coordinate 5,898,258 downwards.
TTCTGTACGTGTAAAAACATCCAAATAGAGAACAGTTGCATCTCTTACTTACAGTCACAGTCACATGTGCATACACGTGCAGCACACACACACACACATTCTCTTTGGCCACACCTAAAGCTATCCAATCACAATGCAATTACAGCAAGTGTTTGAAACCCAAATTACCTCATTGAGTTTACTAAATTCATATTGTCAACCAAATACACTAGAGGTGACACAACATCAAAGGCCCACAAACCCAAACAAGGCTTATGCTGCTGTCAATGGAGGACACAGAGATGTATAGCACAATTAGAACCCACTTCACTGCATATTTCACCAAAGCCCTTTTTTGCTACACCCATTCACTTCAAAGGAAGCAGGATGAGATTTACATGTAACTTCACAAACCACCAACAATAGAAAAACACTCCAGACTCAGGAGAACAAGTCATGTGCAGAACTGCACAGGTTATTTCCTTGCCAGACTTCAAGGACAGATAACTGGATACAAGCATTGTAAAGGCTGATAACTAGATAGCTGGATACAAGCATTGTAAAGGCTGATAACTGGTGAAAGGCAGATAGCTGGATACAAGCATTGCAAAGGAAGATAGCTGGATATAAGCATTGTACAGGCAGATAGCTGGATACAAGCATTGTAAAGGCAGATAGCTGGATATAAGCATTGTACAGGAAGATAGCTGGATACAAGCATTGTAAAGGAAGATAGCTGGATACAAGCATTGCAAAGGAAGATAGCTGGATACAAGCATTGTAAAGGAAGATAGCTGGATACAAGCATTGTAAAGGCAGATAGCTGGATATAAGCATTGTAAAGGAAGATAGCTGGATACAAGCATTGTAAAGGAAGATAGCTGGATATAAGCATTGTACAGGAAGATAGCTGGATATAAGCATTGTAAAGGAAGATAGCTGGATATAAGCATTGTAAAGGCAGATAGCTGGATACAAGCATTGTAAAGGAAGATAGCTGGATACAAGCATTGTAAAGGAAGATAGCTGGATACAAGCATTGTAAAGGAAGATAGCTGGATATAAGCATTGTACAGGAAGAGAGCTGGATACAAGCATTGTACAGGAAGATACGTTGTTTTACAAGCATGTTACATCAGCTGTAAGCTGGTCTTATAAGCATCGTAAAGGCAGGAGATAGCTGGATACAAGTACTGTCATGGCAGATAGCTGGAGACAAGCTTTGTTCAGTTCAGAAATGTTCTCTTACAAGCATGTTACATCAGCTATAAGCTAGTCTTACAAGCATTGTCAAGACAAATAGCAAGAGGGAAGCTGATTTGTACCCTGAACACTCAACTCCTTTTGATGGTGAGTGCACGGCCCCCAGCATCTGCCATCACCACCCTCACAGTTTCCTCTCAACAAAGGATTGCTACTTTATTAGTTCAACTATGCAACAGGAGGTCAACAAGGGGTATCAGGTTACAACAGGAGTATATTTTCTACAAGATGACATCACAGGAGTGCTTTTTCCTGCATGTTGGATGGCCTCCACTGCACTTTCAATCAACCTTACAACCTGTCTTAAGGTCTCACCTAGTAAAGCACCTTTCCTTTAAAGCAGTTTAGTGGATGGCCTCAGTGAGACAGTGAGACATGATCTCCGCTTTAAGAGCTGTTTTAAATAGCAGACTAGGTGTTGTGATTGAATTTAACCTACAAAGACTCACTGTTTGTACTGTGTCGGAGCTTTCTCTGGATTCATCTTCCCCTGCGGTGCCAATAACAAAGTTGTCAGAAAATCTGTCTAGTCCAGCTCCCATTCCAACAGACCTGGAATGGGGATGTAGTGCAACATGTCTCTCCCCATCAGCTGGAAGGGATTGTGTCAGCTCGCTCTTTCTTTGTTCATCCGCACACACAACAGTACTAGAACTGAGAACAGAACTAGTCGCAAGCGGTGTATACTTATTCCCACTTTCTTTCCTGATGTTTAGCAGTCCTCCCTCCCATGGTCGATGTAAGTTATCCAAAGAACTTGAATGGCTTGGAGCAATCTGTGCTGGTGTTGACAGGCTTACAGCAGTACTGATGGAGTCCAGACTGCATGAACGCACACGGAACAGGGCTCTCTCTGCCAAAGTAGATCAGCAACCATTTAAACTTCATGTCTTCTCCCTAACACAATTATGGGCTAGGGATACTACACACAAGGTACATACTTTAGTGTTGGATTGGTATGTGATGAATTACATTTGAGTGAGCATGCCCTGTATCAACAGTCAAGTTTTGTTAGCCACTAAAAGAACTAGAACTGGCCATCTGTACAATGACTAGAGGCACACCACAACCATAACTAATTTGTAATTAACTAGCAAGATGCTGAATCAACCTTGGGCGAGCCTGAGCGAATAGCAAATTGCATTTGAAATGCCCACACTGACATGCAGCTATTCGTCCAGTCGGACTACTATGGCTACACTGGCATGGGCTAAGGTTTACAGTCAAACCATGAGCTAGCAGGAGAGTCCCTGCTAAGTATGAGCGGTCATGCCAGGCGTGTACCTGAAGCCAGCGTACATCCTGCAGTCTGTCACCAGGGTCACTCGTAGCCTGCCTTGTCATGCAATGGTCAGACTTACCATAGTTCAGAAAGTTGCCGTGCGTGCTGCCAATGCATTCAACTTAAATCGTCTTCGCTCTCGCTCTGTTTCACGCCAACCCTGCAGTCTGGCAGTAGCCCTTCACAGGAAGTTCACACTCGTTCTCATGGCTTAGCTGAAGTAGTACACGTCGGCGTGGACATTGCATCATTGTGAAATATTTGGAATGCGCTCATTTAAAATTTACGGTAAGTGGTCGGTCCGAACCAACAAGCGTACATACACACACGTGTGCACAATGCAGTCACGCTAGTGTGGGGCTCGCTCAGGCTCGCTCCAACTATGCTATACAGTAACCACACAATCTGATTGTAAGTCACAAAACTTGGATGGGAAAAAGCTGGCCAGAAATGTTCATTTATTTGGCTTCTCAACCAGAAGCCTGCCACAAACTGCTGGTGGTAAAAGGCACCTGGAGCCTATTAGGGTTTGCTAAGTCCAGCCTACCCCCTTGAGTGGTAACCCAATCCCATGCAGGTGGCTGAGGTTGGAAGGTCCAGCCCTTACCCGTGGGATCTCTGCTTCTAGGCTCCCCCCTGGACAGACCAAGAGAATCTGGTGGGGAAGGAGGAAAATGAAACATGGTGCTAAGTCACTGCCAACCTAAGCAACTGTACAATCTACTATTGGGTCAAGTAAAGCAGGAACATTTAACAGGACTACAAAATGATAGGAGAAATTTGATACTTTGAACAGATTGAGCATAATAAAAGAAGCTGAAAGCTGTTTTGTATCTTTAGCTTACTAGTCTAGTAGGTCCAGCTTTTTTTTTTCACTGGGTAACTCCACAGCACAGAGGAGGTATTAGCTCCTGTGTTGGAATTACTCCCGTCATTACCGTACATAAATGGAGTATAAAATAGCAGCAGCATAATATTTATTATGCAGTACAAATTTACTTGAGTTTGTGGGTAGCCATCAAAAATGGCCAGTAATTGGAGTAATTCTAATCTCCCACAGTAACATGAGCACTATAGGGTGATGGGATATAAGTTAGGGCACCCTGGGAACACATTTTAATCTGACAAACTCAACCTTAATTTGGGTGGGGGGTTTATGGAATGTGAATGTGCCCTGCATACTGTTACACGTTGCCACTTGTCAACTGCTGTGAAAACTGCCTCTGTGGAAAGTATTTGTGTGCCAGTATTTACGTGCAACTAGGCACCTGACCCGACGGAAGCTAACATCCATCCGTGTCGTCACGACATGCGGTTTCTGGTTTTAATGTAGATATTTGCAGTAAGTAACAGAATAGCATACACAAGCCGCACACTTACTAAGAATCTTCCCGTGGCGTCCGCCCATCCCGCTACCTCTCGCGCGTATGAACCTGCAAGATAAAATAAACGGTGTCGTTTCACTGTTAGTGCTAACCATGAAATTATTTTCGGCCTGTCAAAACAGATATGTATAAGGGGAAAATGCATATATACTACATCCACGATACGCTAGAGAACCATGTATAAACTATATTAAAATACGTTTGCAAAACAATTGTAAATTCAGCTACACCCGAAATGCTACAAATCACAGATCGTTCATGAACTTACTATTCAGCCTCTCGGGAGCCAAAGGTTTGGGCTCGTGCTTCCTTGCTCAGAATGGCCGCTGAACAAGATGCGAAACATCTCAGATGTGAAACAACCGCCAGCTAACGCATAACGAATGTAGTGTGATTTTATAATTTTCGTCATTGCACGTAAGTTTACGTAATTACGTAACTGTTCCTGTAGCCCCGCCCCTCCAACTTTTGCAGAATTAATTTTTTTGAGCGATATGCCATACACGGATTCTGATAACAGCTGAGAATGCTTCTGTCCGGACAATTGTACTCTCGCTATCTTTCGGTCAATGTTCTCCTGCATGAGGGTTCTTGCAACCTACAAAGGAATGAAAGAATTTATAAGGTCCCACAAACCCTTTGATACGCAACCACCGTTTTTAGAAACAGAGTGTGTGTTTTATTAATACCAGCTTTTCTGCGGATGAAAGTATCTGTATATATACATCTCCCTCTGATAGTCTCATGCCCAGACTACTTTTCACTGAGTGGGCGGGAAAAATGCGGTCTGGGAAAGAGACTACCAGTCTGGGTGTGATATTAACAGCGTGTCTTATCATGGGCAATATTGACACCGCATTTTCTGCACCACAATCAAGATGAATTAACACAAGAATCTTCTCTTGGCTCATTGTTTGCAATCACTATGGAGTTAGTTTACCCACACACCTCCTTGTATTATCAGGTACCCTCATACCTCTGTACATTATCGTGAAGAATATTTACCAGGATTTTGCACTGCAAACAGTCTTGCTACTAGTAGTCTAGACCTCAAACCAGCCTCTCGGGCTGAAGATTGTATGGATACATTAGGCGTACATTCAAATGCACAATACCATACTTTTGAAACGTTTCAACCCTAAGGGGCCTCCTTCAGGCAATACAACACTGGTGTAAAGAGTGTTTTATTGCTCGAATTTGAAGAAGGCCCCTCCGGGTGCATTCAAAGATTGCTCAGATTATTTGTTCATGAATATCCACACAAGTAACACTAGCTAGTAACACTCATTTCTGTTTGATGAATGAATAGATCTTAGTCTTTAGTTGGCAAACTTAGCCTCGTTCCCAGGCCTTGCGCATTCGTCGCTTGCAGTACAAAATTCACGCAGAATTTTGTGTAAGCAACAAATGCGCAAAGCCTGGGAATGAGGCTATGGCAGTACAGTCCAATCAGAATGCAGTATTTGATCATGTGACTGCCAATAATGGAATTTGACACAAATTCCAGTGATACATGTGCGGTCAAGAGCAAGTCATCAGATTTCTTCCCTTCTTGGGAAACTACGGTGAAAGGCAGGGTGGAAATGTGGAAACAACTGCCTTCCTGCATAATGTCTTTTTTGCAGGGAAACCTTGAGAAACTTACTCTCCAAGTGTAGCACTCGTCTCTGCCTTAGTTCTTCATCTGACAAGGGTACAGTCTGCTGTTGATCTGACGTGGTCTCCTCTGGTGTCTCCTGGTCTGGAAAACAAACAGGGTGCACATTAGTGTACAGAGCACAAAACAGACACACACCCCTCCTCCTCCTCCTCCTCCTCCTCCTCTTGTAGATTCAGAGAGGTGAATACATAGCTACCCACTGTCCAGCTGGTAATCACTCCCAGAAACTGAGATCAGAGGCTAGATGTGGAATGGCCTAGGGACGAGACTATCATAAGAATGGGCTGTGGACAAAGCTATCATATGCTAAAAGTGGAATGGGCTAGGATGAAGTTATGAAACGCTAGATGAGAACCGACCTCGGAATGACCTTGGGAGCAGGCCTTAGGAGAGACAGAATGGCTTGAATTACAAGTGGACCCACGTTGGAGTTGTACTAAGGAGCAGGAAATACGTTTGAAGTTCTGACCTTGTATAGCACTACAAAGTGAAGCTAATATGAAAACGCCTTTTGAGGGAACTTAAACATCCTTTCCCAGCTGTCCTTCTAAAAAAAGAACAGAGCTGTCTCTGAGACAGCCTGGCTCCATGAAGACCTGATTTGAAACACAAAATTCTTCACTAAACAGATCACAGGGGAGGCTACAAGGTCAACAGAAATTATAAGTGTATAGACAAGAAGCAGGTGTACTCCTGGGCACCTCAAGATATCTAAGATGAAATCATCCTGCCAACAAGGTGTCAGGGTGGTAAGATCAACAGACTGAGACTTCAAAGGGCTTTATGAGGGGTGCGAGAACTAGGGGTCCACCCACACACCATTAAGATGAAAGCCAGCTGGCAAACAGGTATCTAATGGCGAAATAGCTGCCTGGCCACAAATTATGCTACAATGTCTTCTCATTAATTAAGTCACAATGGCTTGACCACCCTTCTTTTCACAGCTTGTGGGGTATTGACAATATCTTGAGGAGAGGGTGCGTAGAAACGAGTAAATGTGGTTCAGTGGACATGCCTTCAGCATTCTCAGCCATTCCTACCTATTATCTAGCCTTTTGTACACTTCAAATTTGGATTGTTGTCTGTTACCAAGCTCCACAAAGATAACATGTTGGGTTTGAGCAGGAACAAATTGGTATATTGGTGAACCCTTGAACTTTTTCATTGAGCCTGAAAAGGCAGTCTCAAATACTTGTACTTTGGTAACCAAGTTGTAGCCACAGCGGAATTAACATCACAAGAGGCTCCGTTGCAGTGAATTTCAAGCAAAGTTATTGAATGATAGCCGCAAATGTTTGGAATGCTTTCACTTGTGTCATTGCACCTCATTTAACAATCTTCATCAATGACAAATCTTAGAATCTGTTAAGTAAGTAAGACACCATTATTATTGTTACTGGGTAGCCATTGCCATGGCAACAGGTTTTCTTCTCTCCTTTTTGAGAGGATGAAAGGTCTAGGAACTCAGTGATGATATCTACCAACTTACCGAGTATGTTAGACTTATTTGTTGATTAGTTTTAGGCTTGAATTAAGACGCCACAGGGACTTGGCATCACCATGGTAACAGTTTATTCTTTCCTGATTATTGAGACTCATGGAGCTCGTTAGTCAGTTAGTCAGTTAACGAGGACAGAGATGATGGCTAAAAACTCACCAAGTATGCTATAATTTACAAAGAACACTTGACTTGTATTAAGACGCCACTGAGACTTGGTTCAAAGAGATCCAAGATTGCTGGTAAAGGCAGATTAATTGTAAATGAGCGTCAGAAAGACAGCTGCTGGTTAGGTCTTCCTAGGCAGGTCAGGTTCTTGTAAACCTGATACGGCTGTGTCAAGGTGGGTTAAATATCACCTTGGAAAAGATCAATTAAATTTTTATACCATGCAAAAGCATTAGTGTCCCACTTGAAAGAGATCCTTGCATAACTTATTCTAGAAAGACACATGTACCGTATTAACATACCACATTAAAAACAGACACACACCGTAACGATGTACACAGCCACATCATACACTCGGCTACAAGCACACACACACACACCAAACCCATACACCTGCGCACTGGTGGCGATCACACACACACACGCCAAACCCATACACCTGCGCATTGGTGGTGAGCACACACACACGCCAAACCCATACACCTGCGCATTGGTGGTGAGCACACACACACACACACACACACACACACACGCCAAACCCATACACCTGCACATTGGTGGCGAGTACACACACACACACACACACACACACACACACACACACACACACACACACACACAAGTCTGGGTATGAAACTATAATCCCTACCATCCAGGCTAGCTGAGATAGCGGTCGCCAGTTCCAAATCTAGTTTTTCCTTCTCCTCTGCTTCTGTTTGTCCACTAAATCCATTATCAGTTTCTTTTGGTTCCTGTTCAGTAGCAGCAAGACTAGCTGACATTGCTGTTGCAAGTTCCAGTGCAAAACTCTCTTCCTCATCCTCACTTGTGTCTTTCTTTGACGTGCCACAGGTGCAGGATGATTGACCGCCATGAGAAGGACTTGTGGGTGTGTGTTCCGGCTCTACGGGTACAAGGGTGAGGAGTTCATCAGCTTCACATGATGGGAGGTCCCCTTCGATGACAAAGATGGAGTAGCCTGTGGGAGGAGGGGGGAAGGGGGGAAGTGTGTGTGTGTGTGTGTGAGGTGGCTTGGGATAAGTGTGTGGGCCACTAGGTGTGTGTGGGCCACTAGGTGTGTGTGAAGGGAGGCTAGGAGGGAGCCAAAGAAGGGAAAGAGGAGGAGAAAAGGGGAGAGGAGGAGAAAAGGGGAGAGGAGGAGAGAGGAGGAGAAAAGGGAAAGAGGAGGAGAAAAGGGGAGAGGAGGAGAAAAGGGGAGAGGAGGAGAGAGGAGGAGAAAAGGGAAAGAGGAGGAGAAAAGGGGAGAGGAGGAGAAAAGGGGAGAGGAGGAGAGAGGAGGAGAAAAGGGAAAGAGGAGGAGAAAAGGGGAGAGGAGGAGAAAAGGGGAGAGGAAGAGAAAAGGGGAGAGGAGGAGAAAAGGAGAGAGGAGGAGAAAAGGAGAGAGGAGGAGAAAAGGGGAGAGGAGGAGAAAAGGAGGAGAAAAGGGAAAGAGGAGGAGAAAAGGGGAGAGGAGGAGAAAAGGGGAGAGGAAGAGAAAAGGGGAGAGGAGGAGAAAAGGAGAGAGGAGGAGAAAAGGAGAGAGGAGGAGAAAAGGAGAGAGGAGGAGAAAAGGGGAGAGGAGGAGAAAAGGGGAGAGGAGGAGAAAAGGGGAGAGGAGGAGAAAAGGGGAGAGGAGGAGAAAAGGGGAGAGGAGGGAGGAAGGAAGAGGGAGAGAGGAGAAGGGAGTATGTACCTTCCATCTGCAGCTGGGTGAGGAACAAACTGAGGTATGTGTCTGAAACCAACTTGGGTTTCCTCAGGAAAGAGTCCAGATTGAACCACTGTGTGTGTGTGTGTGTGTGTGTGTGCGCATGTGTGTGTGTGTGTGTGTGTGTGTGTGTGTGCGTGTGTGTGTGTGTGTGTGTGTGTGAGTGCATGTGACAGCTTGCTTTGATATGTTTGATGATTGTTCATGTCTACCTGGTGACCAAGCTTTCTGACTGTCAGCCAGTGGTAGTCATGGTTACAAATGAATGCCTTCTGAGAACTGTAGAAATATAATAGACACTTTCATGAATGACATCATACCTCAGTCTCCAAGGAGATTGTCTAAGCAACCAGACAATTAAGTGTCAATTGCAGACCTACACACACACACATACATACATACACACACACACACACACACACACACACACACAACTGTAAAAACAAGTTGTAGAGTAACTTGGATATGATAATCTCGTTATCCATATGTATCCAACATTACACTGATGTCACTGTACAAGAGAACTTGCCCTGTTCCCAGGCCTCCCCCACATTGCTTACAAAAACTGGAGGCTTGTGAGGTCAGGGAATGAGGCTACAGTGGAACAGGAACAAAGCCTATAGTTATTCCAAGAGCGCATAAGAACGGGCAGCTTGAGTAAGAGCATGTAACTCCAATAGAAGCCTAGTCCGGTCAAAATTATTGAACTGTACTAAATATAGAACACCCGGTCACGTGCTTAGCAACAATGCCTTATGTCTAGCGCAGCTGCACAGTACTTGTTACTATTTTTAGTACTGGCGGTAAATTCCGACCTGTTTCAAATTTACGTAGTTACATACTCTTACTCTAGCCGCCTGTTCTTATGCGCTCCTGTTTCAATTTTACAGAGTTACACACTCTTACTCTAGCTCCCCGTTCTTATGTGCTCTTGATATTCTGTGTATTAATTACTAAGAGCTAAACTATCACTGGTTAGACTTGTACCCAGGTACGGTCAGGAGGCACGCCAGTACCTTGTGAACCAGCTGGACTAAATGGGGCTACACCAAGGACTCACGTTGGGTCTTCCATTGCGTGTTTCATGGCTGGTGATGAAAGTGGTACCATGTCAAGGTTCCAGACACGTAGTGCATTACTTATGACCTACAATGATCCAAACAGAACAGGGAGGGAGGGAGGGAGGGAGGGAGGGAGGGAGGGAGGGAGGGAGGGAGGGAGGGAGGAGGGAGGGAGGGAGGGAGGGAGGGAGGAGGGAGGGAGGGAGGGAGGAGGGAGGGAGGGAGGGAGGAGGGAGGGAGGGAGGGAGGTATAAGATTATAAATTCACATTCACAGAACGGTCTCGTATGCAACAAACCTGCACAGAGAAAAAGCCACTGTCATCCATGTTAGTGGAAGGTTGCTGCATGCATGGAGGGGAGAGGAAAATGAAGCAGCATGTGATAGGACCTTCCATAGCCTTGTAGCCAAGACTTCTCTGTACGATCCCAGCATCAGTTGTCCCCAGGCCCCGCCCAGATTTCCATCACTTGCAGTATGGAAAAGCAGGAAAAGCCGGGCGTGGGGATGGAAACAAGGCTAGGCTGTAAGGTGGTAGCTACAGGAGTTGGAAAACTGCCTGCGGCATTTTTAAGGTACATACATATACCGCTACATGATACATGCACCTGTAAATACGATATCTGACCTTTATAAATGATAGCAGCTATCAAATTTTACATACCTAGGTATATATGATGCTGGGAATGTGAATATCACACCTACAATATTGACATTGCAAAGTACACCACCTGAAATTTATTATCATAATATCTGGAATTTTATATAGTAAGTGACATTTCAAACACACTGCCTGTCGTTGAGGCCTTTTGAGGTATCATTATGTATGCATAATGCTATATGACACCATGCGAGGTATAATTCCTAAAACGGTAGGCATGATACAATGAAACCCGCATTTTACCATGGACCAGTCTGGTTCTAAGTCCAGTCTGGGAATGAGACAAGAGTCTACCTGCATTAGACGGTCGAGTCCAGATGGTGTTATGTCTCCCTCTGCCATTCTTGCCTTCTCTGCCTCATCCAAGCTACGTGCAAATCCTGCCAGATCGACGGCAGAAAAGTATTGACCTACAGAGACAAGGATGGTGGAGAGTACACAGCTTTACTGTTCTGCCGTGCAGAATGGCTGTTGTTAGCCTTGTGGGATGTTTTCAGCATCATGAACGACTTCCAAGCCTCTAGTTCTTCATCATTTACAGAGCTGAGATTGCGAATTTTCTTGAAACGTTGATCCAGATGATGTCAGTATCATACTATCTAAACACTAGCCTTGTTCCCAGACTCTCCCCTGCACCCCTACAAAAAAGAAATTTTTCTTTGGGGCGCAGAAGAGAGCCAGGGAACGAACTTATCTGGATGCTGGGTGAACATCTCATCTGAATGAGTGGCATATTTTAGTCTTGTTCCTAGACCCCACCATCCAGGGTTTGTACCACCTAGCTCATTGCATATGACAAACTCCACTGTAAGTGATGACAGCTGGGGCCAGGCTTACCCTGCATCTAGTTCTTGATTACTTAGTGAAGAGTGAACATTCCTTGCGAGATCCAGTTAAAAGAGTGCTTAGTTTGCCAACCAATAAATGACATTCTGTTCACTGATTGGTGTATGCATGAGTCGGAGGCAGGAAAGGCCTTCATCTTGTTCCCAGACTCTCAGCTGTTTGTACCATGCTGAAGGTCTGGGAATGAGACTGAGTAGGTATGGGAATGAGACTGATGTGGTCTGGGAATGAAGCTGCAACATAGCTAGTTTCCAGTAATCCTTACCTTGGAGCAAGTTGTTCAAACAGTGCTGTGCACATAGTTGGCCTTCTTGCTGGAGAAGAGAAACTGAACTGAACATCACTTGAGCATGTAGTCAGGTGTATAACCTCGTCTCCAGGCTCCCTCCTTATTTTACCGTAGCAGAGCCCGGGAACGAGGCAACAAACCGTGGACCACAATGGTTCAATAGTATTCGTCTTCAGACACAACCATGTAGCACCCTCTCCATAGTCATGCAGTGAGACTGTCACCAAGATTGTGATCACGTGACTATACTCCTTGAAAGGTCATTAGTCTCGTTGATGTGCCCAGACTTATTGTCACCATATCGAAAAATGTGGTCTTGGAACGAGACTAGAAGGGTCATCTGGCCTGAGCTATGTGAAATCCAGCAGATTCTATTTGCATGTGGATAAACACTATTGCAAAGGGTGTGGCTTATGAAAGTGCCTCAAGGCTGGAAGTATTGTACACGACCACGCCCACTCCAGTGAATTTATCAGTGTACGTTTATATGTACACATGTACATATTAGAGGTAGTTTAACACTGTCAACATTGGCTGTTACGTACCTTTTCGAGATATATTGAGTCCATTTCTCCTTTGGTTAGTCTGATTCTGTCGTTCCCAGCCTAGTTTCGAGTCCGGCCTCGGAACGAGGCCGGCCAATGTTTACAATTACGTCATGAGCAGCTCGCGCGCATGCGCAGTGCAGCGCAGACGGTGAGGCGCGCGCGTAGCGACTCCAAGCCATCTGGGGCGAACAAGGATCTGCCCTAACCGCTTACCTATAAAGCAAGCACTACACTGCGCACTGACCTCCAGGAAAAATTGACCGAAACACGCATAATTACGTATACCAAAGTACACGAACAGTACACAACAATTATAAATAAATTGTGGCTGTATAGTATTAAAATGATCATGTAAATCAGTCTATATTATTCTGTTCTCAGAAATTCAGAGCTATTTGGGGCTTGTTGGGGGGGAGGCGATGTAAGACCCAGAGCGCATCAAAGCTGGCTGGTAAGTCTTGTCTCTGAACAGCTCATTCACTGTAACCTGAAATGCATAAAAATAATGATATTCATAAGGATGCATCTTGTAAAAGCTAGCCTTGTTCCCAGGCTGTTCCCACCTCTTGTTTTCGATTGCTTGCAGTTTGCAAAAGCAAATGGGGAAGGCCTGGGAGAATTAGTCACATGCAAAATTTCCCAGGCTTTCCCTCTCCATTTTTTCATACTGCAAGCGATCAAAAGTTGGAGGAGGAAACAGCCTGGGAACGAAGCTAATGAAAAGCTGGGTCTCGTACCCAGACCATGTGAAACAATGCAGTCTGAGAATGAGACTTGGGGTCTGAGAATGAGACCAGCATGATGCAAGGTCAGTTTACATTGAGAAAGACTTCTTCCAGGGTGGTCTGTGAGATGGAGTAGTCGAGGATCATGGTGGACATCTGCTTGTCACCTTCCAGTACCTTGAAGAAGGGAACAATCTCCGTGTGCCTGGAAACCAAAAAAATCAGCCAGGTTTAATTTCCCTGTGTGCCCCCCACCAGGATTGTGTGTTGCTACTACAGAGATGGTACAGCTCTGGCCACGCAAATGATGAGATGAAAGCTGGGTGGGGAACTGGGTTGGGGACGAATAGTGAGAGGAGTGGCCCAATAGACTAAGGTGTAGCTTCGTACCGGACTATTTGTGCTTATGAATATGAAAGAGTCTGTTATAAGGGCTAAAATGTGAGCCTGTCTGGTTCAAGGCTGTCTGGGACAAGGCTAGACTAAAACTTGAACCTGTCTGGTTCAAGGCTGTCTGGTACAAGGCTAGACTAAAACTTGAACCTGTCTGGTGGTAGGTTGTAAGATAGCAATATTCCTCCCTCAACTTTAATGGGGTCCGATTTGGGAGTGGCACCTGGCATGGTCAAAGACAGACAGACATGGTAGTAAACCACAGTACAGCAAAACCTGGCTATAATGGTTGCCATAGAAACAGCATTTATGATGACTAGTATGGACTAGCGACTACTTTTATAGTTGCACAAGATGATCGATATATACTTGGTTGTCAGGCTAAATTTAAAAGTCATTGATAGAAATTGGCCAATTGAAATGACATTCTTGGCTGACAAACATAACGTTCACTGCCTACAGTGGTTCCCAAAACAGGTTTCACATAGCTTCATGGTCTGGGAATGAGGCTAGACTGGTAGTCTACATGTCACTTTGAGCACAGTATCCCACTTTACCTGGAAGTGTAGCTCCGACCAAGTCGGTAATCGGCTGGATGCAGTCTTGCCTCACCACCAATTCAATGTTGTAGCCTAGTGGAATAGTAGGAGGTAGGAGTGGCGGTGAGAGAAGGGAAGTCAGAAGTTAATGTAGACCAGGGGCCCATAATGGCCTCTTGTGTAGACAAAAAGGTTAAGCCAAGGAGCTGCAGAAGTGAGTCTACTGTAGCTTTATTTCAAGGCCCCAGCTTTCTTCATAGGCCCCCACCCGGCTTTCTTCACAGGCCCCGACCCAGCTTTCTTCATAGGCCTTCACAGGCCCCCACCCAGCTTTTTTCATAGCCCCCCACCCAACTTTTTTCATAGGCCCCCCCACCCAGCCTTGCAGTGCAGTAAAATGGGAGAGGCTAGGTTTATTGTAGTGCAAGCTGAGCAGGGTGGGGGGCTATGAAGAAAGCTGGGTGGGGGCCTGTGAAGAAAGCCGGGTGGGGGCCTGTGAAGAAAGCCGGGTGGGGGCCTGTGAAGAAAGCCGGGTGGGGGCCTGTGAAGAAAGCCGGGTGGGGGCCTGTGAAGAAAGCCGGGTGGGGGCCTGTGAAGAAAGCCGGGTGGGGGCCTGTGAAGAAAGCCGGGTGGGGGCCTGTGAAGAAAGCCGGGTGGGGGCCTGTGAAGAAAGCCGGGTGGGGGCCTGTGAAGAAAGCCGGGTGGGGGCCTGTGAAGAAAGCCGGGTGGGGGCCTGTGAAGAAAGCCGGGTGGGGGCCTGTGAAGAAAGCCGGATGGGGGCCTGTGAAGAAAGCCGGGTGGGGGCCTGTGAAGAAAGTTGGGTGGGGGCCTGTGAAGAAAGCTGGGTGGGGGCCTGTGAAGAAAGCTGGGTGGATGGAAGCTGGGTGGGGGCTGATGAAGAAAGCTACTTAAGTTTAGTTATTAACTAGCAGAAGTGGACAAAGGCTCCTGCTGCCTACAAAAAAAAACTGACCTGCAAACCTGTTCTTCAAATTCACAGAAGTGCCCATTGCCCTGTGTGTGCACAGTGAGATATACAAGTTAAACTCTCATTGCTCATTCCCTCCTCCATTTTGTTTCCTCTCTCTTCTGCTCCCTGTACCAACCTGAGCTGTCCGTTGGCCATGATGACTATGTTATCTCCCAGAATGTCGGCTTCTTCCATTGAGTGGGTGGTCATAATGGTGACTCGGTTGTGTTTCATACGAAGAATCAGGTTCCATATATCGCGACGAACCCGTGGGTCCATACCAGTAGTAGGTTCATCTGCACATGTGTGCGTGTTGGGCAACAGGACCGAGTCACTCAGTGTGTTACCTAGCAACATGTCTGTTGCCTAGCAACAAGTTGTGTTACCTAGGAACATGATCTTGGGGTCTCCAAGGAAGCTGAGGGCTACACTTAGCCTTCTCTTCATCCCCCCACTGAAGGTGTTCACACGATAGTCTGCCACCTAGTGTGTTTGTGCATGTGTGTGTGTGTTTGTGTGTGTGTGTGTGTGTGTGTGTGCAGTCAACAGTTTATCTATAATCATACAATAAAATGGTCCACTCTATGCGGTGGCGGCTCACATGGTTCAGTTGTACTTCCTCTAGTAGGGTCCTGATCTCCTCCTGCATGTGCTGCTTTGGGATATTCTTCAAGTTGGCAAACAGCTCCATGTGCTCCTTGGCTGTGAGGTCTCCCCAGAGGACGTCATGTTGCAGACACACCCCCAGGATGTTTCGGATCATATCCAAGTCATCCCGAATACTCAGACCGTAGAAGTAAGCATCCCCTGTTGTGTATGTCGTGTGTGCAGAGAGAAAACAATCACTAAAACATCAGGAAGACGAATAGCTGAAGAGGGCCTTGTTCCCAGGCCTCAGCATAGCTCTTGTGTCTGATTGTCAGTGTATGAGCGCAGTTGTACCTTGATCCGGACTCAGTAGTCCAATTAGCATGTTGATAGTAGTGGTCTTCCCGGCTCCATTGTGGCCTACAGAAGGAAACAATACTTCTGTTCATTCTCCACTTTGTGCACCCACTTACACACACACACACACACACACACACACACACATATACCGAGCAAAGCCAGTATTTGGTGTTGCTGTACGTTCATGCTAAGTCCATCCACAGCTGGCAGTTTTGCATGTTTTGCTCCACAGCAGCCAGTACCAAACGTCTTGTGTGTGCGTGTGTGTGTGTGTGTGTGTGTGTGTGAGGGGGGATGGGAGGAGGGGGGGAGGGAAGGTGGCATACAGTGAGCTATATCTCCCTGTTAAACAAACATAGCTTACTCTCCCACCTTGCTCAAGTTGTTTATCCTCAGCGCCACCCTACCATGAGCAGTTGCACCACCGCCATCATTGACAACCCCATAGTACTGCAGAGTGGGGCAGGTGTGGGACAGGTTGTGGGGCAGGTGTGTATGCATGTACGGTGAGAACAACCAATGAATATACCCACAAAGAAGGGACTCATGTTACGTGCAGCTAGCCTTGTTCCCAGGCTCTCCCCACTAAGGAGGGAAGAGCCTGGGAATGAGGCTAACGTGCAACTGTTCTTTCAGTCAGGTGCTACAATGTCTAACATCATAACGCTTCCACTAACAACTCAGGCTCTGTGGCTTAGTTGGTTAAAGCGCCTGTCTTGTAAACAGGAGATCGCCGGTTCAAATCCGGCCAGGGCCTTGCATTTATATTTTTTCTCCCCCCCTTTTTTTTCCTTCCCAATTCCCGGATGTGGGGCAGGTGTGTATGCATGCACGGTGAGAACAACCAATGAATGTGAATGTACCATATACCCACAAAGAAGGGACTTGTGTTATGTGCAGCTGTTCTTTCAGTCAGGTGCTACAATGTCTAACATCATAACGCTTCCACTGACAACTCAGGCTCTGTGGCTTAGTTGGTTAAAGCGCCTGTCTAGTAAACAGGAGATCGCTGGTTCAAATCCGGCCAGGGCCTTGCATTAATTTTTTCTCTCCTTTTTTTCCCTTCCCAATTCAACAAGAAACCCACGTACACATCTTGCAACCGACCATCGCAACACTTTCAACATAGAATGGGATTAAGAGTCGATCTTTCTTATGATCTGTATGTTTTGAAATGCCTATATACAAAAACAAACTTTTTCTATACAAATTATGAATCAATGGGCAATATTTTTGCAACAACGGTACCGACAGCGGACAATTTTCAATACAGTGCAACGATTTTCAGGCCAATCTATAGGTGTAGACTAGTAATTTGCCATCGACTACTCAGCATAGACGATCGCCAACCAATCAGCATAGACTGGTTGAAATGTTGTCGTGAAGTTTCATTCAGCTGTGTGTCAGTCCAGTCTACTCAGTTACCGTGGCATCATGTTTCTAATCGACAATGTAAAATTTTGTAGTGTTAATTTCAGATGTACAGCAACGTACGTCCCTGTCATGAAGCAGCAGTTCCGTCCTCTCATCGTCCTCCGTCTCGTCTTCACTGTCCACGGGGGCCGGCACGGTGAGCTTCTGGGCACGATTGGACCAGCGTGGCAGCCAGTCAAACCAGTAAGACGGCTGCACAAAGAAGTACCTATTCACAATGGGGAGAGGTGGAGACAATTGGATGGCTGATTGACCCTTCTCCTCTGCTCAATGACAGTATAAGCAAGCAGGAGGAAGATGGAGAAAGAAACTAGGACACTAAAGGTTGTGCTAGCCTCACACACACACGAGCCTTCTAACCCCAGCTGCCAGGCTACGAGGTATCATCATGTAAGCACTCACCATTTCCTAGGTATCCCATGGTTTCCTGTAGTAGAGTTCAGAGGTCAAGACATTAACAAACATAGTATTACTTTGATGTCATTGCATGTCACAGGGTCAAAGGTCAGCCAACACTAGATTAATGGGTGGAGCTTAATTATAGTAATGCTGACAGAGCACTTTATTCGAAGCATGAAGGGCTAACTATCCTCATTCCCAGGCCTTCCCAGGCTCCAATCTTTTTGCCTGGGATCAAAAATTGAAGGCCTGGGAACAAGGCTAGGGCTAACCGCCATGTTATCATTGATGTAGCTGACCTGCAATGACAGCATCCAGGAACCAGGATAACACTGCATAAAGCAGCATGTCCATCACAAGTAAGACGAAGGACAAGTAGGTGGGCGGCATGTAGTACTACAGGTGGGCCAATCAAAACACCAGAGTACATCATACATACGACCAATCAAAACACCGAGTACATCATACATACGACCAATCAAAACACCAGAGTACATCATACATACGACCAATCAAAACACCAGAGTACATCATACATACGACCATATCTCAACACAGTCGTGTGACAGTACACAGTGGCCTAGCATTAGAGTCACATGATCTTACAGGGTGAGAGTTGTGGGCGTTGGGCGTGAAATCGAATGAGAGTACTTTTCTTCTGACCACCATATCATGCCAACCAAAATCTGCATGTAGAGAAAGTAGGCCGCCGGTGTATATACACAGTGGTGTTTAGAGCGTACCTGGTGCTAGCTTACGATGTGGTGTGTGTGGGAGTCCATTAATGTCTGTGTTACTAGAGGCAATACCAATGTCAGCCATTGCTTTAGCCTGGTGGGATGTGAGTGTGGGTGTGAGAGAAGTTTTTGATCAAGTGCAACAGGGTGAGGAAGGAAAAGGTACGAGGAAGAGGAGTGGGAATGAGGAAGGAGAGGGAGGAAGGGAGGGAGGGAGAGGAGGAGGGAGAGGAGGAGGGAGAGGAGGAGGGAGAGGAGGAGGGAGAGGAGGAGGGAGAGGAGGAGAACTCACCAGGTGAAAAGGTGGGAGAAAGGACAGCACAACAACAAGGGCAGGGACAAATTCATAGGTCTGCGTCAGGAGAAAGGGGTTGCCTAGCAACAGAAGTGAGATTGTACGATAAATCACAAAATGGAAACTGATTGTAGATATTTTGCCTTACTTTCTGATGTCTCTCAAGCTTCTCTCCCTCTCTCCATCCCTCCCTCCCTCCCTCCCTCCCTCCCTCCCTCCCTCCCAACAACTCACTTATCAAAGAGATCACCATTAGCCCCACTACAAAGATGAGCATTCCCATGTTCACTGAGAAAGAGAAACAGCAGTCACCATGAACAGTAAACACATTGATTGTACAACAAAACAACAAGTATACACTGCCAGAAACATGCAACAGCTGTGCACACATACCTGCCTGTCTGACTGTGCTGATGAACACGCTAGCAAAGAAGGCTAGAGGAATCATACTGACGCTGTAGGTGAAGAATAGCACTGTGTGTGTGAGAACAAGGGGAGGGGTGAAGGTGAAGGAGAGGAGAGAGAGAGGAAGAAGAAAAGGAGGAGAGGAGAGAGAGAGGAAGAATGAGGAGGAGAGGAGAGAGAGAGGGAGAAGAGAAGGAGGAGAGGAGAGAGAGAGGGAGAAGAGAAGGAGGAATAGTGCATTCGAGAAGAAAGAGCGAGAGGCAAGAGAAAGGAAGAAGGAGGGAAGGAAGAGAGAGAGAGTAAGGAGAAGAGAGAGAGAAAGAGAGGAGGGGGGGGGGGGGAAATAGTAATGTGTAGAACTGGAAATTCATGCGTAAGCAAGCATACACAAAGGAAAAACGAAATCAACTTACAGAAGTTTATGACAAAGTCTGTGTTTAGAAAGAACTGCAACTGGCAAGCATAGCCTACAAGAAGAAGATAAGCAGCATCATTCTCAAACACAAGCAGTAAAGGTTCGTGGGACACCCTCAGAACTATCATGCCAGGGTGTTCCACTCTGACACGCTTTGAAAACACAACAGTTGAGACAATTTTAGGGGAGGGCTAGGGTTGGAGGGAGGGAGGGGGATTAGGCAGTATTACATACCTGTGCTCATTAGTACACAAGTCGACAGAAAGGCTATTACCAGTCCAGTAATGGCCCTGGATGGGGATGGAGAAAGGGAGGGTGGGATCATGTGCAAGTCACATGACTGTTACTATGGCAACACATTATCACAGTATGTGATCTACACACCATGAGAACCAGTACACCGAGTCCTTCAGTCCAATCAGCTTCAAGCCCTGCGTAAAGTGCACAAAAAACCTTGAAACAAATTGTCTTTGTTCATCATTTTCCCAGCTATGTACCTGTCTCAGTTTAAGATCCTTCTCAGACACAATGTTGTACAGCATCATGATAAACTGTGGGAGAACAGAGAAAAGGAGGTATTCATTCAACTAGCCATGATGTAGCTTCGTTCCCAGGCCCCTATATATCTAGGCCACAGTACCCCAACCAGGTTGGCAGTACGGGCCAGAAAACAAGGTTATCTGTAGAGTGTAATTAGAATTGAGATTTAGTATTACTAGCTTCAGTCACATCAAATGAGTAAAACGAGTAGAATTTATGTCATGCCAAGTCTTACTTAACCCAGGGTCGAAAATAGCCTTGTTCCCAGGCACTGGGAACGAGGCCAGGTCGAAAAGCTATACAAATACACAAGTCTCTATACCTGGAAAGTTATCGCACAAAAGAGAAAAATGGTTGCATTTTTAGCCTGCATAAAGGAGAAGAGAGTCGACTTCAACACAACAACATCACGCACTCTTGGTAAAATAATTATCCGACATTACCTCTTTAGCCTGTACAGACATTTGCTGGAAGAATCGAGGGAAGTTGGAGGCATTCACACTGACGGTGACGTTTCTCCCGAGCGCTTTGCCCATGAAGATGCTGTCAAGAAGTATGGCTACTTCTGCAGTACGTCAGAGAGACAAAGGTGGTATGTGCGTATGTGCGTGTACGTGCATGTGTATATATGTATGTAGCTATGTGAATGTACGTGCGTGTGTAGATAATTATGTATCTATGTACATGTACGTGTGTATGCATATGTATGTATCTAGGTATATTTATATTACGACATTGTGTATGTATGTATGTGTGTGTGGTGTGTGTGTATGCATGCATGTAAGGAGATTTTCAGATAGGTTGACTTGAAATCGACTGACACATATGCAAAAATCCCTCTCTATTAACATGTGCTGTGACTACAAGAGTACCTACAGTTTGAGTCTTCCACACTGATAGTCTCACGAACACTTTGTGCAACTTCGATCTTGGAATCCACAATGAACACAAAACAGACTGGAATTTTCGTGCACACGAGAACAGATTTCAAATATAAACCTCTGTGTCTATGTGAACGAACCTGCTCTTCCATCCGGTTTGTTAGGTGAGCCAAAGATGAGTTGCTGGTATTTGAGCGCACGTGAGGAGTTGTAGAGGATGGTGTAGTTCAGTTTGGGGGGGGGACTGAGAGGGTCACATGATATATTACCATAGCAACAGTATACTGGTCCAGCTGTATCCACATATCTGTCTGTGTATCTATCTATCTATCTATCTATCTATCTATCTATCTATCTATCTATCTATCTATCTATCTATCTATCTATCTATCCACCCATCCACCCATCCATCCATCTCCATCTATCTATCATTAGTAGCCATCACCATGGTAACAGTTTTTTCTTCCCCCATTATTGAGGGTCTAGGAGCTCGTTAGTCAGTTACCAGTTACCAGTGAGGACAGGAGAGAGGGCTACCAAGGACGTTAGATTTTTATTTTTGTGCATACTTGTGGCTTAATTTGCTGCTTCATAGTGTATGCAAACAAACAAAAAAGATGTCATTGTGATAAACTTCTTTCCAGGCACTTTCTACTCATGTCAAAGTGGGAACAACAAGGGTATCAAACTGTTTCGTGACTACATAATGTCTGGTATTTACCTGAACTTGCACTCGAGGAAGGCAACTGCCTGCAAGGATTGAAGAAGAAACAGTTTACGTACATGGTGAAGTGTGTGTGTGTGCGTGTGTGTGTGTGTGTGCGTGTGCGTGTGTGTGCGTGTGCGCGTGTGTGTGTGTGTGTGTGTGTGTGTGTGTGTGGACTATAGATGCAACTGTCATCACTCATCACTCACCACTTGTGTTTGATTTTGTTTATTGAGATATTGACTGATGTTTTTGAAATAACCCTTTGGGTTGAAGGGGAAATCAAGTAGTACTTTGATGTCTGAGTGCAACTGAAGGCCACTTTCTGTAGAGAGAAGGGAGGAGAGGGAGAGGAGAGAGGGAGAGGAGGAAGAGAGAAGAGAGAGGGAGAGGAGGATCAGAGAGGAGAGAGGGAGAGGAGGAAGGGAGAGGAGAGAGGGAAGGAGAGGAGGGAAAGGAAGGAGAAGAGGGGAGAGAGGAAAGAGGGAGAGGAGGAAGAACGAAAGGAGAGGGGGGAATGAAAGGAGGGAGGGAGGGGAGAGAGAGGAGTGAGGAAGGAAGGGAAGGAATCAAAGAATTCAAGAGTTTAGAGCCAGACTCTAGCCCAGCTGTTAGGTAGGTGCCCCCTGATCTCACTGTCTAAGGTCGTTAAGACAACATACTATTGGCAAAGTCGTCCATTAGCTCTGTGATGCATTCACCGGCAGGGTTATCAGCAAACTAAAGGAAGAATAAAAACCACACCCATCATACATGGCCTCAACAAAAGTGTGTATATACCTATTAGTTTTGTGCCCAGCCCATGCGCGCCTCCTGGCGAGAAACGGTCTGGTGAACAAGGTCAAATTTCTTGGGCTTATTCCCAAAAAGTGGTAATGACCATTGACCAATGAGATAGCGAGATCGCTAATAATTGAAGGGTTGAGAACCAGAGTGGCCTAACCCACAAACGTTGAGTTAGCCCCCCCTAACATGGGGATACTCTTAAAATGCATTTCAGACGCTGCTGAACATTTAAGAATTTCAAATTTCTGACCACATGTTCATATGGTATGTATGTTTTTTATTGCATTTTTGTACAATTCATACAATTTCCAGTACTTGATTTTGGGTTAGGCCACTCTGGTTCTCAACCCTTCAGCACGCTTTTGCGACTGTGTAACCTAGCAAATCATTTTGCGGCACTTCCCTTACAAAATTTGTTCATCTCCATTCGAGTATCCGTACCTTTTTCAAGTGGGTTTGTCGCAAAATGATTTGCTAGGTTACACAGTCGCAAAAGCGTGCGCTAGCCCAAGAAATTCGACTTGGTTCACCAGACCATTTCTCCTCATGAGAGGGTGGGGTCTGGGGACGAGACTAGTATACCATACACAAAAAGAGTAGTAACTTCAGTCCACATTACTTTCTGGGCGTGGCTTTGTCAAATGCCAATTGCTAGCTAGGAGCACCCTATGTGCGTCTAGGCTTTCCTTGTTCTGCTCTCCAATAGTGGCAGTTTGGTCGCAGACTGGCCTTAGATACAATTTTCAGAGCTAGCACCTAATTTTCCTTGGGGTGTAGGGGAGAAGGGGTATGCCCCCAGACCGCCACACTAGCAGCATGCACTGCCCACAAAATGAAGGGGGCATTCTTGCCTGTGGCCATTCATAGCTAGTAGGAAGCTTTGCTTCTTGTAATTAAGGCTTCATTCCAAGGCTGCCCGGGAATGAAGGTATGTGGACGCACAATACTAGCCTTGTTTCTTGGTCCCTCCCCATATGATGGGCGTAGTAATGACGGTATTGTCAGGTCCAAAACCAGAAGTGAGGTACAGTTCTTCCCATTCCATCCCTGGAAAATTAAGAGAAAAATATCGTTTCACAAACATAAAACATCCCTGTTTGGATGAAGCAGGTTTCACAAGCCTCAGAGCCCGCTGTCTTTCTCTTAATGTCTGGTGGACAAGGCCAGGCAAGCTAGATTTATTGCTTCGTATCAGCCACTCACTTGACTTGCCTGTGGGTGGTCATCTGTTACTACCACACACTATGTTAGTCTCATTCCCAGACCCTCGGTACGTACATGCACGTAAGGTCTTGCTGAGCGTCTGGGAACGAGACTAACACTATGTATGCCTGACAAATCTACGACCATTAGAAGTGGGCATGTCATTGCTTGGAAGCCGGTAATGACAGTTGAGGCAGCAGGTCTCAGAGGAAGCGGGCGCTGATGCAAAACAATTTTGCCTGGCCTAATACAGCTAGCTCAGGGAGAAGCCTAAGAATGGGGCTATACCTTTTACCAGACTAGTAAGTAGAGACTGCCGCCTATATATACAAATAAATGGTGGGCCTGTAGGGCTCATGTTAGGTACATAGCTCTTACGGTACACTTTGGGAGAGTCCCGATTTTGCTGGGAGTTGGGTCAGGGATGTCCTTCAGTCCTTGGGGGAGGTAGCTGAGTGCTGTCACAAGAACCAGAAAGAAACATGGCGCCAGGAGCTGGAGGAGGGTAGACTTCCAACTTCGAAGCTGTGTGTATGTGGGTGTGCATGTGTGTGTCAAGGGACACAAGTGCTGTACTTTACAACTAGTCTCACAGGCCAGACTCTCTCCTCCCCGTGTGAGAGTCTGGCCTGCGAGACCACTTTACAACTGGACTTGATGACCCTGTATACGAATACTAAGAAAATGGGTGTGGCTTACTGTTGCTCCGTATATATATATATATATATATGTAATACCAAACACAGTCACAACAATCAAACTGTGAAAATCAACGGATCAAGAACACGCGGCTGCAATTTGACCTTTGACCCATTGAAAATCAAGCGATCAAGAGTTTCAGGAGGGAACGATCAAGCGATCAAGCATACTTTTTGCCAATCAAAAATCTTGATCCCGGTCACAAACGCTTCTACAGGTGATATATAAGTGACTACCCCTTGTATTATAACTCATGGAGATCATAGGCTGTTACAAACTGTGTCCACCCCCTCTCTAGTTAGATACCCTACTTCTAGTTAGTTACAGGACACAAATTATAAGCTTAAAACTCACGCTGAATAGCCAGTTCTTCCACAACAGCAGTCTGAGTTGCCTGAACCTCCCGGCTGCCATAATTTCCTCCTGTATATGTATAAATGCATGACCGTCAGATGACACAGAGGGGTTTCCCCCTGTGATGTAATGCAACACGCTGCCGAAGATGGCCTCGACTTCGGTCACAGCAGCCTCAAGCTCTTCTACAAAGAATACATTACAGGTAAACTTGATAGGCTGTATTTGAAGTGGTGATGTGCTTGAAGTGGGGTGGTCGTGCAATCTAGACTCCTGCTGCAAGGGTCTACATTTATTTATCTCGAGCTATAGAAGAAATTTCAGTACATGTACTAGGTACAGGCTCATTATTAACTCTTGCAAAGCTATTGACACTCTTTAGCTCCCGGGATGAGTACAGTATCTATTGCTGATAATACACAAGTGCTTCACTGTATCACTTAGTATCGCAGGCCACACCCTTTGCAGAGAGGAAGGGTCTGGTCAGGCTGCAACCATCAAGTTGTTGCCAAGGCAGAAACTTGATGTGACCAATCAGATCCACGCTCTTCGTATATTGCATCCATTGTCATGGAGTAGCAATTATGTCACAACATGTTTAGCGGATGTCAGCTTCTTATTATCTAACCGCTATGTTTGATAATTGCGTTCCTCGGCGACAACTTGATGGTTGCAGCCTGACCAGACCTTCCTCTCTCTGCGAAGGATGTGGCCTGCGAGACTATGTATCACTATGTATCACTGTAGCCTTGCTGGCCACATGGGGTGTGGCTAGTGAGACTTTGTTAAGTTTGTTAAGGCACTGTGAAGCTATTCTGATGCTGGGGTATGTGATTCCCTAGTGGAGGATAGATTGAGCATAACAAAGGTACAAATTATTGTTGTGCATGTAGCAAGGCTAGTCTCGCAAGCCACACCCTTTGCAGAGAGAGGAAGGGTCTGGTCACATGCAGCTGACAATCTGTTGCCAAGGAACGTAATTATCAAACAGCGCCATTAGATAATACTTTGCTGACATCCGCTAAACACGTTGTGACATAATTGCTACTCCATGACAACGGATGCAATCTGCGAAGAGCGCGGACCTCACTGGTGACAGCAAGTTTCTGCTGTGGCGACAACTCAATGGTTGCAGCGTGACCAGACCCTTCCTCTCTCTGCGAAGGGTGTGGCTTGCGAGACTAGTAGCAAGCCTGTTGGTTTTCATCATCAACAAAGTTAATTCTACAGTATGGCAGAGGTATGTAGCCCTGCTTTACCTAGCTATTGCTGCCAAATTGCCAAATTCTCTAACCATCATCTTCAGTACTCTCAGAATTAATTTTTCTTTGATCTGAGCAGGATGCAGAAGTGGCGTTTGAAGACCAGCAGAGAATCAACATATTTGCAAGGAAGAATGTCCGCCTGACTGATTTGAAGGAAGAAATAGATGCAAAGGAGGTATGTGGTTGGGTTGGTAGGGCATGCTGGTCCAATTTATAGAGCCATCAAGTTTATTCCTATTATCCAACCCTTGCAGAAGGAGCTTCAGAATCTTGAGGATGCTTCTGGAGATATTATGCTGCTTGATGATGACCAGTCCATACCATATCCTCCTCATTACTGCATGTCTCAGTTTCTTGCTTGCACTGCAGTGGCAATCACCTAATGCATGGTTCAGAGGTAACCATCCAGAAACTGGCAATCTACCACTTAGTTTGATTTGCATGATGCTGCCAAGGTTAGTCTGCACCATACAGACAAGGGTCTAGTCTGCTCCATGTTGCCGAAAGGTTAGTCTGCACCATACAGACAAGGGTCTAGTCTGCTCCATGTTGCCGAAAGGTTAGTCTGCACCATACAGACAAGGGTCTAGTCTGCTCCATGATGCTGCAAAGGTTAGTCTGCACCATACAGACAAGGGTCTAGTCTGCTCCATGTTGCCGAAAGGTTCTAGTTTGCACCATTCTACAAAAGAGGCTTGTCTTGTAACTGACTGAAAGAGGTGAGTATGCAAATGACCTAGACTAACTCTTTTGTGCCTTTACTATGCCTCTGCCATTGTATTGCCATGCCACCTACCAATGCTTGTATGTGCAGCAACAAAATGATGAACACCACAATGTCATGTAATCTGTTGTGGTAGTTGAGTACTCAATAGCCTTGTACTGCTCTGGCTGTGTCTTTACCATGCCTCTGCCATCACATAGCCAGGTCTCAGCCGGCCATACTATTGCTTGTGTGTGTGGGAGCCTGGGAGGGACGTGATGAACAACATCATGTGTAGTTTATAGTAGCTGTCAGGAGTACTCTATAACCTTGCAATACTCCACTCATGCATAGCCAGGTCTCTGCCATTGCTTGTGTAGCCTCGTACCCAGGCTCATTTCCTCTTCTACACACAGGAGGAAGAGCCTGGGTACGAGGCTATTGCTTGTGTGTGTGAGCAGGGTCTAATGAACACCATGTGTAGTCTATCGTAGCCGATGAGTACTCTACAGCCTTATACTCCTTGACAGTTACCTTACATATCAGGTGGGTGAGGTGTTTATCCATCTTGGGGGCGAAGAAGCCCAGGAGTACCTCGAAAAGGCAAAGACTGAACTGCAAGAACAACTGACCACCCTTAAAGCTAAAGCAGATGAAATCCAATGCACTCTTTCTGAACTAAAGGTTCAACTTTATGCCAAGTTTGGGGACAACATCAATTTAGAAGATGGTGATGATTAAGTATTGTTATATGGTGTTTAGCTGAATATTATATAATTAATGTTTAGCTGAATATATAGAGGATTTGGGGGGCTGGCGGTTGTCCAGTTCTCATAGGTCAGTGTAGAGCACTGGCAGTTCAAGCCAGGCTGGTATCCTGGGTTTGATTTCCAGTGGTTGCTGGCCTTTTCACTTTCCTCTGTTTTCATCTCATACAACATCTAAATTATTAATGTTTAGCTCAATATTAATCTTGTCACTATTAATATAGCAACTGTCAAGTGGGACACCATGCGGGCAAAGCATCATAACTACATATAACTTGTATACTCTTGTTCAAGTATAGTAACACATTTAACATAGCCGTTCATCTTCATGCTGCAATCTGGAAAGTTTTACCAGTTTCCCTGATGTGTAGGGCGGCCATCTTGGCTAGGTCTTCCTTCTTGTCCTTGCTACGACACTTCACCCCGTTCTCCTGCAGCCACTTTTTCAGCAGAGCAGCTTTTGTCTTCAAGATCTAATTTAGAGGTGAGAATGAAAGAAAGACAATCCAGAGACAACAGAACAACACTGTGTCTTAGTATTAACAAAGGACAACAGTGATGATTTGTCTGAGCTTCTCTCTCTCTTTTCTTGTGACCATACCTTCTTCATGATGTCCTCACTCACTCCTTCGACCTGTGGACACTCTGTCTTCTTAGATGCCTTGGACTGCAGGACAGATTAACAGCCAAAACACACATAGTAGCTACTAGACATTTAATTTGCTGCTTAAGTGACAAACTCACTTCATTTGATCTATTCTTGCTTGGTTGCTGCTTTGTGGTTGGTTTTGAAGCTGTAGGTTTTGTTGCCGTTGGTTTGACAATGTCACTTGCAGTGAAACTGAAATTGTGAGAGGAGTCTAAACACTCTGGCTGCGACAAATCAGGAACAACCTGCTGTGCTGGTGGAGGAGCAGCTTGCTGCTTGGCTGGGGTTGGTTCCTGCTGCAGACTAGTAGCTGTGGGTGTAAGACAAGGCCTTTTGGCTGGTGGAGGAGCAGCTTGCTGCTTGGCAGTGGGTGTAAGACAAGGCCTTTTGGCTGGTGGAGGAGCATCTTGCTGCTTGGCAGTGGGTGTAAGACAAGGCCTTTTGGCTGGTGGAGGAGCAGTTCCACTCCTTTGTTCTGTGGTGACAGACACTTGACCTGTTTGAGCTCTCCGTCCTCCTGGTATTTTTGTACCTGAGGCCTGCTGTTCTCCAGTCACCTTTGGAACAATAGTGGCATTCACGAGGTTAGGAACTAGTCCACTTGCACTTTGTATTCCTCTCTTATGAGATTGACTTGATGGTGCTCCTTTGGATGGAAATGTGGGCTTGAAGGTTGGTACAATGGCAGCGTTAGTGTGAGTCTCCTTCTTGCTTAATGGAGGTTGCTGCTTCTGGGAACTGTTGAAGGATTTTGGCTGGAAAGTGGGGACTACACGTGCGCCACTGTTTGCTTGAGTGTGACCAGTAAAACTTGGGACAAGCTGACATGACTGTGTGTTCTTGTCACTTGGAAGTACATTTCCTGGCCCCACCTGTAGCCCTTTAGCTGGAGTGCTTGAAGATGCTGTTGGCACATGCCTAAATGGTACACTAACACCGGGTGGTCTTATGCTGGTTCTGACTGGAGCAGGTTTGGCATTGGAGAGTGCCATATAGCTTGTGGCCGAGTGCAGCTGCGCAAAAGGCATAAGAGCCTTGCTAGAGTATCTCAAGGGTTCTCCACAGATGGAGGGCATTCGGGCATGGAGATCAGCTACAAAGGCTGAGGCCACCACTTCTGTGTCTTTGCTGGGAAAGGCCAGGGGGTAGGCCTTGTACACACAACATCCAGGATAGCTGCACGATAGAAGAACCAACCTTACAGCATATCACTCTACCTATGTTCAATCCAACTTACCTGAAAAATTTCCCAGGATTTGATTTGAAAAACACCTGGTAGAATAGATTCTGCCTCTCAGGCAAAATTACTCCATGCTACAGAGAAAGAATTTAACCTCAAACGAGATTTTCTACAATTTTAATAGAGAATAAGTACCTGTTTTTTCCAGTGCAGTCTCACTTTGTCATAGTTTGTGAGCTCGGTGGATGGTGGAATTTGATGAGAGGCTGAGAAGATGTAACCCACACTGAAACTAAGTACATGGGAAAAGTTATAAACACGAAGCTTCTGCTTCAGTCAGTATTAATCCGCAAGGTTTAAAGAACTTTCACCAGATGAATTTAATGTTTCGACTGCTATCTCTGCTCAACAATAATCATCAAAGAGTGGGAGATAGTCCATATTAAAACTCATCTGGTGAAAGTCTGTTAAATTGCTCTCAAGATGTTAGAACCATTCCTTTCTTCCAACAACGATAATATACACCTGAATTACAAAGGTAATGGCTCTTATATACTTTGGCAGCAGGAGGCATCTGTTGCTATAGATACTAGTCTCTCGGATGACAAACTGTGGATCTGTGAAGAACTGGTTGAGAGTGGAAGTTGTCGCCTCAAGATCTTCTGGCTGTGTGTGTGTGTGTGTGTGTGTGCATACACCCCAAATGAATGATGTACAATCTCTTATGAACACTGTAAAATTTAATGCACCTTGAGAAAACTGAGAGAGAGCTTGTGAACAGTCAAGGTCAGGGTTACTTCAGTTCCTGTTATTCCCACCTCCAGACCTAGGGAACCATGACTTACGACGTAGAAGCAAGACTGGGACACAATATCAACAAATGAGTTTACAATACTGCTTTGTCACTCACTGAGTGCTTGAGCTTTGCCAGTAATCAGGAAATCAGAGCCTAAATAACAAATTAAATATTGTTTGTTAATAGCTACATGTATACAATATTCCTTGCTTCAGCCAGTTTGGAGGAAAGCACCAGGGGTGAATTTGTATTACCCTTGAGATCAACCGACTTCCATGAGCTCAACTCCAGCCCATCTGATCAACTTTCCACAAGTTGGTCATTGAGATCCAGCCAGGATTTGAACCTGGGTCTTCTTAATTCCGGTCAGATGTTCTTACCAACTGAGCACTGGAGCTCTGGCATTGGAGAATTTAGAGGATAGATGGCATTGGAGCAGAGGATAGATGGCATTTATCCATAGACACAGTTCAATTCTCAGGCTGGATCTTTCTTAGGCTTGGTTGATTATGCGGGAACTCATGGGAGTTGGTTTTGTAGGAGTTTATCTTGCAGGAGGATATCCAGGGGTGTGCACACCTTTGACAAGCCAGTTGCTAATCTGGTTCCACTTTGGGGCCAGTCTGGCCACCAGTGTGAACTGGTAGCACGCTTGCAGGATGCTGTAGCTGACGGCTACTTTGTGGTTGATCTGCCAGTAAGGTGAGAAGACATTTTTCAAACTGAAGGCACAACAGAGTATATCTGAAGCAGCCATACCTTCAATTCAAGTTGTTTGAGCTTTTCTCTGAGCTTCGGGTTGTTTATATTGCCATTCTGAGGGTAGATCACTAATTGTACTTACATACTAATATAGTTTATTATAGGGGTATATCCAGACTGCTAAATATGTAACATTGCTGTGGCATAATGGATCCCCCTCCTTACTTTTCCTGTAATGTCATACCATTTCCTCGCCCCCTCCCCCCTCCCCCCTCCCCCCTGTGTGCTTGCGAGACTGTGATGAGACTGGGGTTGTTTACCTTTGTGATGAGCCAGAGAGACAGCTGTGGCTCCACACCGAAAGGAGCACTCAGCGATTCGGCAGTAGGAGCCACTAGCACAGAAGAGTCAGCCCTTGCCAGTTCCCTGCATTCAATAGCAACTTATTAGATTATAGCTAGCTATGTTAGTGGTGCTTGAAATCACTCTCGAT
Organism: Agelas oroides; assembly: GCA_949130485.1. Classification (NCBI taxonomy): domain Eukaryota; kingdom Metazoa; phylum Porifera; class Demospongiae; order Agelasida; family Agelasidae; genus Agelas; species Agelas oroides. Next base: position 5,866,926 of record OX422205.1, on the reverse strand, counting down.
ACGATCGTGGATATTAATAAAAGCACGTAATACGATTTTATATATTATCAGCATTGTAATATAATACCACCGACCTGCATTTAGCCTTGAGCATTTGGAGAAAAGCTCCTTTTCCTCCTCCGGGGATGGATAAATAAACCACAAAAGCCTCTAAACTGGAGAAAGATGGGGCTTTAGCGATGTACAGCCTGGACATTTTGAAGCTTGCTTGCGCATTGCTGCGTTTCTATTTTCCCGCGCACTCTTTGCGCATGCGTAAGACCCTTCGCACCATATTAACTCATGTACAGCAGGATATACATGTACAGATAAACTCAAAAATTTTTGTCCTCCAAATATAATTTACTTCAGCTATAATTAATAAATAAACTTTGGATCAATAGTTTACTTTTATAAAATCATAGCTTTAAGCAAGTTTATTCCAGCTTCAATTTGGCAAACTCTTTGGCGACACTTAGTGCTTCCGAGAGCTTGCCAGAGCTAGGAGCCGAGGCCTGGGCAGCCGCATTACTTCCTCCTCCCTTGCCACCAGTGACATCAGCAACAGCTTTAACCCACGAGCTTGCAGTCAGACCCTTGCTAACCAGTGACTGTAATATGAGAACATGTATGTGAAAGAAATTTCACAGGTTGTCGCATAAAAACAACAACAACAAAAAAAAACTGAAATACAAATGCAAATATTTTAGCAAGACCCTGACTGTTAGCCTCGTTCCCAGGCCCTCCCACCGTCTAGTTTTTGATTGCTTACAGTATGCAGCGATCAAAAACGTAAGCAATCAAAAACTGGACGGTGGGAAGGCCTGGGACAGAGGCTACCTGTCTTGTTTTGCAGCAGACCATGGCCACAAAGGCTACACTTACGCCTGGCACTTGGCAGAGGCAAACAAGTCTTCCACTCTCCCCATCAACACTGAACAACATGGCAGCTGTGTTTGGAGCGTCTGACTTAAACTGTTTCAGGGCACCATCCAGAGCCTAGGAGATGAACAACAAGCATAAATGAATGCCATTCTCGCAGTATGGCCTCGGTACGAGGCTACTCTCACAGTAGCACCAAGGGCTTACAAGCTGCCATTGATGTACACTTGGTAGTATCCAAGTTGATAAATCTCCCATTGGTTAAGTTACTCTGAGGGAGAGCAGTCGTCTTGTCCCTAGGTTTCCAACCCAGAGATTTTGTTGCCTAAACATGGGAAGGCCTTCTCCGTGTTTGTCTCTATAACTAATGCTAAAGCTGGAGTGGTCCCGGCTGTCTGGACAATAGTCCTACATATATTACAGCATGTGCTGCATGGCCATTTGCATAAACAATTATGAACTGTTCGTGCAAATGGCCATGTGCAATGATGTCACATGACATCACCATGATATAATGCACCTTTGAAGATCCTTCCACTTCAAGTGTTTCCACGACAACACCAGTGCTCTGTGTATCCAGCCCTCCAATGAGCTCCTTCGCTTTGTCAACAGCCTATAGCAGGCAGAGAAGAGAGATGATTCGGCAGATTACTTCTCACCTGTACGTACCTGCACATTGCTGGCTTGGTTCCAGCCTACTGATGGTAGCTCGCTCCACATGTACATCGTACTACAAGAGTTTGTCTGAAATTGGTAATGTACCTTTTCGACAAGTTTGGCGGTAGCAGCACGGTCAGCATCAATGACAGTCTTTTTGAGTGATTTGAGAGTGGATCGCATGTTCTCCTTGCGCCACTGTGAGATCACAGCAACTGAGAGCTCCTGAGGAGGGAAGGGAGAAGAGGAAAAAAGGGAAGAAGGGGAGAAGGGGAGGAGAGGGGGGGAGAATGAAGGGGAGGAGAGGGGGGGAGAATGAAGGGGAGGAGGGGAACAGAGGGGAAGAAAGGAGGGGAGGAGGGGAGGAGAGGGGGTGAAGGAGGAGGAGGGAAAGGAGAAGAGAGGAGGAGGGGGAGAAGAGGGATGGAGAGAAAGGGAAGGGAGATCACAGGCACTGGCAACCCAGAATATTAAACAATGAACTTACATCTCCCTGATCAACAATCATCTTGCTGGCCTTCTTGAAAGAGAGGGAGCCATCCTTCAGCCCGGATGTGACAGAGTTAACCAGTTCCTCAACTGATTTTTCTAACTGCTCCGCCTGGTGATGGGCCTGTGAAGAGAAGGGGGAGGAGGAAAACATAGGATTTACTTAGTTGTGTGACTCGCAAGGGAGCTCACGTGACTAGCAGGAGGAGGACCACTGGTCATGTGACTTACAGGGGAGCTCACATGACTAGCAGGAGGAGGACCACTGGTCATGTGACTTACAGGGGAGCTCACACGACTAGCAGGAGGAGGACCACTGGTCATGTGACTGACAGGGGAGCTCACGTGACTAGCAGGAGGAGGACCACTGGTCATGTGACTCGCAAGGGAGCTCACGTGACTAGCAGGAGGAGGACCACTGGTCATGTGACTCGCAAGGGAGCTCACGTGACTAGCAGGAGGAGGACCACTGGTCATGTGACTCGCAAGGGAGCTCACGTGACTAGCAGGAGGAGGACCACTGGTCATGTGACTCGCAAGGGAGCTCACGTGACTAGCAGGAGGAGGACCACTGGTCATGTGACTCACAGGGGAGCTCATGTGACTAGCAGGAGGAGGACCATTTGTCATCAATAGGAGAGCTCATAAAAGCAATGTACGTGGATCATGTGACTACTTAGCAACAACACACCTTGATAGCTTCGTTTCCTGTGAGGGCCACAATGCGTCTGACACCCTTGGAAATAGCCTCCTCGGTGACTATGGCAAACGACTCAATGTGGCCAGCACGTTGCAGGTGGCTGGAGAGCAGAAATAAGAGCAATTTGTTATCCATCAGAGCAGTTGGGAGGGAAAGGCCAGTGTGGAGAAGGTGGCTTACGTTCCTCCACAGAACTCAACGGAATTGCTGATGGCCCAGGGGCCAGTGGGGTCCTCCAGCAGTTGCTCCACTGGCACCCCAATACTCAGTATTCTCACAGGGTCAGGATACACCTTGAGAGAGAGGAAGGGAGGATGGGGGGTAAGGATGAGGGACAGACAAGGAGGGAGGAAGGAGGAAAGAGGAAGGAGGAAGGAGAGAGAATGAGGAAGAAAGGAGGTAAAAACACCTATGGGACTTGACACATGCTATGACAGCTGCAGCCACATTGCTCTTAGAGGACTGGAGAGAGAAACTGTGTGTGTGCTAGGCGACTGACAACCGCAGCCATAGTGCACTAGGGAACTGGAGGGAGGGACTGTGTGTGTGCTAGGTGACTGACAACCGCAGCCACAGTGACAGAGACTGCATTGCTAATTTCCTGCAACTGTTACTCTAGCATGTGGTGGCAAGGAGCTCTCCTTGGGGGGAAGTGAAGGGCACCACGACGTTTCACCAGCATGCATGCAATATGCATGTGCACATGGTGTGTGTGTGTGTAGCCTCGTTCCCAGATCCTGTTCGGACGGGGCCTGGGAACGAGGCTAGTGTGTGTGTGTGTGCGTGTGTGCGCGCGTGCGTGTGTGTGTGTGTGTGTGTGTGTGTGTGTGTGTGTGTGTGTGTGTGTGTGTGTGTGTGTGTGTGTGTGTGTGTGTGTGTGTGTGTGTGTGCGTGCATGCGTACGTGCATGCGTGTGTGTGTGTGTGTGTGTGGTACCTCATCAAACACGGCCCGAAGTCCCTGAATTTCCTTAGCAAGGGAGAGTGGAGATTCCTTTGCAAAAACGAGATCATTAGCACGGATGACCTGGAGAACTGTCTCTTCTGACTCACGGATCTGGTTGTTCGTCATTGCACCCTTTGGGAGGAAAGGGGAAGGGGGCAGGGAGATCAAAACTGTGTTCCTAATAAGACTAATGGCAAGACATGCCTTGGAGGTGAAGTCAAATCGGAGTTTATCAGGGGCTACCAGGGACCCCCGCTGGTCTGCCTCCCCCAGGGACTTCCGCAGAGCAAAGTTGAGGGCATGGGTTCCTGTGTGGTTTTTCATCACACTGCTGCGACGATCCTGTGTGTGTGTGTGTGTGAGGGGTGATGAGTGTGTAGTTGTGTGTGGGTCACCGTCTCACCCTCTCACTCACCCTCACTCTCTCACCCTCTCACTCAACTCACCCTCTCATCCTCCACTCAACTCACCCTCTCACCCTCTCATTCAACTCACCCTCTCACCCTCCACTCAACTCACCTTCTCACCCTCTCACTCAACTCACCCTCTCACCCTAACCTTCTCACTCAACTCACCCTCTCACCCTCACCTCACTCAACTCACCCTCTCACCCTCTCACTCAACTCACTCTCTCACTCAACTCACTCTCACTCAACTCACCCTCTCAACTCACTCTCTCACCCAACTCACCCTCTCACTCAACTCACCCTCTCAACTCACTCTCTCACCCAACTCACCCTCTCACTCAACTCACCCTCTCACCGTCTCACTCAACTCACTCTCACTCAACTCACTCTCTCACTCAACTCACCCTCTCACTCAACTCACCCTCTCACTCAACTCACTCTCTCACTCAACTCACCCTCTCACCGTCTCACTCAACTCACTCTCTCACCGTCTCACTCAACTCACCCTCTCACTCAACTCACTCTCTCACTCAACTCACCCTCTCACTCTCTCACTCAACTCACCGTCTCACTCAACTCACCCTCTCACTCAACTCACCCTCTCACTCAACTCACTCTCTCACTCAACTCACCCTCTCACCCTCTCACTCAACTCACCCTCTCACTCAACTCACTCTCTCACTCAACTCACTCTCTCACTCAACTCACCCTCTCACTCAACTCACCCTCTCACCCTCTCACTCAACTCACCCTCTCACTCAACTCACCCCATCAATGGTACACAGAACTTTGTCGCCGATCTTCAGGCCGCCCTCGATGGATCCCACATGGAGCACGTAACCTCCCCTCACCTGTACATCACGCACAGCAAACTCTGTGTCCTGCAACATATCAGTGATGTCAGCAAGTGGAGTAAAGAGGTGTGGCCTTGTTCACAGTAGTTTTAGGTTGCACGCACACACAGACCATAGACAGACAGACAGACAGACAGACAGACCATAGACAGACAGACGAACAGGAAAACAGACAATAGACAGACAGACAAACAGACAAACAGATCATAGACAGACAGACAAACAAACAGACCATAGACAGGCAGACAGACAGACGAACAGACCATAGACAGACAGACGAACAAACAGACCATAGACAGACAGACGAACAGGCAAACAGACCATAGACAGACAGCCGAACAGACAGACCATAGACACAGACACACATGTCCTCCACTCACCTCATCCCCAATCTTTGTGAAGAAACCCTCATCAAATATCTGTCCACCCTGTTCAGCGTAGAAGCAGGTCTGATCCAACAGCACCCCCACCAGTTGTCCACTGTGAACCTCTTGAACGAACCCCTTTTCATAGCGGAGAGCGACCACTGTAGCTTCACATGACTGAAAGGCTGTGTGTGTGTGTGTGTGTGTGGAGGGGGAGGGGGGAGGCATTGATGTGTGGCCAAGGGGTTACAGCACTTGAATGCTCACCAAAAGTTCAAATCCCAGCAGCTACGTACAACTGGAGAAAATTTCTTTGCCATCCAACCCATCTCCAAATCTCCAAGCAAATTACAGTTACCTGGCCTTGGTCTGGGGGGCGTATCTCAAATTGGACAGCTCCTAATTTAGTCCATTTTGTCTCCTTGTGTACTACAATACCTGTTGATATTCATTGGACAAGTGAGCCCGCACTATGTGCAGTCCATGGAAAACTGTTGTATGTTGGTTTTTATGCGTATCAATCACCATAGTTTGTATAAAATTATACCAGAAAATATCACGAGTTGGTTGCCGTCTGTATTTTTACAAGTGCACAGCATTCACGTGAGTAAGAAGTGTGATAATACATATGTAGTGGACAGTTATTTAAGATTCTATCCATGAGTCAAGTTTCGCATGTGCATTCGGAATAGTCCTCGGTATAGCTAGATATCTTGATGGCTGCTGCTAATAGTGGAAAAAGGCAGTTTTCTTTTTGGTATAGTTCTGAGTCTTATTAGTTTAGTTTAGTTACAGTCGCCAGTTTGCCAGATAATTTGATTAAATAAACTTTCCAAGCCATACTAAAAGGGTAATTAGTTTTAGTTCTAATTAACTAAAACAGCACTACAGTGAAGTGATGACATGTGAAGTGAAGAAAGGGTGGATGCCAGACTGCAACATAGGCAGATAGCCCCACGTGTACAGTGATGACAGGCAGATAGCCCCACATGTACAGTGATGACATGTGAAGTGAAGAAAGGGTGGATGCCAGGCTGCAACATAGGCAGCTAGCCCCACGTGTACAGTGATGACATGTGAAGTGAAGAAAGGGTGGATGCCAGGCTGCAACATAGGCAGCTAGCCCCACATGTACAGTGATGACATGTGAAGTGAAGAAAGGGTGGATACCAGGCTGCAACATAGGCAGCTAGCCCCACATGTACAGTGATGACAGGCAGATAGCCCCACGTGTACAGTGATGACATGTGAAGTGAAGAAAGGGTGGATGCCAGGCTGCAACATAGGCAGCTAGCCCCACGTGTACAGTGACGACATGTGAAGTGAAGAAAGGGTGGATGCCAGGCTGCAACAGAGGCATGAAACTCTAAGATCAGTCAAATTGTTTTCACTGCGTCAGCTGCACTCGTAGCATGCATGTGACTCAGCTAGCCCCACGTGTAGATTCCCTGAGCTGTCTCAACTAATGACTATGTATGGTAGTAGTCGGAAGTATCGTCTGCACGCATGTGACCCAGCTAGCCCCATGTGCACCTGAGCTGTCTCAACTAATGACTATGTATGGTAGTAGTCGGAAGTGTCGTCTGCTCGCTCAGGACTATCCCGACGACATCATGCCTCAGTCCAAAAACATTTACATGGAGATACATTAGAGAAGGCTTCATTCACAATGATAATAATCCCCCCGTCCCGTGGATGGGTTCAGTTGTCACATCAGCGACCGTTCATGGAGTACAAAATATACCAAGGCATTGAAATCACCTCCACTTTTCAGCGGCTGTTGTGACTTGCCTAGAGCCAAATACACACCTGTGTTCGCTGATTACAATCTGGTTGTTGAAAAAGTGTTTCGCATTACCTCCCCCACACCAATTGTGGGTATTCTAATGTTACATAAAACGGAAGCTCACCCTTTCCCGATGTGTGTAAACAAGCAACATTAGTTCATGGGACAATACCTTCTTGAATGACTTATGTGTACATATATGCTTAATTGGGGCGAGCGTGAGTGAGCCCCACACTAGCGAGTTGGCTGGGGGATTCTCGATATGTACGTATGGTACGTACGAGATTCCGTATATCTCTATGATCTATTTAAGCGGCGCCCTGCCCCAGGTCTGGGCACGAGATCAACTGGCATGGGTAAGAGGTCAAGAGCATATTTCTTGTTGCACGTGGCGCATTAATGAGCTAAACTGTAAAATTATGGATAGAGAAGACAGATTGAGGAATACGAGAGAGCTCGACGCTCTGCAGAAACAGCAGAACAGAAAGAACTTTGCTTGTCAAGGCGCAGGGAAGCTGACAGGGCTAGGCGTGCTGCTATGTAACAGTCAATGCTGTAGTGCATCGCTTGCTCACGCTCGCCCCACAATGTTCTACATTCCCCCTAGTAGAAATACTACTGAAAGTGTTTGCCCTACAGATAATACTGGAAATCCTTTACCAGAAAAAATACATAACAGTTCAACGACATATACAAAAATACTCCATCATAAAATAATCGCTTCAAAATGTAATTACATCAGGCTTTGTTCAGTCACTTGCAGTGTGCCTTATTGAAAGCAATATCCATAGTCCAGTTCAAGAGATCGTAAGAATGGGCGGCTGGAGTAAGAGCACGTAACTCCATAAAATTTGAAACCGGTCGGAATTTACCGCCAGTACTACAAATAGTAACACGTACTGTGCATGCTGCATAGACATAAGCCATGGTTGCTAAGCACGTGACCAGGTGTTCTATTTTTAGTACGGTTCAATAATTTTGACCAGACTACGAGCTTCTATCGGAGTTACGCACTCTTACTCAAGCCGCCTGTTCTTATGCACTCTTGTCCAGCTACTTCGTGGGTTGAGTAGAGTATAGCCATGTTCTCAGCACATAACTTTCGAGCGTTAGGCAGGTTAGGTTACTCACAGATGGCAGAAAGTGACAGAGGTTCTGCTGCCAGAACTGACATCAGCTAGCTAGTAGCTAACTGCTGCCAGAACTGACACCAGCTAGCTGGTAGCTAACTGGTGCCAGAACTGACATCAGCTAGCTGGTAGCTAACTGGTGCCAGAACTGACATCAGCTAGCTGGTAGCTAACTGGTGCCAGAACTGACACCAGCTACTACTGGAAGCATGTTAAGTTTGTGCCTCAGAAGTAAGTTCAAAATAAGTGTAGACCATGATGCATATTGTCATATACCATGCAAACAATATAGTGTCGTACATAACTGCATCCAGACATACGGTATCACACAACTATCCAGACTATCCAGACGGGTTATATTACCCATAAATTCAGACATAGCTTTCATACCACCCATCTATGTGGGGCTTGCCGGGCTGACTCAAATAACAGACAGAGGTGCCGTCTGAACGTCAGTTCAATTCCTAGATGCCAACAGTCAATAAGAGGTCGTATATCTATCCTATAAACATTCACATCACCATGGCGTTAAAATGGATATAATTGATCTAATTTGGATACAAATTCTTTCCCAGGAACACAGTGTTAGATAAGATGACAACAAACAGTTAAAGTTCTCATCGGTAGAACAGGTGTCGAGTATACAGGTGTACGCAATTGTATTACATTTCAGTATACACCATACTCACATTGTTAAGTGCATTCCACACCTAAGTGCATATTTGCATTAATTGAAAATTTGCAAAACATGATATGCCTGCTGAGAAACCTGTGTTAATAAGCGTACCTGACCTGGGTGACACGAGAACACATCTTGATTGTGTGCGTGCTAAGCTGCCTCAAGTTTTGAACATGCATGTAGTGTGCAGTTTTAGCTAAATTCATCTCGCCGTTAGGCGTACTTGGCTGATTTTTGCTGTTAGACACTTACTTCCTTCCTGGGGAAATATAAACATATGCACTTAAATTGTGAGTGCACAGTAGCTCTGCTGGCTTCACGAAAAGTTGAATTCTAACTTGAAATGGTGGCTTCTAAATTGGCTTCTGCAGAAATGGAAAGCTCTACGCTACTCAGGAAAATATTTGCCAGAGGGAGCAATTTTTGCCAACCCTTGACCTTCTAATACAAAGTATATCCTGCTAGAAGTGTGTGGGCGTGTGTGTTTCAGCCCCATGAGTTGATCTTAGTCGGGGCCTTAGCCTGAGACTTTTAATCAATTGGCCACAAGTCCCTTCCTGCTCAGTAGGCTATAGATCTAGAGTGTTCACATCAACTTACTGTACTTTCCGCTGTCATCAGCAGTGTAGTTGTATTTGGGTAGGTCATTGGTTGGGGGAAGTCCCTTGCTCTTCAGCTCACTAATTGCATGCACGTCGAGGTTGATTGAGTCATCCACACCAGCTCCAGTGCCACGGGCTATTTCCTGTTGAGAAGGTGGGGAGGAAACAAGCTGGCAAACAATACTGGATAATCAGGACAAAGTAATTGACATTAAGGCATGAAACTGGCACATTTACCCCCAGGTATATGGTATGGAACCAGGACACTCATATGTGGTATAAAATGGTATGGAACCAGGATGCTTACCAAATGTATGGTATAGAGCTAGCCTCGTTCCCAGGCCTTCAATCACAGCTAACGCGGTGGAAGGCCTGGTAAAACTCCTACATAGAATGATGTCAGGTGGACGTAAGGTGGATGTAGGACTTTTGGAGGCGTGGTACTTTCAGTCATAGGAACTAAGCTAAAGCAGGCGCTATCGCGGACAGGTGTTCACCAACGACATTCACCAACGACATTCACCAAGTGTATGGTATCAAACTGGGACATTCACCAAGTGTATGGTATGGAACTGGGACATTCACCAAGTGTATGGTATGGAACTGGGACATTCACCAAGTGTATGGTATGGAACTGGGACATTCACCAAGTGTATGGTAAGGAACTGGGACATTCACCAAGTGTATGGTATCAAACTGGGACATTCACCAAGTGTATGGTATGGAACTGGGACACTCACCAAGTGTACAATATGGAATTGGGACACTCACCAAGTGTATGGAACTGGGACACTCACCAAGTGTACAATATGGAATTGGGACACTCCCCAAGTGTATGGTATGGAACTGGGACAATTATCAAGTGTAGGGTATGGAACCAGGATATATGTCACAGAGTGCATCTAATGACAGCCCACCCTCAAAGCTGGATTGAAACCGTCCTCCCCTCCTCTACTCCCCACTAACCTGGGCAAGCAATTTTGCTTCTTCATAGACTTGCATGTCAATGGTGAGGTTACGCTCCTCGGCCATCAACTGGGTCAGATCAATGGGGAAGCCATAGGTGTCATACAGCCGCCAGGCCACATCACCTGTAGGGGAGAGAGAGAGAGAGAGAGAGGGGAAGAGGGGGGACAGGATGAGAAGTACGAAGAAGAGTTGTGTGTGAGAGGTAACTCAAGATCTTATCATGAAGAGAAGACAGTGGGAGGCCAAGTTTTCCAACACACTGTGGCCATATCATGTACAACCTTACCAACAAAGTTCTGCTAGTACATTTATCTTCCATTGATAAAAAAAAACTCAAGTTATATAATTAGGTTACACAGATTAACTCACCATACAATAGTTTGTGGCTGGACTTAATGCAATAATGGGGGGAACGGGATGCTTCGCAAGCCACACATAAGGATATGCTGTGCAATTAATAGTTATAAGACAAAAGGCATAGGTAGAGCCCGCACTTTTGTTAAACCCACAAATTGGTGGGCACGCACACCATCCCGGGCAATATGTCTGCGGTTCTTTGCCTCATTTCTCTCGGTGATACAAAGTTGTATCGTCTTGGGTAAAGGAGGTAATTAAAAACAATTGATCCTTAAGAGGTTAAGGATTGTGGTCTAAGTGAACTAATTGGATATAGCCCAACTCTACAAGGTCAGGTTTTTGTCCCTAATGTGGCGTTGCACAAACTCATCATCTGGTCCTACTTTTGGTAAAACACGGAATAAAGATTGTTTTCCGGTTTTCGTACAAAACAATAAATTAATATGACCACTCCTCTTTTCAACTTTACTTATAAATTTCTTAGTCGCTCACTCAAATTTTAAAGTTGTAAAGAGATCGCCATTAAACATAAAGAGAGAAGCCAGTGTGGCTGCTATGTCAGCTAACACACACAGTTGTGTACTCAGACATGAGGCCGCCATGGGACATTAGCGGTCCCTTTCATGGTTATGGGTTTGGAATTTATGTTTTGTCGGAACAGAAAGACTTAGAGGTGAGAGAAAATGCTTTAAAAAGCGTAATTTGTAGAAATATCATTGCATTTGTAATGGGGCACGCCACACAACGTGATAATGCCTGGTAACGGATGAAAAACAAAATTCATTACAGTGTCAGTCTCACAAGCTCAAAGGGATGTACAAACGATTTATAATGTGCTAATGGAAATTAGACAGTTTAAGAATTCCACTGGCAATTTGCAGTCGCCTAAAATCCGGATCTCTTTGCAAAATTAGCAAAGAAAACAAAAAGCACTCTAGTTGCGATTAAGTGAGCCATGCACGATTAGTTTAACTAGCGTGGGGTAGAGAGGAAAATTACCTTTGAAGAAACTGTGAGAAATGGTTTTACTAATTAACAAAAGATCAATTATATCATTTATTACTCCAACGCCTGAGAAGACAAACCAAAAAATTGGATGTTTCACAGCCAATTAGACAAAGAAAACATACCAAAACTGCGTGAGACACAAACACAGCATGATTACCCGCATGTGAGCAATTATTGGATAAGGTAATTTAAAGACTTGTACTTCGTATCTCTGCATCTTAACTATTCCTTCTTCCACACACACACACACACACACACACACACACACACACACACACACACACACACACACACACACACACACACACACACACACACACACACACACACACATGCACACACACACACATGCACACACTGACCTGGAATGATGGTGGACTCCATACGACAGACGGTCCTCTCAAACAGCTTCTTCCCACGAGAGAGAGTTTTCAGAAACTGCTTCTCCTCATCATTTATGATGTCCATCACCTGTGAGGGTGTGGTGGTGTAGGGGTGTGATGGTGTGATAGTGTGGGGGTGTGGGGATGGAAAGTGGAAAGCTGTGAATGAAAAGGTTGTGCACCAGTATCTTAACATACACAGATAATATTCTCTTGTGTTGTTGCGCTATTGGCGAGTTGAGACATCAATTTTAACATCATGCCATGTATAGTATTTGAAGGAGAGGGAGGGGCGACAGAACTGAGTACATCCCAACTCTACACATGTATAGTATTTGAAGGAGAGGGAGGGAGGGGCGACAGAACTGAGTACATCCCAACTCTACACACATCACGGAATCACAGATTGATAAATTTAAAATACAAGCGTGAGTTTTTAAAAATAAAATTTACCGAGAAATTACTGAACTCATAGTAAGGTTAGTACTAATTAATTCACACTTAGATTCCTCTGATGGTAAATACCTGCCATCCTGGGGGTGTAATAAACAGCCAGCAAATGATAGGATGCATGGGAGCTGAACTGACTTTCTAGCTCAGTCTCACCAGGAGATACACACACCTCTGATGACTCTCCCCTCCCCCTCCCACCTACCCCCTCCCACCACCTTCCATTTTGTTACTTACCTGGGTCTAACGTTAAACTGTACACTAAAAATGAATTTACAGCTGACTTCTTCCAAAATTGTATTTAGTGAGCTTATAAGGTCACATGCAGGGTTGGTTTCTTTAAAGGAAATAATTCCCAAAATAAAAAAATGTAAAAAATTTAGATTGTGGTTTGCTTACTATTTAATATCAAACTGTATCAACATTGAAAGCATCAAACTTCAAAGAAACTTCAGAACTTTGGACCCCTTTCAAAGTATATTTACTCCTATGCATTCTTGCGTACATTATATGGTTGTCCTAAATCTAATATCAGAGGCTCAAAGGAATAATTGGTCCTTCAAACATTCCAAGTTGCAGGTCCTAGACAGTGATGAGCTCACACGAGGATATTTGTTTGCACACAGTTCCACCACAAAAGGAGTGTTTATGAGTAGCACTTGCTTTGTATCAGCATATCTAGGTCGCTGAAGGAAACACACAGCATCACGTTTTACCAGAGCAGCAACACACTACCAACTTCCAACTTGCACAAATGTACAGGATTCAAATTGAGGAAGCCTTGTTGGTACATGCTGCTTTTATACCACAAGTCGCGTGAGAATCCGTATCAGTACTACAAGTCGTGTGAGAATTCGTATCAGTATACAAGTCATGAGGTAACTCTCTTTCAGTTGCTTAAGTCGTGTGCACTGCATCTCTTAGTCACAAAATGTGTAGTAAAATCAGAAAGTGAAATTTGATGTTGCAATACCGTCGGTGTAATTCTCATACTAGTACACTAAAATATTCCGGTGCTGTCTGTCTGCGTGTCAGTCCTTGTGCACTGAAATTAGCTACCTGCTAGATCTCTGCAATCCCTGCCATTGCTGTTTATGGGACATCTGCAATCACCACCATTGCTGTTTATGGGACATCTGCAATCACCACCATTGCTGTTTATGGGACATCTGCAATCACCACCATTGCTATGTACACACCAGCTTGGTTGAGTTTACTTTAGTTCATTTAGAGTCATTTAACACGCTGTAAAAGGATTTCAGATATGCTCATAAGAATATGCACCTATATTAATGACCATGCTCTTTACATTGATATTGTAATATTATTATTGCTCAACAGCATTATGCAGTAATCGACCATGACTTATCATTGTGTTGATAGATAAGTCAAGAGCGCATAAGAACGGGCGGCTAGAGTAAGAGCATGTAACTCCAATAGAAGCCCGTAGTCTGGTCAAAATTATTGAACTGTTACTAAAAATAGAACACTCGGGACGTGCTTAGCAACAACGGCTTATGTCTACGCGCAGCTGCACATACGTGTTACTATTTTTAGTATGGTTCAATAATTCCGACCAGTTTCAAATTTACACAGTTACACGCTCTTACTCTAGCCACCCGTTCTTATGTGCTCTTGATAAGTCACTATGGTGACTGCTACCCGGTGGCTATGACTCCTTTTGTTTATACAGCTGCAAAAGGATTTCAGAAGTACGTAAGACAGGAAGCCTCGACTTCTACACAAAACCTAATACATTGCAATAGTTATTGTCTCAATATTGCATTGTGCCAATATCGAAATATTGTGATACTGACCAGAAAATACTGACCAGAAAATACTGACCAGAAAATATTGACCAGAAAATGTTGACCAGAAAATCTTGACCAGAAAATCTTGACACATTCACTAAAATCCTCTCGTACAGCAGTTTATCATATACTTCTTTTTTCTTGGCCAGAAATTTTAAAAAAAATCAGCAAAAAAACAACAACAACACAAAAAAACAAAAAAACAAAAAAAAACACAAACAAACAAACAAACAAAGAAAAACAATAATAATATTGTCGATGTAGCCAGTTTAGCTCTAAATCATCTCTAGCTTAATTATGCGACATTATAGAGAGCAATAAACTGCAATGTGTAGTGCAAAAACATTTTGCATAGCTCACCATTTGGGGGTTTTTCTTCAGCTCAGGAAACGCACCTCCCTGCAATATGGGGAGAAAAAAAGGAAGCATAATCAGTCTGATGTAGCCACAATGGCTAGCTGCAAACACATCAGCAGCAACACGTAGCAAGAAACTACCCCAAGCACATTTTTTGGCACCATCTAAATGCCTGTGACTACACAGGATGGAATCAACAATAACGGGAAACCTTTACTGTACAAGCAAGGCAACTGTTACACAACATTAGATTGTCATTACATAAAATGGAAAGCTGTGGCCCTGGACAAGTTTGAGTTGCTTTGAATTCTAGCCAAAGGTGAGTTTTTCTGTCAAGTTTTTCTGAAGTGTCAAGAGTGAATTGCAAAATGACACATAACTAGCTTTATTGCTTTGTTTTCAGGCCTCCACCAAGTTTTTTGTCAATGCGTGCAGTCAGGGTGAGGAGATACTGAACCTGGGACTGAGGTTAGACTATACATAATTTATTACATCACTTTCTAAGTATTTCATTGGATGAACAGCGGAGTATAATGGGTCATATACTCCTGTTATGTAAATTGTAGTTTGCACAAATATACCAGAATAGTTTACATATTGTACCAAAATAGTTTACACAAAATTGAGTTATAGTTTACTGTCTCAATGTGGATATACTACCTATACTCCTCCTATAGGTTGTACATGGTATCATATACAAGGTTTACTATGTGTGACATGTTGTAAAGTGTAAACAGCCAACCGGCTCCTTTTTTTTATTTCCAACAGCATCACTCAGAAGTAGAAATACTTTAATCTAGCTAGCAGCACAGTAAAGCTGATAATGGCCAATAGAACATATCAAGATTATATGGCATAGACCCTGCAATGACCCCAGGAGCTCGTTTAGTTGCCAAGTTGATTTTCAGTATAAAAAGTATATCCTTTTATTTTGAGCCAGTACAGAAAGCCACGGGTGTTGCAACACTGAAAGGATTGAAACCTTTTCTGAGTACACTTTGCAATTCACAATGATGAAACATATCATATGCAATCTAATGAATGTCCGGTAAATAATGGGTGGACGCTGTGGGCAAAGCCCTTGCAAATCTGAACAAGTGGGCGCACCACAGGATTGCATGCTGCAATCTGGTGTTACATGCATTGTGGTGGTGATGATACCACAAGGGTGTCAACACGTGCAGACGTTTTGTCTGAACAGGGCGACCAATAATCCAATAATTGATTCATCGGGTTGATATAAAATATTGTTGATTGTTATACAATATTTGTAGTAACAAAAAATTGATACTACAAATTTGAAACAAAGTTACAATCGATTGCAGTAGCTATGGTGGAAAATTAATATTGCATTGGTAAAAATAATAAAATTGCAATCAATCAATAACAACATCTCTCTGTAGTGTACGCATATTTAAGTGCATGTGCGCATGCTACACAAGAAAATACAACAGTTGGTCATCCGATTTAATTACCCCCCCCCCCCCCCCCCCCCCCTCTGGTTCTACACCCAGTAAACAGAATACCTTTGAATACCCAGAGGAAGATTATGTTACAGTCAGTTAGCTCATTAGTGTAAATAGTTGAGTGCAAACACATTCTAAATTTGACATGCAGTTGGCATAATGATGATTAGTTTGAGGAAATTGCCCTAGTTTCCACCATGCATTTGGCTTGGACATTAAGTGAGTAATAAAACACATTAACAAGGTCGTAGGCTCCAGCCTAGCAACTGTGGGCAGCTGCTATTCTTGTTTATCAGAAGCATTAAGTGATAAATAAAACATATTAACAAGGTCGTAGGCTCCAGCCTAGCAACTGTGGGCAGCTGCTATTCTTGTTTATCAGAATCGAATGATATTATGGCTGGTAGTAGTTGGCCGTGCAGCACAGGCACGTGACTAACAGTGGCAAGTTAACAGTCTCTCTCGTGAGTTCTGGCTGGTAGTAGTTGGCCGTGCAGCACAGGCATGTGACTAACAGTGGCAAGTTAACAGTCTCTCTCGTGAGTTCTGGCTGGTAGTAGTTGGCCGTGCAGCACAGGCGCGTGACTAACAGTGGCAAGTTAACAGTCTCTCTCGTGAGTTCTGGCTGGTAGTAGTTGGCCGTGCAGCACAGGCGCGTGACTAACAGTGGCAAGTTAACAGTCTCTCTCGTGAGTTCTGGCTGGTAGTAGTTGGCCGTGCAGCACAGGCGCGTGACTAACAGTGGCAAGTTAACAGTCTCTCTCGTGAGTTCTGGCTGGTAGTAGTTGGCCGTGCAGCACAGGCGCGTGACTAACAGTGGCAAGTTAACAGTCTCTCTCGTGAGTTCTGGCTGGTAGTAGTTGGCCGTGCAGCACAGGCGCGTGACTAACAGTGGCAAGTTAACAGTCTCTCTCGTGAGTTCTGGCTGGTAGTAGTTGGCCGTGCAGCACAGGCGAGTGACTAACAGTGGCAAGTTAACAGTCTCTCTCGTGAGTTCTGGCTGGTAGTAGTTGGCCGTGCAGCACAGGCATGTGACTAACAGTGGCAAGTTAACAGTCTCTCTCATGAGTTCTGAGAAATCTCCGATTATCATGCCATCCATTTCACTGCTATGGAAAATAACCAAATCTCCAGGCAAACGACCATCAAATATCGCTTTGCATTCTGTTTCTAAAGCTTTAATTCCATCCTTTTAATTGTCTGCGCCTGCTTTGTATGTTTGTTTCACGTAGTGTTAAATGATGTATTGTTTATGCATTTGATCTACCTATGGTAGTCTGTCTGTCTGTCTGTCTGTCTGTCTGTCTGTCTATCAATCGATGTATGTAAGTATCTATCTATCTATCTATCTATCTATCTATCTATCTATCTATCTATCTATCTATCTATCTATCTATCTATCTATCTATCTATCTACCTACCTAAGCTGCTCATGAACAATTTAGAAGCACATACCAAACCATATGGTGTAGCAAGAATGGAGAGACCACATGCTTAATTTACAAGTACATACATACATACCAAACTCTCGACAACGGTCATCACAAGACTGGCAAACACCCCTGGTTTAGCATTCAACTTCTCTGTGCAGAATCTCACTCCTCGACGCAGTATGCGGCGCACCACATACCTGAGAGGAAGGGAGAGAGGGAGGGAGGGAAGGAGCAAGGGAGGAAGAGGGAAGAGGGAGGGAGAGAGGGAAGGAGGGAGAGAGGGAAGGAGGGAGAGAGGGAAGGAGGGAGAGAAAGGAGGGAGAGAGGGTGGCAAGGAGAAGGGAGGAGTAAGCCATGGGGACTAATACCACTTGTCGGTCACTCAGACAACAGTCTCTGGCAAAATTACCAACCAAAGCGTATGTCGTAGGAACACAGTCAAACAAGGCAGTGAGGGTGGGGCGGTGAGATTCACTTGTCAGCCATTGTTTCCCATTTGGAAGTCAACAAAGTAGACATTTTACTCATTCTTGAAGCTCCTTTGTATGCTTTGTAACTCGTTTAGGGTTCCAGGCCCTATGCAATAACTTCCTGCTTGTGTGGTAACCAATGAATCTTCCCACACTTGTATGTAGGAGTGATGTATACAAAGATTACATAACAAAACGTTTCAACATTGATGGCATACACAACATAATGAAGATACCCTAGTAGTCTAAAATTGTTAATGAACTCTAATGTGTGTTACGACTGTAAATAATGCTGCAATTACACATTCAACAGTCCATCGTCTTGCCTATTTGTGGACAAAGAGTTTGTAAGTAAGCATTTTGCCCACTAAACTATGACAGCCAAGAGTTTTGTCATTTTATGAGCATATACATACCTGCATGAAGGTTGGGGAACGAGGCTAGAGCAGCCTGGGAATGAGACAGGGGGATGGGGAATGTGGCTAGAGCAGTCTGGGAATGAGGCTAGAGCAGCCTGGGAATGTGGCTAGAGCAGCCTGGGAATGTGGCTAGAGCAGCCTGGGAATGAGGCTAGAGTAGACTGGGAATGTGGCTAGAGCAGCCTGGGAATGTGGCTAGAGCAGCCTGGGAATGAGGGTATGGCAGCCCAGGAATGAGGGTATGGCAGCCCGGGAATGAAGTTAGGGCAACCTAGATAGATGAATGACAGTGTGCAATTTTTCCACCTGCATGAGGTCAGACGTCAAGTTTATTTTTCAGCTTTCCACCGCAAGTCACACGCTGAATGGTGCGGTTTACCATTGATCGTGTAGGAGAATCTGGGTAGTCAAGCCTTGAATAAGAGACAGGTGTTTAATGAGATTTGTTTGTTTTTTAGTGTTAGTTTAGCTGTCTGTATAAACATAAACAAATGGGATGTGTGCCATCGGTTATGTTGCTATGGTATTGCTAATCATTGTGTCATTAGTAGTTTTTTGAGAATGTACACACCCAATTTGGCTATCGTTTGGTCTAATTGAAGTTTGGTTGGTTCTACATGATTGGTCAAAGGAACTGTACGTTACTAGGCAGCTGATTGGGCACGATAGAAGCAAATGGGAGCCTGGTTAGAACTTGCAGTAAATGCACAATTATACTGTCTTTGTCAGCCCTAATGTCAATTACATGTGAACATGTACAAGTTAGAGACAGGCCATGGGCTGTTGTCTGCGTGGAAGCACCTGGACCGCACCTGGGTACAAGGTACAAGGCTAGAACTGCTACGTAAGCAAGTATGAAAAGCCAAACATTGACAGAAGCTCCATCAAACTAGAGACCTCAGATTTTGCGTTGGCTGGCTAATATATCTGTGCATTTTGGCAGAAGCTCCATCAAACTAGAGACCTTAGATTTTGCGTTGGCTGGCTAATATATCTGTGCATTTTGGCAGAAGCTCTATCAAACTAGAGACCTTAGATTTTGCGTTGGCTGGCTAATATATCTGTGCATTTTGGCAGAAGCTCCATCAAACTAGAGACCTTAGATTTTGCGTTGGCTGGCTAATATATCTGTGCATTTTTGATGTGCCAGCTCGGTGGACACTGTACTGTTGCAGTCTCTAAGTAGACAGAGCCCAGTGAGCTGCAGGGATGAACACTATACTGTTAGGCAAGAGCGCATAAGAATGGGCGGCTTGAGTAAGAGCGTGTAACTCCAATAGAAGCCCACAGTCCGGTCAAAATTATTGAACTGTACTAAAAATAGAACATCCGGTCACGTGCTTAGCAACAATGCCTTATGTCTATGCGCAGCTGCGCAGTACGTGTTACTATTTATAGTACTCGCGGTAAATTCCGACCGGTTTCCAATTTTATGGAGTTACACGCTCTTACTCTAGCCACCCGTTCTTATGCGCTCTTGGTTAGGAGATGGCAACTTATTTTGTTGGACTAGCTACACTCCATTATATCCCCTCCACCCATTTCACTTCTTGTCATTCAACTATTTCGTTGCTAGGCAACATCCACACACTTAACTACAATTTGGTATGAGAATATTCCACAAGAAGCCGCCGAGATACTTCTTGATAATGAAAAACAAAACTGTTACACAATTCTGCATAACTGACACCCACAGGCCTCATCACCAACTTTTGTCCCCAGCTGTGGGAGAGTATAATTTTCTATTTTGACTAACTCTTGTTGATAAAGCAGCAGCTATGAGGCATCTATGCACGCCATTTGGAAGTCTTATGGTCTCGGTGTATGTTTAGAATGCTGAGTCAAGAATGGAGGCAGATTGAACGCATGAACCCCCACGGGTTTGTGGTGCATCCTTAGCGAACCCTTTGAGCTTCTGAAACCTTATCTAAATATACAAAGTATACATGCATGGGTGCGTGATTTAAGTTGCTATCGTCTACAACGTGCTTGTTCACACATAACACCACATTTTTTGGGAGCACAACATTGTGGGGGTAGATGCAAGCAGCCAACATTGCTGGCAGTAAGTTAGACAGCCGGAATAAGAAAACAGAGCTGCACGCACAAGTTATGAAAGCATATACAATCTTCCTGTCACCAGGTCTACACAAGGTGTGGGTCCAAAATCCGCTTCAGATACAAATCAAGAAACCTTTCTGTAATTAGGTCTGTTTCGTCTGCCAATTATTGGCCTCTTACTATACGTCACACTTTGGAAGTGTTCATTCTTGTTGAAATGATACCTTTGTTCTCGCGAACCTTGCAAAATGCATGGCAAAGAATTAGCGAGGGTGTTTACGGTGACGCCAAATTTTATACGACAATTTTGATAGACTAAGCAACCCAAACCTCCAAACCATGAAAGTATTGAGTCTGACAGTTTCTATAATAATGCATTCAAGCAAACAATACAATATAGCTAACCCGAGCGTATGCTCCCAGGCTGGAAACTAGGCTACACAATTACCCTAGACCTATCCGCTAACCTGACCCACTAGCTTCATATCCAGTGTCCCCCGCTCCAGAACACAAACATTAAAGTGGCTTATGTAAGCAGTGTTGCAGGTAGAAAGGGGGTAGAAAGACCTTGATTGACCCAAAGACTCAGAACAGCAGAAATAGCGAAGGCAGGGCGTGACTTACTTCATATATCTAGCTAGTGAGGGGTGAATAAACTACACACCAAGCATTCAGTGTATAGTTGGATGAACAGCGCGTAAAACGTTGCCTTTCTGTTCTGAAAATTCTGGCTCTTTCCGATTACGTCATGCTCAAGTGAGAAAAGATACTGGGCTCTCCCCACGTATTCACGTTCCGGAGCGGGGCAGCCTGGGAATGAGGCTATTGACTCACTTCATTAGGTTAAATTATAGACAATTGTCAAATTGTGGTTCTTATTAATTGTGGAGTTCTTGTGGCAACATTTTGCTTCTCCTATACTGCATTTTTCATGAGCAGATTCCTCTTCATAATGAAGAGTATTCTGGTCAACGTCAGTGAGGACTGCTCTGGGGAACCTGCAAAAACAACCTCCACTCCTGTGACAGAATTGTTCACAGCCTTCAGCCTGAGGGAATGGCTGCTTGGACTAATGTAAACAAGATGAAGCGAAACACTGCCAAAGGTGGATAATGTGGGCCACGCCTACCCTCGTCCGGTGGCATCGGGCTTTCCTCCATCGGTAATTGCAACAGTGAGAGTGCGGATATGATCAGCAACAACCCTGTAGGCCATATCGACTCCATCCACATCTTCACTGCCAACCTTGCCTGAGTATGGCCGCATGCCTGTAGTCTATGAGGGATGGGAGAGGAGGGAAGGGAAGGGGAGAAAGAAAGGGGAGGAGGGCAGGGAAGGGGAGAAAGAAAGGGGAGGAGGGCAGGGAAGGGGAGAAAGAAAGGGGAGGAGGGAAGGGAAGGGAAGAAAGAAAGGGGAGGAGGGCAGGGAAGGGGAGAAAGAAAGGGGAGGAGGAAGGGAAGGGGAGAAAGAAAGGGGAGGAGGAAGGGAAGGGGAGAAAGAAAGGGGAGGAGGGAAGGGAAGGGGAGAAAGAAGGGGAAGAGGAGAAGGAAAGGGGGAAAGGGAAGGGAGGAGGGAAGGAAAGGGAGGGGGGAAGAAGGGAGAAGGGGAGAAGGAGTGAGGAAGGAGCAAGAGGGGGGAGGGGGAGGAGAGAAAAATGGAAAGGGAAGGGAGAAGGGGAGAGGAAAGGGAAGAGGAGGAAAAGAAGGGGGGAGACTGTGAATTGAAGAGGTTGGTAAATGCAGCTTCATGAGGTCAGTGATTGAAAATGGCTTCTCCACTAGAGGATGTGACCAGCTGAACATTCTTGCCTTTACTCGGACGCAATATCTGATTAATGTGAAACATGAGTTAAACACTTGTCTATGGTAACCATGGATATGAAAATTGTTGTTGTCCATTCTTCCCATTGCTATAATTCCAGTGCTCGAGTGTCACTCAATAGTCCACGTAGTGGTAAACACTATGATGATCGAATGTCAAATTAGCAATCCATCGCAAGCATTCTAGACAGACCTAACGCTATTACAGATGATCAAGTGTGGATACATTTCCACTTGCAATCTCCACCTAAGTGTTCCTGATAGGGGTAGCTTTACACTAGGGCTAAAACAATTATTCTGTATTGTTATAAATTAAATTTGTGCAAAGCAAACAAACTATAGAACATTCTTTCAAGACTTAACACAAAAATTTGGTATAACAGGCTACAATTTAAGAAAATTGCGTACCAAGCGGCTGTAATTCCTAAATTTTGTGGACAAAGTTGACAATTGACATTCCCCAACCAGTGGAACAAATTAGGATAGACAGTTGGTTTATGAAATGTTTCAAAAACGTTGACAAGTCATTTCACTGACTAGCACATTATTTTCATGCAGGCCATAGCTCTGAAGTATGCAGAGAGAATAACTGCAATAGACCTCTCATGTCTGAGACGGTTTGAGCAATAGACCTCTCATGTCTGAGACGGTTTGAGCAATAGACCTCTCATGTCTGAGACGGTTTGAGCAATAGACCTCTCATGTCTGAGACGGTTTGAGCAATAGACCTCTCATGTCTGAGACGGTTTGAGCAATAGACCTCTCATGTCTGAGACGGTTTGACTGACTCCTGCTCATTATATTATATAATTATCACCATAGTACGAAGCTATACCGAAAAAAGTGATGTTTTTTCCGGTATAGCTTGGTACTATGGTGATAATGATTTTATCATACGAACCTTCGATTTCATTGCACGTTCAGACACAGTGCACGTGACTTGTAGTACCTGATACGGATTCTCGCGTGACTTGTAGTACCTGATACGGATTCTCGCGTGACTTGTAGTACTGATACGGATTGTCGCATGACTTGTAGTAAAAAATACGGCTTTTTATAAACTGCGCGCAGCTGCAAGGCTTCCCCATTGACTCCCATACATTAGCGTGAGTTAGACGTATGATATAAGGAGGTACATAACTAAGTTTGAACAGTCCTAATGCCCACTATAAAAGCCATGATAGAGCGATAAAGGTCTTAGTTTTGCACTCCAAACTTATGCAACACTAGTTTGGTTTTCAGAAGCCTCCTTTCCAGATCCACCACCCAGTTTCTGACTAGGCTCGGATATGAGAGGGTTACTAGTCCAGGTAGGATGTTTGTGGGCCTACAGTAAAGGCACACTGAAAGAAGAAAAGGGAAACGGTTGCGTGAGGAAGCTAGCCTTGTTCCCAGGCCCCGCCCAGCTTTCCATCGCTTTCAGCATGGAAAAGCTGGGAGAGCCTGGTATCTTTTCTCACATGAGTATGACGTAATTGGAAAATAGTGAAAATTTGCAGAACTAACGGGCTATGTATTTTCAACCAACTACACTCTCAATGCTTGGTGTGTATGACAGTCGCCCCCCGATAGCTAGATACGTGAGGTAAGTTACCTCATACCTTGGCTCTTTTTGCTGTTCTGGGCCTAGTATGCCCACGTACAATTAAACCCTTTCTACCATCCTTTCTATCCTGACGTCACTCACGTGAGAAAAGACACCAGGCCTGCTTTTCCGTACTGAAAGCGACAGAAAGCGGGGCCTGGGAACAAGGCTATGAGGAAGCTTCTTGTGCATCTAGAACACGATGAACAACAAAACAAGGGGGTTCTGGCAACATAAATCTTACGAGGGTGTTGTATCAGATCTTACCTTTTGGATGGCGTCGAAGTAGGGTGTGAACATGTCTGTGTCATAGTTGCTCATCTTCCCTTGAATGACTGAGACGATCCTTTCCAAACCCATTCCTGTGTCAACGTTTTGTTTTGGTAGGAGTTTTAGCTCTCCGTTTGTCTCCCTGTGTGGTTTGTGGAAGAGAGGGAGGGAGGGAGGGAGGGAGGGAGGGAGGGAGGGAGGGAGGGAGGGAGGGAGGGAGGGAGGGAGGGAGGGAGGGAGGGAGGGAGGGAGGGAGGGAGGGAGGGAGGGAGGGAGGGAGGGAGGGAGGGAGGGAGGGAGGAAGAGAGGGAGGAAGAGAGGGAGGAAGGAAGGGAGGAAGGAAGGGAGGAACAATGAAGGGGGGAGAGAAAGGGGAAAGGAGGAAGGAAGAGGTGGAAGGGAGAGAGGGAAGAAGGAGGCGAGGGACGGAGGAATGGGATTGAAAGCAGCCATACCTGCAGTACCCAAGGCAATTAAAACAAAGCACCAAACAGAGGACATACAATACTCATTCTTCCCATGTGAGTCTTTTTATGCATCCAGACAACAGTATGCTAAGTGGATCACACGGTTTCAACACGGACTCATCTCACTGGTATCGGCAGTAAATATACACTCAACTTCCCATTAACCATTGTTAACCAATTTGTTTGTTACAAAACTTTCGCAGAAAAGAAGTCTTTATGTTGCATTTTTGTTCCATATAAATTCATGGTGTAGTCATTCCAGAAATGAGGTTAGGAAGGACGTCATTACATATTGTTCCTTGCTTGTGCTTCTGATGCTATTGACAAAGACCCATAGTAAACACAAATAAACATCTTTGGAGGGTTGTTTACATAATTAGACAGTTAACTACCAGCTTTACATGGCCTCATGGAAGTCCTTTAAGAAGGTAATACGTAACTTCTGCATCAAGTATGACGAAAGAGTTTCACGATCAGGGTTCTCGCTAGAAATCTACTTCCAAACGGTGCATAGTACAATAGGTAGGTATGAAACACCCTCTCTACACATTGCTATTGGAATGTTAAGTGGGAAGCCAGGATAGTAACTGCTATGGGCAGGGTTTATGAAGTGACCCAAATGGTGCTCTTACCCACATCCAAATGGTGCTGCAAATACCCAAATGGTGCAAAACCATCGCTAAAGGCCTAGCGAGAACCCTGTTCACGATCAATACCAAGCCGCTCCTTTGCCAGAAAGTTTTTTTTAATAAAGATGCAAATTGGTCAAATACGTACACATTTCATATTTCTAGCACTGTTGCTACCTTAGCTAAAGACCCTTACCCGCTGTACAATGTTGCTTTAGTTTACAACTAACGAAACCAAGAATTGATTGCTTGGACATTCAAGTTTCAAGTTCTATTGTGGGAATTCTATGATTACATTCATCAGGTGAGAAAACGGAGAATGCTTGAACGATAAATCTTGGGAAGTCACAAACAACCACTACCATGACCCTCACGTAGCCTTTAGCAGCAGACGCAGGTGACAACCCTGGGCATTATTTACACACAATCGATGTGTATGTCTGTCGTTTTGCATGCAACCTGCTCACAGATGGTGGAGTTTGGTCGCCAAGGCATTTCTCTCCAGGTATATATGATGGCTGCACTCAAGTATGCTATCCGTTTACAGCAGAAAAAATCCCATCACATTATATCAGGCATAGTGTTACACAAAACTTAATTAGATGTAGTTTATGTATGAAAACAGTTGACATAATGTACTATAATAGTTTACACATAACATAAATGTAGATGTTACAACTGTGAAATGTGATGCTAACGAGTGGGTATGTGGAATGGTCCTCGCCAGCATTTTATTGAAATCCGAGCCTGTCATGTCACACAAAGCTACAGTTGAACTTGACTGGTTAAGGAAATCGTTTTGATCTCTGTACGCATGCACACATACACACAAGAAGCCATATAAGATCTCCAACAAGTTTATCAGAGGAATGTGACCCGAAGCAATTATGCCTGCATATCTGCACTTCTAGTGCTCCACAACATGAGGTCTTCTGTTTGTCTGCAGGTAGTTTAATGGCTCTTAATAGTTCAAATTGCAGTCAGCTGTGAGAAGGTAACACAAGATCGTATGTCACCACCTGTAACTAGGCCACACCTTGAGATGTGCCTTGGCAATCCCCCTACGCTGTGACCAGATCCCTCTGCAGTGACCAGGGCTCACCATGAGTTGGTGATCCCTCTACGCAGTGACCAGGGCTCACCATGAGTTGCTGATCTCTTTACGCAGTGACCAGGGCTCACCCTGAGTTGCTGATCCCTCTACGCAGTGACCAGGGCTCACCATGAGTTGCTGATCCCTCTACGCAGTGACCAGGGCTCACCCTGAGTTGCTGATTCCTCTATGCAGTGACCAGGGCTCACCATGAGTTGCTGATCCCTCTACGCAGTGACCAGGGCTCACCCTGAGTTGCTGATCCCTCTACGCAGTGACCAGGGCTCACCATGAGTTGCTGATCCCTCTACGCAGTGACCAGGGCTCACCCTGAGTTGCTGATCCCTCTATGCAGTGACCAGGGCTCACCATGAGTTGCTGATCCCTCTACGCAGTGACCAGGGCTCACCCTGAGTTGCTGATCCCTCTACGCAGTGACCAGGGCTCACCATGAGTTGCTGATCCCTCTACGCAGTGACCAGGGCTCACCATGAGTTGCTGATCCCTCTATGCAGTGACCAGGGCTCACCATGAGTTGCTGATCTCTCTACGCAGTGACCAGGGCTCACCATGAGTTGCTGATCTCTCTACGCAGTGACCAGGGCTCACCATGAGTTGCTGATCCCTCTACGCAGTGACCAGGACTCACCCCGAGTTGGTGATCCCTCTACGCAGTGACCAGGGCTCACCCTGAGTTGCTGGTCTCTCTACACAGTGACCAGGGCTCACCCTGAGTTGGTGATCTCTCTACGCAGTGACCAGGGCTCACCCTGAGTTGCTGGTCTCTCTACGCAGTGACCAGGGCTCACTCCGAGTTGCTGGTCTCTCTACGCAGTGACCAGGGCTCACCATGAGTTGCTGGTCCCTCTACGCAGTGACCAGGGCTCACCCTGAGTTGCTGGTCTCTCTACGCAATGACCAGGGCTCACCCTGAGTTGCTGATCCCTCTACGCAGTGACCAGGGCTCACCCTGAGTTGCTGGTCTCTCTACGCAGTGACCAGGGCTCACCCTGAGTTGCTGATCCCTCTACGCAGTGACCAGGGCTCACCCCGAGTTGCTGACCTCTCTATGCAGTGACCAGGGTTGCTGATCCCTCTGCAGTGACCAGGGCTCACCCTGAGTTGCTGGTCTCTCTACGCAGTGACCAGGGCTCACCCTGAGTTGGTGATCCCTCTACGCAGTGACCAGGGCTCACCCTGAGTTGCTGGTCTCTCTACGCAGTGACCAGGGCTCACCCTGAGATATGCTGTTAGCTGCAAGATGTGTCTAGTCTTTAACTTGACTGTGTGTACTTAAGTAGTTACAAATCTAACATGCAGTGCTTTGTCTAACAGCATAGTTGAGAAGGACATATTGATTCAAGCATTCAGTACCACATGTGCAGTGAGGGCTGGTGGTTGCATGATGTTCGTTGCTCAGAACACGGGCTGCTCAAGCTGGAGGTTCTGGGTTTGATTCCCAACAACTGTCACTTTCTTCTCATTCACTCACTGCTAACATTAAACATGCCCCTACATTTCCAGCCGAGGCAAGATGTTCTAATTATAGAGTTGAGGAAAATTGAAATGAATTAAGCAGACCTCAGGTATTTGCTCCCATGTGTGCAGTTGTTGGCAAGGGCAAGGTACAGCGTTTGACATGTACTTGGGGTCCTTGTTGGTACAGAACAAGCCATGCACTCCACGTTTACACGTGTCCAGGCCACACCAGTTCAGTGGTTTGCAAACATAATTTTGAGAATACTTGAAATGCATTCCTGTTTAGGGCCTGGCACAATGGCAATGATAGGGTGGAAACCCACACAGAAACTAGGGAAGATCAACAATATGAAGGGAGCCAGTCAGGAAGGGAGTCGCTCCGAAGGATGGTTTCCTTGGCCTACACCAGATGGTGGCAAGAAGCGGGTCGTTGCAAGGTATCCCCACAATTATGCACGCACAAGATAACATGTGGAGTGTTGTTCTAAACGGGAAGACAGAAACATTTTATTTGCTACAAAACAAGGCCTAAATTAGCATACGTTCCCACAATAACAAGACGCCTGCCTACTCAGGCGTGCAGCTGTGTCCGTTTCCATGGACCCCATTACGTGATTCGTTATGGGAGCTGGCAGCAGGCGACGCTGCAAGTACAGCTTCTGTTGGCAAGCAAACCAAAGAAGACCTGTTTCGCAGTCAGCAAACAGTAAAATAAATTGTAGGATGGAGTTATCTATTGGATACACCACGCTTATGTGATTACAGTAGTTGAGAGGTTGGCAATCCTCGATATATGTTGTAAGTTCCTTTGCTAGCTTCACAAGTTACGTGGCACCTTTAAAATCTGATGCTTTGATGCAGCAGCTAGGCGGGGGGCTACAGTGGGTCTCCACCATTAATTGGTTATGCTGGACAGTATCAATTCTCTAACGTGTTAGGATAATTTTTTACCTGGACAGGGAAAGGGTTACACTAGTCAAGTCACAAAAAAAAAAACGACTAAGTTCCAGTGGACAAAACAACAACAAGAAACAACAAAAAACAACAAAAAACAACAAAAAACAAAATAAATAAAACATTAAACGTTATGAGCTAGTAAAAACAAAAAACCTTATGAGCTACAAATTCATAACTAATTATAAAGAGTAATTATTGGATATACTACCTATACGAGGAGTAAAAACACAGATATACTCCGCTAGATGGTTTACTCAAGGCCCAGCCGAGGGTAAACAATCTAGCAGAGTTTATGCTCTGAGTATAAGTAGTATATCCCATTTACACCACATTGAGACAGTAAACTTATCATTCAATTTTGCGTCAACTATTCTGTACATCATGCAAGTTTTGTGCAAACTATTATTGTACATAACAGGAGTATATGACCTATTATACTGCGCTGTTCATCCAATGAAATACGTAGAAAGTGATGTAATGCGGAATAAGCCTATATTTAGAAAAGGATACTAAATAGAAAGTGTCTATAAATTAATTCCTGTATGGTGCAATTGAAGCACAGCCAATGAAAATTGGAGGGTATTTACAAACAATTTTGATGATTGACGGACTGTTGCTCAATACACACACACAGTCAGGGTAAATCACCTATGCCCCAATTATGATGCAAATTAATACATGTTTTCCTGAAAGTGGTTGAAAATGTTCTGTGTTTATTTCCTATTGTTGGGATTCTCTGAATTTCCCTGTACTAAGGTGGCAAACCTCGGTCTGGGATTGCCAAGTGAAATTGCCCACATACGTGCATACGTTAGGGTTGGAAAATGAATCACGTTACTTAAATGTCAATTTCACTTTCAGTCGCTGACTACAATGGTTGACTAGTCGATGGCGACTTTTATGAGTGCGTTTCATCATTATGCACTAGTTGGAGCTCTACTACTTTTTGTGGTGACTTTTATGAAATGCACTAGGCTTGGAGCTCTACTAAGGCCGATAGAGATTCCCTGAGGACAGGCTTGTGGGTTTTAAGCTTACATCATATTTGTTCCTGCCTACGCAGAGCTTTACGACATAATTGGTTACTGACTACGATTTATCAATCATTCTCCTTCATCAGTTGAAGAATTCTCAAAGAAGTTTTACGACTCGAGTACATCTAGATGTACGGCTCACAACAGGCAATGTATCCGATGGTGAGAGAGAAAGACAGCTGGAGTTGGCTGAGGCCTCTAGCCTAGCTGTTATAAGCGGACTTGCTTCCGCTCCTTTGCTATGGGTTGGGTAGCTCAGTGGTAAGAGCGTCTGACTAGTAATCTGAAGGTCCCAGGTTCAATTCCCAGCTGGATCCCTGTGGACTTTTTCCTCTCTTTCTCTACAAAGCTTACATTAGTAACTAGATTATGACTACTGTAAACACATCTGTACATGTGCAAGTGTTTACAGTAACTTCAATATTGTTTACACACAACTCAATACTGTAGTATGGCAATGTAGTGTATAGTAAACTAAAAAAATACATGGAGAGGGGCCATATTTTCCCTTGTAGCCCTCAGGGTGGGAAATTATCACCGTTAAACCACAGTATTAAATCAAATTTGAAGGGCTGAGAACCAGAGCAGCCTAACCCACAAATGTTGAGTTAGCCCCCACTAACGTGGGAATACTCTTAAAATGCATTCCAGAACTGCTGCTGAACTTTTTTAGGATTTCTAAATTCTGACCACATGTTCGTAGGGTATTTATGGTTTTTTAATTGCATTTTTGCGTAATTCATGCAATTTCCAGTACTTGATCTTGGGTTGGTCCTCTCTTGGTCCTTTGTTTGTGTCTACATCCCTCGTATAGGTAGTATATCCAATACTTAAACCCCACCTGTAGTATAGGTAAACTATACTACGTGGGATTTATAGATAGTTTCCAAATGAGTGAGGTGTATTCTGTAATCTTACTCCCAGGGGCAGGAGCACAATTAAGAAGCAGCAGTACTTTATTCTTTGATGGAAACTCGTCTCTCTCAGCAAACGGTAGGAAATTAACACAGTGTTTCTGCTCTGCCACGCCTCTTCTGTCATGCCTCGTCTGCCACACCTCTTCTGCCATGCCTCTTCTGCCATGCCTCTTCTGCCATGCCTCTTCTGCCATGCCTCTTCTGCCACACCTCTTCTGCCACGCCTCTTCTGCCATGCCTCTTCTAATAATAATGCATAAAGAACCAATGATATCAAGTAGGGATTGTCCTGATTAACTAATTAGTACAGGGGTATCCTCTAAGATGTACAAGCTGAAAGCAAGAATCATGCAGAAATATCTGTGATCACATCTTTACATCATCACTCACTAGAAATTATCCCCTGATATCTCTCAATAACGGCCTTGTTGCTAAGGCTAAAGGCAAATTATGCATTCCAATGCTTCCTGCTTCTCTTGCTGTTGTCAGGAAATGAGTGGCTTCTGTTTCTTCACAATCACAAACAAGGACGCCCCTTTATGGCAATGTCTTCTGATGAGCTAATTATTATGTCCCTATAACTTTCAGATTACACCCGGTTCCAATTTTGCTTTCTATGATAATTCTGCTTTAAAGAATTCTGCTTTAAAGAATTCTGCTTTCTAGAATTCCGCTTTCGATACAAATTCTGCTTCTCTGTTTTCTCCCCCCTTTTCATCAATATCTATTTACACTGCAATCCTGGTAAAATAATAAATTGAAGGGGTGAGAATCAACCAACAAATGTTGAGTTAGCCCACACCAACTTGGGAATACTCTTAAAATGTATTTCAAAGAGCTTGTAAACAATTGTTAGCTTTGTGTTTGTAGGATATGCAATACTTTGATTAGAGCTAGACCGTTGTGGTTCTCGGCCTTCAATTATTATTATGATTACATGAGTTATGCTAGCCACAGACAAGGGTGGTTGTTGTAAACTATAAATCCTGTGACTAGCATGTAATAAGTGTTACATTCTTCCACCTGATTGGTCCTTGTTGTTATTATACACACCAAGTATATAGTCAACACTGCAAATAACAAAACTTGTAAGAACAGCGATAAACAACCTCATTATAAAACTTGCTGTGAGTTTATGAACCATCTGTTACCATGGCAACAAGCAAGTGTTCTCAGGTATTATATACAGCTGAGTTTGATTGGTTAGCGACACCATAATAAATTGAACAAAACATCAAATGAAACAAACTGCAACTTACGTAGTATGAAGGTTACCTAAATATGGTAAGAATTTAACACTAGTGCGCAGCATTTTAACACACCTGTACCTCAGGAGAATGCTTGTGCACACTTGTGCAATATCATGACATATAACGTATTTACACTAGTGCGCGGCATTTTAACACACCTGTACCTCAGGAGAATGCTTGTGCACACTTGTGCAATATCATGACATATAACGTATTTACACTAGTGCGCGGCATTTTAACACACCTGTACCTCAGGAGAATGCTTGTGCACACTTGTGCAATATCATGACATATAACGTATTTACACTAGTGCGCGGCATTTTAACACACCTGTACCTCAGGAGAATGCTTGTGCACACTTGTGCAATATCATGACATATAACGTATTTACACTAGTGCGCAGCATTTTAACACACCTGTACCTCAGGAGAATGCTTGTGCACACTTGTGCAATATCATGACATATAACGTATTTACACTAGTGCGCGGCATTTTAACACACCTGTACCTCAGGAGAATGCTTGTGCACACTTGTGCAATATCATGACATATAACGTGATGAGGTCATGTCAGATCACATGATTGTGGAATTTGAAGATTATTCCATTGCGTATTTCACAACTGCACTGCTCCAATCAAGCAATTTATCTCCGAACTTTCACAACTACTGACTTGAACTACTGACTTGAAGCTCCTTACGTCTGCTGTTTTAAAGGTGTTACCTGTACAAGCTGAAACCAAAGGAAGAAGTACGGTGATGTAATTGTATGGGTGTTTATAACCATGAATGTATCAGATGTACATGCATCTGCAAAGCTCATGTGAGCCCCGCCCTTAATAGCAAAGCTCATGTGAGCCTGCTCTTAATAGCAAAGCTCATGTGAGCCCCGCCCTTAATAGCAAAGCTCATGTGAGCCCCGCCCTTAATAGCAAAGCTCACGTGAGCCCCGCCCTTAACAGCAAAACTCATGTGAGCTCCGCCCTTAATAGCAATGCTCATGTGAGCCTCGCCCTCAGCAATACAGCACTTTGGTGACGCAATCAAATATGCAATGAAACGATTTCTACATGAGACTGTCACACGTGGCATGCATTTTCAGTGTTTGTAGAGGCAGGGGCAGCTAGCACCTTCTGAGTGTGGCACCATCAAAAATTAGAGTGACTTGAAACTCCTCACGTCTGCCATTTTGAAGGTGTTACTAAAAGAAGAGTTGCGATGAGTAATAGTATAGGGTGTGTACATAGCTAGAACCAGGCTGCTGAGCAGCGTATAACACTAAACAAAACATGGGAAGTCTTACTACCAGGCCTTCCCTGTCTCCAGTTTTTAGTCACTTGTGGAATGCGAAAAGTTGCAAGACATCAAAACCTGGAGATGTGGGAATGAGGGTACAGAATGGGAGGTCTTCTATGATAAGTCTTTTCTGGCGCAGTTGAGCAAGGCTGGTAAAAGTGTGTGCCTCGTCAACAGTGTGTGTTTGTCACTGCAGAAATGTCGCAACCCATAGGAGATACCCTAACATTTACATTCCAGGTTAGTGGGAAGTTAATGAGGCTTTTGTAAGATTGTGAGCTTAAGATGTACTCCTGTGGTGATTAATTGACGTGTGTTATGACAAACAACTTGCATGCCCTCCAGCGCCAGTTGATACCCCAAATGGGTGCTGAACACAATAACATTTCAAGTGGGCACAAAATAAACAATAATCTCTAATTCAATCTAATATACTAACTTCTGCAATAACAAGCCAATGCGGTTTTTCTAATCAATAAAATTCTTAAAACCTGAATAGGATGTTTATGGTCCAGTTAATTGGTGTTGATCGTTTCTGCATACCATGGTTTAAACTGTGTTAGAAGGAACACACAACAGCGTGTCTCCAGCCAAAGGGACGTAAAGGCATTTTGTGATATTGGCACAATAGCATCCCCATTCCCAGGTTGGGGTGCGGTGTCTGACAAACTAATAAAAGTACCATATTGAACTAATCCCAAGAACACAGTACTTAGGGCTTTGATCTTGTTTGTTCTTTTAATCACTTGGCACTTCACTCTCACAGACAGACTCCTAAAACCTCAACACACATAGCAAATTGGCATATTTGGTGTTGTGTTATAGATGGGGTATTTTTGATTTAGTTGTCTTTTAATACTGTCTGGTCAAACAGGTACTGTGGTGAGACAGGAGGGAAGAGAGAGGAGGGAAGAGAGGAGAGAAGGGAAGAGAGGAGGAGGGAAGAGAGGAGGAGGAAAGAGAAGGCAAGATAGAAGGTGAGGTAGATCAGAACTGGGTTCTGGTAGTGTTAAATCAGCAGTGTTAATCAGCATCACTGCAAGTCAGTTGTATGTATTTGTGCAGCTGATGATGAATCTCGGTCCAAAACACTCCGTATTACCAGACAATATGAACTAATTCACAATAGCAAGACAGTGGTAGCCCATCACCATAGCAACACAGTGGTAGTCCTTTCACCATAGCGACACAGTGGTAGTCCTTTCACCATAGCAACACAGTGGTAGTCCTTTCACCATAGCAACACAGTGGTAGCCCATCACCATAGCAACACAGTGGTAGTCCTTTCACCATAGCGACACCCTTCTACATCATTCTGCAATGAGTTCTGCGCCCCCACTTTATTAAATATAGTGTGTTGTGTCTTGCTGTCTTGCTCACAAGATGCAGTCTTCAAAGCGAAAGAGTAAAACATTGGCAGTCCCTTCCCCACAACAACATCGTAGTTTCATTACCATAACAAGACAGTGGTAGCCCATCACCACAGCAACACAGTGCTAGTCCTTTCACCATAGCGGCACCCTCCTACATCATCCTGCAATGAGTTCTTTATTAAATATATATACCTTATTACACGAGTTAGCGTGCAATATCGCGAGTTATTGCACGAGTGGGCGTGGTATTTTCACGAGCCGAAGGCGAGTGAAAATGCAGTCCACAAGTGCAATAACCGCGATATGCACGCTAACGAGTGTAATAAAATGTTTATTATCCATTACCACAACAGCGTCGTGTCTCAACTCACACAAACAACCGAGTAACTCGCTGTTCGAACGCACCGGTTCTAATTAAAGCACACTGTAGTTGCTAGGATACCGCGTAGTTCCAGCCGTGCAATAACACCCGTGCAATAACTACCCGTGCAATATCGTGTGATATTGCACGGCACGGGAATAGGAAAATACTGTTGTAGAAATATCAACTGGATAATAAAGTGTGTTATGGCTTGATGTCTTGCTCACAAGACGCAGTCTTCAAAGGGAAAGAGTATGTCTCTTCAGATAGAGTAGCAAGTATCTATGCCCATAGCAACACAGTGGTAGTTTCATCTCCATAGCAACCAATGGTAGCCCATCACCATAGCAACACAGTGGTTTCCTCTTAAGAATAGCCATTCCATTATTACCTCTGCTATAAATAATAACGTTACCAGGAAGAACCACAGTTCTGGACTGACATAAATATGGCTGCTTCCTTCCTACGTACACCTTTCCTCAAAAGATTTACTTCAGGTATCGACACCACACCACACTTGGTTACATTAGAACACTTTCATGTTTTCTAAGTTCATTTTGAAATCTCCTAAAATGGCAACACCCTTCATGTGAGTTCAGTCTTTTCCACCCCCCACTGATAGGATGTTGCTCTCAGGAAGTTACAAACACATGAGAAATGGCGTTCACACCCATGCAAACACAGCAAGTGCTGAAACAGAACTTTGATATTGCTATTGTGGCGTTCCAGGCCTCCAATATAATAGCATACACACTGTTGCAATTGCTAAAAGTATTTGACTTAAGCCCTTTGGCACCCAATCTTGCATCATTGGATGTTTATTACATTCGAAATAAAGAGGAGGTGAGTATAAAGCGCTAGGTATGCTAGCATCCTTTGTTCAAGGGCTAGGCTCATTTGTACAGCTGTACTGTTGGCCACAGCTGCAGTGTAGCAGGCAGGCAAGGGCTAGGCTCATTTGTACAGCTGTACTGTTGGCCACAGCTGCAGTGTAGCAGGCAGGCAAGGGCTAGGCTCATTTGTACAGCTGCATGTACTGTTGGCCACAGCTGCAGTGTAGCAGGCAGGCAAGGGCTAGGCTCATTTGTACAGCTGTACTGTTGGCCACAGCTGCAGTGTAGCAGGCAGGCAAGGGCTAGGCTCATTTGTACAGCTGTACTGTTGGCCACAGCTGCAGTGTAGCAGGCAGGCAAGGGCTAGGCTCATTTGTACAGCTGTACTGTTGGCCACAGCTGCAGTGTAGCAGGCAGAAAACATGAATCACCACCAGCTGGTCAGGTGGAAATAAAACTAATTCATGGGAAAACTAAAAGGTGGGTGTGGCTCCACAAACACTCTATAGTCCAATATCTCCCTCGTACAGTGGCATTGCTTAGGTGACAGGCTAGTTGCATCCCTCCAGGGGGGAAACCCTTTCCACTGGTTCTTCGTTAGCTGTGCCTCGGCTGCTAGGTTCACTTGAAAAGTGTTCATTAGCAACAGATGAAGAGAGGTCATCAGTGTTTTCAAAAAAAATTTTCACTTTTTATCACAGGAAATTTGCCATGATTAATGAATTTATAGTGTAATTGTGGTGAAGTTATACGGCTTTTGCTTAAGTATTGCTTATATTGTGCGTCCGCCGCCATCCCTACATAAAGAGTCTACCGACTCTCTGATAATCAACAAAATAATAATAAAACCACCACAAACATATACGGCATGCAGAAATTAAAATTAAATGATGCAGGAAATAATTTCACCAGAGGAAGCCAAGTGAAATTTGCTGGATTGTAAGTATAATAGCTCTAATATCACATCAGCCCACACTACATCCGGTATTATGTTTTAATATTTGGATTACAGCTGTGAGGTGCCTCCAGATGGATGACTTCCAGGACAAGAGTGATGCAGTAATAGGGCTACAATGTCCAAACTTGTGTACTTTCGTATGAAGACGCAGAGACACCGCAGCAGCAGCTAGCTACGCACATAGCTCCTGGAGCCTCACAAATGACACCACTAGTAACACATGCTTGCTTGATGATTCTACCATTTTGCTGACGGCAAAACATTCACACTTTTAGTCTAACAAAGTTGGCCTGCCTTTTGTCCCATCCAAAACAGATTGTACCGACAGTTGCCAGCATGGCACACTCTCTTGTACGTGGTGTTTTGCATTGACCAATAAGATATACATACATCACTGTGACATACACACGTTTGCACACACACACACATGCACACACACACACACACACACACACACACACACACACACACACACACACACACACACACACACACACACACACACACAACCCATACTTGTTGAACTGCATAAACACAATGTTCCATATCTCCAAGACGTCTGGGTCATCCATATTGACCAGCTCAGGAACATCTCTCCCACCAATTCGGTCAAAGTGGATCTCGGAACAAGGCCCACATGGACCATACTCCCCCATCTCCCAGAAATTGTCCTTCATATCGAACGGAAGCACACGATGGGGAGGAACCCTGCATGGTTGGAGGAGTGGGAGGAAGGAATGGTCTAGCGTTTAGAAAGTCTTGGGCCTAAATTATAACGTACCTTCATACTAATAACTGGTCTAAACCGACCCCAAAATGCTTACAAAACCTAGTGCTAGCCTTTTTGAGTGTAGTGGTTGTACTTTGGTATATAAACGACAACCAAAAGGGAGTGAGGGGTGGGCAGAAAGTCTGTTTGCTTCATAACAGAATTCATGGCCCCTAAAAACTGATTCCTGTTTCTTATACCAATATTCATGGTGAGGGGTAACTGGCAAAGGAAACCTGTGGTGAGTAAAAGTATTCACGTGTGTTATCATCACTCCAATCTGGTGTTCATCACTTTCTCTAGATATGGAGTTATTTATTCACGTGTGAATCCGTTAATTTGCATTTGGGGTGTAATCAGTGTTGTATACTGTAGTCAACCAGAGGAGGTCCGACATGGTTGACCTTTGCTAATTAAAACAACTGAGGTCATCACTAATTGATCTTGGATATTGCAAGGTAAGAAAGCTTTTTAGCTTTTTCTATGACTGGCCCCAGCCTTGAATCATGATTTGAAAACTCAGTAAAAGTCGAGAGAGCCAGACTGTTGAGATACGAAAAATCAATTAGTGTGACCTCAGCCATTTCAATTAGTAAAGTTCAACCGTGTCTGACCTCCTCTGGTAGTCAACATCTTCTTTTTTTTTTTTAAGTCACTTGTTCCAATTTCAAGTTGCAAACGTCTCAACACAGCAGACAATAATTTGTCTGGCCTAATGGCTTACAAACCTTTTGGCACAGTTAGTCTATACACGATGCTCGCAGCAAACAATCACCTCTGTACTAAGCATCACTTAGCATATGTAAACTACTCCACCGTAGTTGCTTCGTCTGACATTCCATGAAGCATCACAACGCATGGCACAAGTGCTGGCATAAACTACAGCTGACTTTCGGTCAATAATTAAATTTACGAAGCCAGTGATCTAATCCGCTGCACACATTGCAGCTAGCTCATCAACATTAAGTGCTTCAAGCACTCCACCAATATTCATACAGGTCATGGCTTCTTGTACTTCAATGTCAATCCCTACTTCAAAGAACGAGCTAAAGGCTCAAAATCGTGGAGAGTGTGCTTGCACGAAAGGATGCTTTCACATTGGAATTTCAAACTTCGTTTGAAGTCTTTCTGCTCAAACAGCTGGTTTCAAAGAGGACAGTAAACAGTCAGTGACATTATTAGGCTTAAGTACCTCATGATGGTGTCCAGGTATGTCCACATAGAATACCTGGGCACAATATTAGGTATTTCTAAGCTGTATGGGACGAGTACACAGGAAATATCTATACGTTATAGATAAACCACAGTAGACAGGGATTTATGGTCCATAAACCACCCGAGCCCAAGGGCGCAGCCCGAGCCCAAGGGTAGTTTATGGCCATAAATCCCTGTCTACTGTGGTTTATCTGTTATATTCTCCACTCTGATTGGTCCTAGTAGTTATTAGTAAACACACATGGTAGTTTTCACTGTAAACGAGGTACGTTATTAGTAAACATGTAAAGTAGTTTACACTATAAACAAGGTAGCTTATAGGAAACATCATTTTACAACTTCTGGGGTATATTTACATGTTTACTAATAACATACCTTGTTTACAGTGAAAACTACCATGTGTGTTTACTAATAACAACAAGGACCAATATCTATACGTACATGTATGTTACCAGACAGTTGACAACACTTAGCATTAAACATATTAGTACATTTGTTACGCTGTATGTTAGCTGAATATTAAACAATGTTCTTAGGTACAACACCGGATGTATCTATTCTATACCAAACGTTTTAAGGCGATACTTGGCATACCTATAATAGTGTATGTAGGGGGGGTCTGGGTCTAAGACGATAGTGCATGTTTCCATATTTCCTTAGGTATAACATTGGAGGTATCATTAGTAAGGTAACAGGTTATATAATAGTGATATCCCTCCCTGGGGTGTGGTCTTGCACATTGGTGTCAGGCTACGCCCGACACCAATGTGTAAACAACCACCCCCCAGGGAGGGATATAACTATTACATATGCAGGTAATGTTCACTAATTATAATAAATGTATAGGCAACATCACTGTAGAAGAGAGATATGAGCAACATTCTTATATGTTGCCTAGGTAACAGGTTATATTGTATGTTACGTACATAATCTTGGGTATAGCACCAGACGTATCTATACTAGACATAAATGCCTCAAGAAATAGCTCTTGTTTCTGGTTACACGGCTTCTGATCTGAGTTCTTCGTTAATGTAGGGCAGTGGTTTACAACCGTTGCCAATGGCATCACCATAGTAACAAACATCACGACTTTATGTCTGTGTCCCTCAATTCCATTGCATTTTCTTTCACTGATAGACATAACGCATGCAGCTTTTAGCATTTCTCTCGTGACTTGTAGTACCATTAAAATACAGATTTTTGAACGTAATGTCATGCCTGAGTGTTGTGTTTATTGAGTGAATACTGTATTTACATACAACAAGTTCACCACCCACACACAGAATAGATGGGGCGCAACAACTTTACAGTGAAAGAGGCAGAATCACGCAAGTCCTACCCACCCGGTACGGATCCATATATCCCTGGCTTCATTATCAGGCTCCAAGTTGTACTTCTCACTGCCTCCAAAGTAGGTCACGTAGAGACGGTCTTTGGGAAGCTTGAACACACGAGTCAGGAGATCCCAGGCATAGAAAATGGCCTTTTCCTGTGCGTGTGTGTGTGTGTGTGTGTGTGTGTGTGTGTGCATGTGT
This sequence comes from Agelas oroides, assembly GCA_949130485.1. NCBI lineage: Eukaryota > Metazoa > Porifera > Demospongiae > Agelasida > Agelasidae > Agelas > Agelas oroides. The sequence goes on along the minus strand of OX422205.1, from coordinate 5,826,428 downwards.
GTGTGTGTGTGCACACGTGTGAGCATGTGTATGTGCACGTTTCATGTGCATGGCGTGCACGTTGCATGCATGTGCGTACATGTGTATGTATGTGCGTGTGAAGGAAGAGAATTTAAACAAACATGACCCAGCATATATGTACAAAGATGGACCCAGCATATACAAGAAGTTCAAAGTATGTACCCCATACCCACACATCCCTGCAAGAAGCTTACATATTGCAAGTGAGGAAACTGGGTGGGGGGCTGGGAGCAAGGCTAGTGCTGGGTTTAGCAGGAAGAGGAAAAGCCGAAGCCTCAGATTCTGAAAGTACAGTGGGAAGTAAGGCAGTTGCATAATGAAGGAGGAGACTGAGGTTGAAAGGTGAGGAGTCACTTGGGTGGCAGGAGGGAGTGAGAGTGGATCTATAACATCTATAAACAAGAGTGCATGCACTTTGCATGTGGGAAGTTGAACCTAGATTTGTGGGAGGAGAACATCATGAGTTCAGCCGACGAAAACACAGCTGTTAATCTTTTGAGCCTTTTGCACATAACATTTCGTATCCACAACTACTCGTGGTAACGGCGTGTGAACAGGAGGTAACAGCTACATCACCAGCAGTTATGTGAATAGATGAAACGTGAATAGATGAATATGTAAAATGAAAAACTAATAACCAATTTTGAAAAATTTTGCATACTCTATGCATGATCTAAGGAGATTAGTTTAATGGTTAGGGCAGGTTATGTGGCACAAACACTATGACATCACGTTACATGATCACCCATGTGGTCCGATAACATACCACGACGAAAACAGCAGTTTCCAGGACACACATTAACATACTCTGTGACACTCGATACCCCAAACAATTCGTAGAAAAAATACATTGGCAACACCATAGATAGTATCCTTCCGAAGGTATAATACTATCTATGGTAACACATACATAGAAAAAATATTAGAAGCCTCACAATGTACAAGCTTATTTTATACCTATATTTTACCTAGGGAGGGTTTCAATTAATTGGGGTCATTAATTAGCATAATTAGATAAGTGGCAATATGTTTGTCTAGTCTTGGCTGGAGGCGTGTTTACATACAACTCATTGCAGATGCTAAACATCCTTGAGCAGTATTGTATACACAAATAACTTGTATACACTAAACACAACCAGGATGTCTGTCTGCCTCTAATTAATTCCTTGGCTGGTCTGCTAGAGACAGAAAGGTATTGCCCTCAGAAAATTTTAAAATGTATTACTAAGGTCAAAGGTCACCCCACCCTACTTATTGTGAGAAAGAGGATATGCATACAGTATCTTCATCCTAACATCAATTGTAACAAGGGAAGGAGGCGTGTGTGTGTTGTTCTGCCTGTGTTATCAGCTCCATTCATGTTCCTTTGAGAAACCATACTCAGTGTATGGCTAGTTGGTGCATGGCATGTACAGGTACTCAATTCAAACCCCTGTGAATGTGACTGTCTTATAGGAATCAATTAGTATCATATAATGGATGTGTAGGAGTGCATGTGAGGAGATAAAGGGTTTGTCTAACCTTGAAAAAGTCTCCGAAAGACCAGTTTCCCAGCATCTCGAAGAAGGTGTGATGGTAGGTGTCCTTTCCAACATCGTCCAGGTCATTGTGCTTTCCTCCAGCTCGAATGCACTTCTGAGAGTTGGCAGCACGAACCAACCTTCCCATGTCACTCCCGGGGTCTACTGTACCCTGGAAGATTGGCTTGAACTGTGGAAGGGTGAGGGGGAGGAGGATTGAGAGGGTGGGAAGGAGGGAGAGGGGGGGGGGGAGGAGGGAGAGGAGGAGGAGGAGGGAGAGGGGGAGGAGGAGGGAGAGGGGGAGGAGGAGGGAGAGGGGGAGGAGGAGGGAGAGGGGGAGGAGGATTGAGAGGGTGGAAAGGAGGGTGGGAGGGAAGGAGGGAAGGAGGGTGGGAGAAGGGAGGGAGAGGGAAAAAAAGAAATTTTAATTGAAAAGTGCAGGAGGCCAGCTAGATGCAGGTCCAGAGGTTGGAACGGTTCCCATGGAGAACAAGGAAGTGGTATGACTATAAACATATCAAATTGGTCACCAAGGTGACTTACATACTCACTCTATGAATGTGTATCTGTGAAGTGCTTCCCATACATGGTAAACAAGGCACCTTCAAATCCAAATGAAAATCATGCATGCAGAATGCTAGTGATCTGTTGTTGAGATGTATTTCTCAAATTGCTCATGAATGTGTGTGAAAGCGTGATCTATGTAGGTAATGGCATTGTAGGTGTCCAACCACCTGGCCTTCTCAATTACAAACATCTACGTGCGGGTTGCATCAGCACGATAGACTCTACCCTCAGTGTCATGAAAAGGAAAGAAAATGTAGTCATTTTCACAGAGGTTTTGAAGCAGTAAAGATAATTGCTGGTTGAGCCAAGTAGTCTTGCAATCAGCCTGCTAAACTCAGATACAGTGTAGGCAAACAGTTGTTAAATTTGAAAATATCATTCTAGTCACATGACTTTCAACATATCAGATTGGTCAAATATGGGCACATAAAGCTGTAACTAACGATTGTACACTTTAGATATACATACTTCTGTTTTAAGCTCGAGTGAGTGACAGCACGTTACTCTGGCAATACATGGCACAACCCACAAACACAGTTGATTTAGTGAGTCAGTAGCCGCTCTTTCCCACACGCAAATTAGGAGGGAGTATCTAGTATTCACCACAGACGTCTGTCTGTAAGACGGCATACTCTCTCATCAATAGAATGTGCCATTTGAGAAACAAAAAATATTCTAATTTCAAATTCGTACGTCCTTTCCGAACTGTCATCTGTGCACTGTGATCCCAACCGAGCGACAACATTGGAAATTCAATCATGCATACATGAGGGGGTTTTAGTAAGGCAATGTATCAAGGAACTAAAACACTGCAACAAAAGCTCCATTTTCCCGCCAGGAACCTACCATCTGAGAACCAAAAACGGATTCTGATTTGTACGTCCTTTCCAAACTGTCATGTGTGCACTGTGATCCAAAACAGAGCGACAACATGGGAAATTTAATGATGTTATCAAAACACACACATGAGGAAAGGAGGGCTTTATAAGGATCAGAGCCTTGAGGAACAATGAAGCAATGTTGTCGGGCAACCTAAAACACTAAAACGCTGCAACGAACACTGGAGGAAGATGTCACAAAAGTGTGCGCTCTGTGGCTGTTTACAGTTGTCACCGACACTCTCCACATCAGAGCTACAGTTCACTTCCACTTGTACAGTGGGTGGTGAAGCCTCGTGCCACCTGAATATAATACAACCACAGAAGTGAACCAGAACATACCTTGAGTCCTTTGTACAGAGGAAAAGAGAATACTTACCCAAATAGGCAAATATTTGAGCTCAGAGGGAGTGTTAAATGTGTGGGCGTTTCACAGCATTTTGTGGAAGCTGCTCAAACACAGATATTTTGAAGTCATTTCCCATCCTTTATGGCATTGTGGTACAACAGTGGAAGTACGCAGTGGAATGGGAACTAGCGTGGGAACACACACGCACGGTAACAAAACACACATGCAAGGTAACCACAACTGAGCCTTTTTGAGGATGAGCGAGAGCTGTAGGAAAGGTCGGGAACTTTAGCATGCATTCAAAGTACTCTGTGGAAGCTGCTCAAACACAGACGTTTTAAAAATCACTTCCTGTCCTTTATGGGACTGCAGAACAACGGTAGAAGTGCTGTGGTGGAATGGGAACATGCGTGGGAACACATACGCAGGGTAACCACAACTGAACAAAAATTTGGGCGTGAGCAAGAGACGTAGGATGGCATGTCTTGCAGAAAAGACAGGTATGCATTCTTGTCTTCAAACACAGTTGCTTTGAAATCACTTTCTCTCCAGTTTATGGCATTGTGGTACAAGTGCCACAGTGGAATGGGGACAAGCGTGGGAGCACATACGCAAGGTCACCACATCTGAGAGTGATAGCAAAATGTGGGGTGAGTGAGAGCTGTAGGTTGGGTTCGTAGGAAAGACAGGCAGCTTTAGTAGCCATGGCCAATGTGCAGTGGCAGCTTACAAACTCCAAACACCCATTCTTTCACTGAAGACTGTGAATGATTCTGTCACAGGAGTCGTGATCATTCCCCAGAGCAGTTTTCACTGACGTTGACCAGATCACTCAAACTCTTCATTACTGCCCTCAAATGCTAGTTCCCCTAACAGAGTTAATGGATGACCTTCCTGGAACAGTCGCGAGCACTACTCCAAGTGGATCTTTGCCATGACATAGCCCTTGCTTTTGCCTACCTCCACACAAATGGTGTTAAAACACCTGGACCTTTCTAGCAACAACGTGAGAGGAAGACTTAGCCAAATAGGCAAATACTTGAGCCCAGGGAGATAGGTAAATGTGTGGGCGTCTTCACAACATTGTGTGGAAGTTACTCAAACACTGAACTTCCTGTCTCAAGTGTGTGCTATATGCAACTCCCGGTGGTAACATGCACTTAACACAAAGCACAGAGAGAGGGGTGCCCGTGCATACACACAGTACAGTCAAATATTTACAACAAAATTTGGTCTGTCCAAGCAACCGAGAGCACAAACAGTATGAAACATAATGTATGGGCTCGAGGTGACTTAGCTGTTAATATTCCTTATGATAGACAGCACAGGAAATGATTTTTGGATACTGTTGGATACTGTTGACTGTTGTAAGTTGATTGAGGCCGAGAATTGTGTGGTATATGCGATTTCTGACCAGACAAAATTAATAACTGCTTTTTGAAAAGTGAAAGACATTTGTAAAATGTCTTTTGTCTTGTCTTCAGATAAATTAGGGATACTTTAATAGTCAAAGAGTGCTTTTGTTTACGTTGACAGTAAAAAGTGCGTCCACAATACTGCACGTCACCATACACACGTTCATGCCCTTATACAGTTCCTATCTATCTATCTATCTATCTATCTATCTACCTATCTACCTATCTATCTACCTATCTATCTATCTACCTATCTACCTATCTACCTACCTATCTATCTACCTATCTATCTATCTATCTACCTATCTACCTACTTACTTGGTTCATGCCTGCATTTGTGAAGAGCAATGTTGGGTCGTCATGGGGCACCACAGAGGAACTAGGGACAAACGTGTGGGCCTGCTCCTTGAAGTAGTCAATGAACATCTGACGGATCTGCTTGCCCGTGAGAGAGGCATCCATTTTGTAGCCCGAGGTGGAGAAAGAGTGGAAGGGGTGGTGGAAACTGAACCACTTAGGGTAGAGGGATATCTGGATGGATAAGAGTAATAGTGAAATGTCAGAGTAGCCTTGTTCCCAGTCCCCCACCCAGCTTCCTGTTGCTTGCATGCAATAAGGTAAGGAAAGGAAAGGTGCTCGAGGGACTGGAAACAAGGCTAAAGTAAATTGGTTCCTTGTTCAGGGGCACACTTGTCAGTCTAGTCACAAACCTAAGTGTGCCTATTTGAGGCTACCACATGAAAGTGTAATGCTTCCACTATGCCTACTAATGTAAATTTGGCAGCAGAAATGGGGAATGTGGACCTGAAAGAACCATAATGGTCAGACAATTCAAGGCAGTCATAGCTGATACCCCAGCATACTTGACTAGCTCCCCTATCTCAAAATTCTAGCAGTGCTCTTGCCGACATTAGATAGTCACTAGCCTCATTCCCAGGCTGTTTCTCCTACAAACAGCCTGGGAATGAGGCTAGACAGTCACACACGACATGTATAGTAACCAAGTATGTTGCTAAGACAACAATCTTCGCCAGAAAGCAAAACTAGTAGCTGCTACAGACCTTTACAACTTGTTTTACTGCAGAAATAGGCAAATAGGAAACAAACAAGTCGTTAAAATAATGGATAAATTTGTTGATGCTGTTGTTGAGAGGACACACTTTTATTTCAAAACTTTCTTTTGACTGCTGTTACTTCTTTGCAACTGCTAAGGTCAAAGTAAAAGGTTTGGGTCAGACTCAACTAGGATGTATCAGGTTTAGAGATTTATCATTTCAATAGTTTTAATTTCTTGGTGACAAACAATTTCAATGAACTTACTGCACCTATTTATTGGTGTGTGTCGTATATATGTAATACCACATTACATCCACTTTCTAAGTATTTCGAACAGCGCAGTATAATGGGTCATGTACTCCTGTTATGTAACAACTTGTACATCATGCAAGTTTTGTGCAAACTATTAAGTTTGCACAAAACTTGCATGATGTACAGAATAGTTTATACAAAATTGAATGATAAGTTTACTGTCTCAATGTGGTGTAAATTGGATATACTACCTATACTCAGGGTACAAACATGATGTTCTCCAATAGATTGTTTACCCTCGGCTGCGCCTTGAGTAAACCATCTAGCAGAGTATATCTGTGTTCATACTCCTTGTATAGGTAGTATATCCAATACTAATAATAATGGGCAACGACCTTTAATAATTACAAGTTGCTTGACACCAAAGTAGTACGATAATAGAGAAATGGGTGTTTCCTGAGTGCATAGGTTGGTATTAAAGGACTGTAGCAGCTACTGTAATGCAGAACTTGTTTGCTGCTGTGTAGCTACATGTGTGGCATGGGGTAAAATAATTGGTTTTGTCCATCTATCAGTAAAAAATAGTGAAGAAGCACTCAAGTAAGAAATTTAATTTTCTACTCTGTGCTTTTTGAGCAAGTTCTTGTTATTGGCACTGTTAGTCTCATTTAATCATAGCCAGATGAAAAATTCTGGGTGTCAAAACTGGTCCTCCCCACCCACCCACCCACCCCAGCTAATTGTAAGCTTGTGCACTCAGGCTCAGTAGTCTCATCCCCTATGTCCAGTTCTCGAGGGGAGGCCCAGGGAACAAGGCTAACAGCCAGTATTCAGCTTTTGGGATTTGTGTGAAAATATCAGCAGTGTGTTGACAGTCAACTGTGAACTAAAAAAAAAAAAAAACAATTTGACCCCTTGACAGCATTTCACAGCTGTACCTAGTGTCAATCAAACCTTGTGCAAAATTACTAACTTTGTTTGGCAAATACTTATTCAGTGCTAGCTGGTATTGTTTCAATATTACTCAGTCAGTGTCATTTTCGAGATAGCATGTGTTATATTATACTGTCTGACAAACATGGACAAGCCTTGTTTACACGATTGTACACATAGCTCCAGCTGTTTCTCTCTTTGCTGAGTGTACTTGCTTGCATTCCAAACATTAAGAGTAGGAAGGGGGACCGTTTTTGCAAGTCATTTTTGCTGGTTCACAAGGCTCAGGGATCTGGTAAATTTTGAGCCCAGACTGACGAAAAAAATCCGTGTATGCTCCTACCAAACTGCGTCAATCTTACAAATATTTTGGCGCACTAAACACAAACTCACTTTTTCTGAAACAATTTTCCTGATGCTTACTAGCACTCCCACTCCGCTCGAAACAGAGCGCATACCATGGAGAAAGGTCGGAGTTCCTACTTCGAAATAGAGCACACCCACTTTGTGTTACGCAACTGTCGGCTTGGCAATTGGATGACATACTAGTGCGCATGTAGGATTATGCTATTGTTTATCTGAAGCCCAGTAATTGAGGGCTGCTATTTAAAAATCGTAGCCAAATCTGCAAATCCAGTAAAGAAATTGGATTCATTGCAGAGGCTACTTCAACTGTAGCTACGACTATTCCATTGAGACCGGACATATGAACATTCAAGTACTACCACTGATAGAGTTGAAACGTGAGTTGCTGCAGCTATAGATGGCTGCTATGTGACATAGAATGGAAAAGCGTGCGCAAAACTTTTGCAGGTGCAAATTATTTGCCCTAAGCACACTATTGCGTGATGCGTGATTTGAAGTTGGCGGGTTTCCCTGGCAGTAGCGCGTCTCAGTCACGACAAGACGGCGGCTCCGCGCTAAAATTTAAAAACAAGTTTACCTATGTCCAGGCCCAGTAAGCACTGCTGCCTGGAAATCCGCTTATCGAGTGAGAGGTAGGGTTTATCATGCAACAGTAATTCGTGGAGTGTTGCATGTTGCATAGGAAGCGGTAATCTCGTGCATGTCGTGCATGAATATCTGTGTGGCTAGCTACCAGTCACTGAATGGTTTCTTGTTTTATCGCAGCGAAAATGAAGACTGAAGGGAAACCAAATCACCTACAAACAACCACATTAAAAAGAGTGTTGCTACTACTCTGTGTATTAGGATCACAAGTGAGTGAAAATTATAACTTTAATATCATCCATGTATGCTCTTCTGTCTGTAGTAATTAAATAGTAGTAAATATTGACCCAATACAAGGCATGTAGTTTTTATAAGTATAAAGGAAATTATTTTCTAGAGGAACTGTAGACTCAACATAATTGGCACTAGTGTTTTTTGTACTGTAAATACCCAATAGTTTATACTCAATCTTGTACTGCAAATGGTTAACATTCAATCTTCTCTCATCCCCTGCCTCTGCAGATTTATATTTGCGAGTGTCAATCAAGTTCTGCAGGTATGTACGTCACACTCATGTGTCTCCTACCAGTACCACTGAAGCGAGTGAAAAGACCTCCTCATTAAAAATGCATGCATTACCATGGTAGTTTCATTAAGCAGTTCTCTCCTTACACTACGAGGCATTTCTGTATATTCCAGGAATGCTTGTAAGAGTCTCATGTTATGTGGCTTGTATGCATAACAAACTGGCATTTCTCTTTCCCCTCACAGTATCTGCATCTGGAATAAATTGCACACCAGAATGTGGATTGGAATACCGCTGTGAATTAGAAAATGGTGAACCTACCTGTATAAAAAAGTGAGTAGATTAAAACTGAACCATCTAGACTATAAGTGCCTATTACCTATTTGACACAAAAGGAGCAGGGAGAAATAACTCATTGCTTATCTTTCTCTTTGCATGCCACAGATGTAATTGGAGCTGTGAGAACAAAACCCGTGCTGAAGTATGTGGTACGGATGGAGTTACCTACAGAAATAGATGTGAATTGAGGAAAGCAAGATGTCAACTTGGAAAGGAAATCAATGTGACATACCCTGGACCATGTAAGTGCTTATGTATGCACAATAATCTACTTGCCAACTTGTTAGGTAGCATGATCATGCACTACACTGACTTCCTTTTGTTGTTTTCTTCCTCCTCACATTGCAGGCATCACACTCCCACCTCCTCCAGGTAAACAGAGCTATATATTAAGGAATCCATTGCAAGGCGTTTCTTGTTACAGTAGACAGTCAAAGGTTGCTCTATGTACATGCACTATAGCCAATAACAAAGTATTTTTAGCAGTTAAAATCATGTTGTAAGTGGTAGCTTTAAATATTGTTTGCACAAGTGTGAGCTATTTTTTCCCTCCTCTCTCTGTCTACAGAGCATTTGTGCAAAACTCGCCAGAATCAAATTGATAACATGGATCCTGATGAGTATCAGAGCCAGTGCAATTATGAGAATTTGCAGCGGAAGGCCAATGATGAAACCCTCGCCCTGAAAGACCTTCTATCCTGTTACAGACCACAATGTACGAATGATGCATTTCTCACAAGGCAGTGCAGTATGAATGTGGATGGTTGGTGCTGGTGTTCCACTCCTAGTGGACTTGCCATTGATGGCACTCTACAACACAACCTGCCAGCAGGAGCTTGTGGTAAGCTCTGGCCTCCTGGGTATGGTAATGTAACCATCCCATTCCCAGATCCAAATACTGAAATACAGTCATCGCTGAAACACATTTCATTGCTATAATATATATGAAAGAAGTAAAACAGCTTTGAAGGTGTATAGTGGTGAATAGGTGGGTTGGTACTCTTCATGCATAGCAATCACTGCCATTCACAGTTTCAATTGCAGTATTGTTTTAAAAAGGGACATACATTGAATATATGGAAGGAGCAATAGGCAAAGATATAGAAGTTGAATAGTAGTGAATGGCAATAGCTATTATGGCAATATTTGTCTCTTACAGATAGAAGACAGTCATGTGAGTACCAGGGACAAACTCACAAGGATGGTGAATTGTTCAGCCCAAAAGGATGCGGATTTTGGTATGTGAGAGGACCACATTCTGCTGTACCTACACCTATACTACATATCTATACTTTCCAGTATAGTATGTGACAAAAATAATGTGTGTGGTACCTGCTAGCTATCCATTATCGTTCTCCTTCAGTGAATGCTTGGATGGAAAGGTATCGTGCTTTGAGGATTATGTTCCTGACAATTCGGGAAGGTTGAATGCAAGCCAGTTGGGCTTGCTGAAGGAGGAGGTGATGCAAGTATTCTACTTTCAGTACAACCACAATGAACATGTACTGATCAATATCAGACACATCCACCAACAACAAGACCGTACTACAAGTAAGAGAGAGTCACGTCTACAGTAATGAAGGGGGTGGGGGGAATGTAACTAGCCTCCTTCCTAGCTACCATCACTTGAACTATGAGTAACTTCTCCTCACTACTCCTACTGCAAGCGATGGTAGAGTACTGGGAACGAGGCTACAGTTCAACAGTGTTGGGCCAAGGACTGGCTAATGCCAATCATGGACTAATCAGTCTTACCTCCCTCCTGCAGTTTCCAATCCTCTACGAAATACTATTCTCTCCTGGAAGTTTCGCCACTATGATCGGAATAATGATGCCGTACTGTTCTCGGCAGAGGAGTTCATCTTCCAGATGGAACTCTATGAGTTTGTAAAGTGCAAGTCTTTCTTTGATCATGTGAGCGAATTGATTGATGACGACAGCAATGGACAGATTTCATTACAAGAATGGCTTAGCTTCTTCAATGATGATGGTGAGTCAAGACAGGTAGCTTGCTTTTATGCATTTAATTGCAGTTGATAGCTACACTGCACTGAAGCATGTGAATACTGTACACTACACTTTTTTTGTGCAGTTTTGCAATATATCAGTAGTAGATTTGTAGTGTACTCCTCTTTATCACTTTCTTCCCCCCTCTCTCTCCCTTTAGACTCCTCAGCCGCTCCAACCAGTGGTCTTGGCTCGAGTTCCAGTTCTTCATCAGGGTCTGTATCAATCTCCGCTACACAACCTTCAAAAAGAAGTGTACCCCCAGTACTCAGAAAACCTCTAAATCTGAGAAAGAAATTTCTTTATGTCTTGTTCTAGGTCTGCTAGCCAGTCCACAACAAAATCTCTCCTCTGTTGTATACATTCTATTTTTATGCCACTCAGAAATTATTCAGATACTCCACTTAGTGGTATTATTTATGCAGTTATATTATCACGTGTTTTGTATTGTTCACTCAATTTGTAAATTATAGTACACCTAGCAATTAATAAACCCCACCATTGACCAATCATATTACCAGTTGATCACTTTTCTAGTAAAACAATTTTTATGATATTACGTCATCGAGCGGCGCCGATATAGATGTACCGGAAAATATCACGAGTTTGTCGCCATCTGTATTGTTACGAGTGCGCAGCACAAGTAACAATGCCAACAGCAACAAACTCGTGATATTTTCCGGTATAGCTTGGTGCTATGATGATACTTTACGACATCAAGCGGCGCAGATACACAACGAGTGGGAAGCAAAATAATAATACATGGTGGGAGCTAGTCTCGCGCGCGAGCCAGCCGTATTTTTCTTTATTTCCGGTGGGAGGAGTGCGCGGGACTAGGTGGGAGCGGCAGCGGTTGTACAGTACCGCCTCTGAGTCGAAATGAATGCGAGCGTTAACGACCACTCTGTCGACGAGCCTACCGAGGCCCTCCTCAGCGAAACTGATGGACAGGAAGAACAAGAGGGAGAGGCTGAAGAGCATTCCTCAGGTGCATGATGAGATGCAGGTAGCGCGTACTAAAATTAAGGGGGCGTGGCTTCTAGGCGCCAGCCCATTGTAAATCAGCCTACCACACAATCCCTAACGAAATGTATCAACAATCAAGGAATCACATCTCTCAGAAAAAAGGCAGGCCTAGATGTTACCCGCTGTGCAGGACATGTTTCGACCAATGCCAGGTCTCATTGGCTGCACTGGCATGATATTTGCATTGCTTTTGCTATCTGTTTTGAAATTTAGGAGCATGGACACGCATACAAATAGAACGCCATCTTTTACAGCCCATGATCTCTCTAGACACACTTCAGAGAGACGAAGGACTACCTCACTGGGAGTATGTGGCTGCGCTCGGGGTCAGACAGAGAACGACAACGCTCAGGGGGTTGGTCAGACAGGGAGTGACAACTCTCAGAGGGTGGGTCAGACAGGAGGTGACTGCACTCGCTAAACTTGCAGCACCAGTTGTAAGTCGTCTTGCTTCCAGAGCCTCTCTCTACCTTTTCAGTCACATAATGTACTACTAACCAAAAAGCTGGGGAGGAGCCTGGGAGTGAGGCTAAGCTTTCTGGCATTGTTGAGCTAAACTATGAGGTTGCATCTTACCCATTGTGGTGCTAGTATGACCTATACTGTACTTGTATAGGCCTTTTATGTTGTAGAGTTTTTTCACAGCTCTGTATTTTCTTGAAAGCACTTCAGAACATTCCAGTCATGGGTAGAAATGTATTGACATAAGCAAGCTTGTGCATGTGTTGCAGAAACCAAAGGGCTGGTGGCTATAACATGTGTAGGACTGAATTGCTTTTGATATGATCAAAAGCTGTGAAATTTCTGAAACACAAAAGTAAAATTTTTTACCATACATTATTGTATCAGATTATTGGCACAACTTTGCAGATTTTGACACTGGTTCTCCAACAGTCGATACTGTTTGTGTCGCTCGCATACGTGGGACACATCAGTGGCACGTCCTTGGAGCTTGATTCAGCAGGTAACTCAATTAGTCAGCCTTGAAGCAGTCAGTATTTTTGCACCGTTTGATACATCTACTGTATTGCTCTGCACACAGGTCTTGCAATATCGGTAAGTATCAATCGTACATAGACTCTTTATTCTGAGCGACTGTACGCAAGGGATGTGAAATATTGAATCCACGCGCCGTAAATGTCTGCAAGATGTAATAAATCTCTGATGTATTACATGGAATGTGGTGAGTCCTACTCATGAAATGAAATAACTTGCCAACTATGACCAATACACATAGGCGTAGGAACCGGGGAGGGGGGGGGGGGGGGGGGGGGGCACCGGGGGCATGTGCCCCCCCAAGTTTTCAGTCTTTGCCATGCCCACTCTATATGTCCTATTGATTTTATTAAAAACTGTGCCCCCCCCCCCCCCCCCCCCCCCAATCAAAAAGTCTTTCCTACGCCTCTGATACAACAAGGTATTTGATATATGACGTATACTTCACCCCTTTCTTTCACTTTACACACTTCTACCATGGCTAGTTTGTGAATGTGACGGGTTTCTCAGTTGCTGTAGGACTGTCGACGGCAGCTGATACTCTCTGTTCACAGGTACATGTCAGTTGCTATGCTACTGTATTTGGTAGTCAAGGACCTTTTGTCATTACAATAGGCATATGGATTCAAGAACTATAAAAGAGTCGGAGTTATTCTGCAAAGAGGTACATGTATATATTGTGCAACCTTTCCTCCTTACATCCCTCATTGTCTGTCTTTGTTCCTTCACCCTCCGATTCTTGCTCCGCCTTCCCTTCCATAACCCTTGTCCCTTGACCCCCCCCGCTCCATCCCTCCACCCTTAACTCTCCCCTGCATTCTTTTATTGTCCACCCTCCCTTCACTCTCCCTCCCTCCCTCCTCCCTCCTCTCCCCCTTTTTTTCTTCTCTCCTCGGCAGGTATCCTGATCTTGGGGTTGTCCATGTTCCCGATTTGGGCGCTCTGGCTCAGCACAGAATCAGTTCTCCTCCTCCTGCACCAGTCTCCCTGTGTAGCCAGGTTCGCACGCATGCAGCTGTCGTAACTCACCAAATTCTTATCATTGTTGCACCTTAAAAATGGCGCAAATGACTGGAACAAATAAGAAAGCTAACTAAAGAGGGTAGCCATATATTAGAAAACTACTGCAAGGACTGCAACATGCAATTTTAACATATTAACATCATATTAACATTATATTAACATCATATTAACATCATATTAATATTATATTATACATCATATTAACATCATATTAACAATTAACATCATATTAACATTATATTAACATCATATTAACATTATATTATACATCATATTATATTAACAATTAACATCATATTAACATTATATTAAATAACATATTATACATCATATTAACATTATATTATACATCATATTAGCATGACATTATACATCATATTAACATGACATTATACATCATATTAACAATTAACATTATATTAACATTACATTATACATCGGTACTAACAAGGCAGAAATCACACCAAAGCCATATGTGCAGACACGAGTGCATGACACCACAATAGCACATTCACTCATCACAATATAGGGTGCAAATTACTGGTATAAAGTCACACACAGAGATAGTGTCAATAGTTCAAAGTCACATATACCACAATTATATTATACTATTATATACTCAACTTCACCCTTGTTTCTGTGGCAACAGGTGGGTCATATACTGATAGGAAGTTGTAGATTCTGTAGATTCTGTTCCATTATTATACTCCAGAAGTTGTAAAATGATGTTTCTATAAGCTACCTTGTCTAGAGTGTAAACTACTTTACATGTTTACTAATAACATACCTTATTTACAGTGAAAACTACCATGTGTACTTACTAATAACAACAAGGACCAATCAGAGTGGAGAATATAACAGATAAACCACAGTAGACAGGGATTTATGGTCCATAAACAACCCTCGCCCTCAGGCTCCGGTGGTTTATGGACTCTACTGTGGTTTATCTATTACATAAGTGTCACCATAGTACAAAGCTATATCGGACGAGTTTGTTGCCGTCTGTATTGTTACGAGTAGGCAGCACAAGTAACAATGCCAACAGCAACAAACAAGTGGTTTAGTATAGCTTGGTACTATGGTGATAATGATTTTATCATACGAACCTTCGATTTCATTGCACGTTCAGACACATGCACGTGACTTGTAGTACCTGATACGGATTCTCGCGTGACTTGTAATAAAAAAAATTTTTTTTTTATAAACTGCTTGCAGCTGCAAGGCTTCCCCATTGACTCCCATATTAACATCGTATTAACATCATATCAACATCATATTAACATTACATTTGCTGCAGGCAGAAATCTGCAGGATAGTTTTGCCACTACAGTCTGTCCTGTTAGCCACGTCCTCAATATTTCAGGAGAAGAGTGTGGTGTAAATAATATAATGTAATACTGTTGTTAATATAATGATAAGAATGGCAGCTAGAGTAAGAGCGTGTAACTCCAGCCGCCCGTTCTTATACGCTCTTGTGTTAATATAATGTTAATATGATGTTATAGACAGTATAGCTCCCTCCCCTACCTACATCTTTTTTTTAACGCTTTACCACAAATTTAGTGTACTATATTTTAAATTACCACACAACGTCCTAAGATTACCACCAATACAATATATAATTGCCTAAAGAATGCCACAACTACGACCTGTGTCAGAAGGATTACCATGAAGGCCATTCAGTTACCACAATACCATACAGTCACCACAAGACTATACAGTCACCACAATACGGAATCACACAATTAATTTTACTCAATTAGCATCATGACATCATGATGAGAAAGGAAGTTCTCTGTTAGAAGCTTTTGTTGTCGTTTTGACTGAGTGTTTTCATCAGGATAAACATGAAGAAAATGTGAAATAACACATTTATAGCCACACACTACTAACGATGTATGCCACTGGGAGTCTAATGTCGGTGAGGAATCTTTTCTAGCTTTGGACCCAGGGTTTATAGAGGTTGGTGAGGGCTGGTGGTTGTCTGGTTGTCGTAGCTCAGTGGCAGAGCACTAGCTGCACAAGCCAGGTGTCCTGCCTGTCCAGCCTTTTCACTTTCCTCTATTTATGCCTCAAAACATCTCTTGTTCCAACATGAGGCAAGAATTCTAAGCATTTCCCTTCCGTATTTTGTCTCACAGCTGCTTCCTGCCTCTTCGTCACTGTGGTTCAACAACCAGACACTTCCAGTTTAAGTTTGTAATGGAGTAGTCTCGAGCCCAGCCCCAAAACCAACCCCAGCAGTGCAGATCGCTTTCAGTATCACATTATACTAGAGTTCTGGGGATGAGAGTGACAGAGAACCATCTTCTTTACGCAGGAGCCAGCTGAAAAGTCACTGAAACTAGTATCTAATGACATCATCATGGCAACATGACGACATCACTATATATTGTTGTGACTTTGTTACACATCACATTTTGGAAGCATCATAACCCTCTATACATGCTTACAAAATGAAGATACCAAGCTTTGCATGATGTATAGCATAGCTTACACCAAACTGAGTTTTTAGCTTACACCAAACTGAGTTTTTAGCTTACACCAAACTGAGTTTTTAGCTTACACCAAACTGAGATTTTAGCTTACACCAAACTGAGTTTTTAGCTTACTGTCTCAGAGTACTCCCAAGATTGTTTACCCTCCGCTGCCTCTCAATTAAAGCGTCTATCTGTGTTTTCATACTCCTCATGTAGGTAGTATATCCGATACCAAGAGCCTATAAGAACGAGTGGCTAGAGTAAGAGCGTGTAACTCCGTAAACCAGACGGAATTTACCGCCAGTACTGAAAATATAATACATACTGCGCATGCTGTGTAGACATAAGCCATTGTTGCTAAGCATGTGACTGGGTATTCTATTTTTTAGTTGACCCTACTACGAGCTTCTATTGGAGTTATATGCTCTTACTCAAGCCATACGTTCTTATACGCTCTTGCCAATACTTAATGTAGCATTACTGTCCATTGTATCTATATATTTCAGGTATACTGGTGTTTTTGTGAAGATCTACTGTTTTGCACTACCTGTAAGCACAGATACAAATATGTTCAGTAGTTACTATCAATAATCGCCTTCTTCCTATTTCTCTTATAGCCACTATTTCTGTACATTATACTGCAAAAATACTTGCAGACACAGGTCAGTTTTATTAACACCATATTATTAACATCATATTAGCATCATATTAACATTATATTAACACCATATTTATATTGCACAACCCTTGACGTAGATTGGTTTGTTACATGCTAGCCATTCTGTGCTGCAATTTCTCAGAGCATTGTGTGGACGTTTGTACTTGTGACGTTCCTGTTGAACATTATCAGTGCTGTTCTCCACGCCATTCTGATATTTGCTGGAGGACTTGGATTAACGTGAGTCAACTAAAAGGTGTCGCTAAGGTTATCTATTGCTTTCATACTTCACCCCATTTTGTGATTATTTCCCAGAGGTGCTGCCATATCACTCGTCATCACCAACGTGACGGCTCCTGTGATTGTAGTGGTATATGTGTGGGCCCGTAAGCTGCACAGACTGACATGGGGCGGGTGGAGTTGGGAGAGTCTGCGAGAGTGGGTACAGTTTGCTAAGTTGGCCATTCCTGGGGTCTTCATGACCTGCCTTCCCTGGTGGACTGCCGAAGCTACCTCCTTTGTGTCTGGTGCCATTAGTGACACTGAGCTGGCTGTCAATTCTGTTGGTTTTCAGCTGATCAACATTATGTTTATGGTGAGTGAGGAGGGGGTGTAGGAGGGAGTGTAGGGAGGGAGGGAGGGAGGGAGGAGGGAGGGAGGGAGGGAGGGAGGGAGGGAGGGAGGGAGGGAGGGAGGGAGGGAGGGAGGGAGGGAGGGAGGGAGGGAGGGAGGGAGGGAGGGAGGGAGGGAGGGAGGGAGGGAGGGAGGGAGGGGGGAGAGAGGGAGGGAGGGAGGGAAGAAGGATGGAGGGGAAGGAAGGAAAGAAGGAAGGGAGAGGGAGGAAGGGAGGGAAGAAGGAAGGAGGGGAAGGAAGGAAGGGAGAGAAAGGGAGGGAGTGAGAGAGGAAGGGAGGGGGAGGAAGGGAGCGGAGAGAAACAGAACAAAGGGAGGAAGGTGTAAATGAAATTTTTATTTGTGTTACAGATCCCTCTGGGAATAGGCATCTCGGTGACCATCCGAGTGGGGAAGGAGCTGGGTGCAGGAAACCCAAGAGGAGCAAAGAGAGCCTCATTTATTGCAGTAGCTATTGCGCGTAAGGATGCGCCAATTCTTGTTTACTACCCCAGGGACTGGAAACGTTGACTTCGGAAGACCCTGAAAATTAAGAACTTCATGTTTTTGAGTTAAGGACTTGTTGCCATGGTTTTGAGTATGATTTCATCTCTTGTCCGCTGCAGTTTGCGTTGCAACATTCTATGCAGTCACGTTGCAATGTACCAAGAATTACATCGGACAGATCTTCACTAAGAAAGAGTAAGACTGGGAGGGGGGAAGGGAGGGAGGGGGGGGGGGGGGAGGAAGGTAGGGGGAAGGGAGGGAGGGAAGGGGAAGGGAGGGAGGGAGGGGGAAGGGAGGGAGTGAGGGGGAAGGGAGGGAGGGAGGGAGGAGGGAGGGAGGGAGGGAGGGAGGGAGGGAGGGAGGGAGGGAGGGAGGGAGGGAGGGAGGGAGGGAGGGAGGGGGTGGGAGTGGGAGTGGGAGTGGGAGTGGGAGTGGGAGTGGGAGTGGGAGTGGGAGTGGGAAAGGGAGGGAGGGAGGGGGAAGAAAGGGAGGGAGGGGGAGGAGGGAGGGGGAGGGATGGGAGAGGGGAGAAAGGGGAGGGAAGAGGGAGTGTGTGAGGAAAGAGAAGTGGGAAAGAGCAAGTAAGTACATATAACAGCTAATGTAGATGAGGGGCATTGGCTATAGACATGTCTTCATTACAATGCAGGGAAGTGGTTCAGCGTGTCTCCCTCCTAATGAATGTGGTGTCAGTGTACCAGTTCACCGATGGAATACAGGTCTGTTGACGAGTTAAGAGTAGAGGCTGCAGGGCTTAAGTGGTACATTAGGAAGACAGGAAGACAGGAAGAAAAATTAATTTTATTCCACTCCTTGCGAGCTCCATTCCAAAAGCTCTAGCTTGGCGTGTGAGTGCTGGTGTGCCTGTCAGATGCTATGTGTAGCAAACTCACTGGTGGAGGATGATCCATTGTCTGGAAAATGCAGATCAACAGATCAGCGGATCACACACTACAAGTGGGCCGAAAACGTGATCCACAAACAAAGAAGCGGTAATACATAACCTTGCCCAAACTTTTAACCCAATCCTTATCCCGCTGTCAAACGGTGACACCCCAATGGCAAGGCTCTCCCATACCGCATGTATTATCTTCGCACTTTCACATCATAGTCTGTGATCTGTTTTTCTGTGTTTTCAAGACACCTCCCTTTTCATGGATGTTTTCATTCAGCCAGGTTGCAATTAGTGGGGTTCTGAGGGGATCGGGGAGACAGTATGTCGGAGCCATCGCTAACTTTGTCTGCTATGATGTCATTGGTCTGCCTCTGGGTGTCGTGTTGGCCTTTAAGGCCAGGATGGGTACCATTGGACTGTGGACTGGACTGGCCACTGGAAACATCATCCAGGTTTGTGTTGTAGTCATTTACGGTCATTTACTGTCATTTGCATCACTCCAGTTGATTTACTGTGGTTTGGTTACAATGATGTACACTGCTGCAGGGCATTTCGTTTTTCATCATTATGCTTCGAACAAACTGGCAGAAAGAATCACAAAAGGTGAGTGCCCTCATTCCCATGTGGCCTGGGAACGAGGCCAATTAAGGTGAGAGTGGCCTCATCCCCATGCAGTCTGGGAATGAGGCCAAGGTGAGGGCAACCTCATCCCCATGCAGTCTGGGAATGAGGCCAAGGTGAGGGTGACCTCATCCCCATGCAGTCTGGGAATGAGGCCAAGGTGAGGGCAACCTCATCCCCATGCATTCTGGGAGTGAGGCCAAGGTCTCCCATAATATGCAAAAGCTCATGTATTATATTCTGAACAAGAGCCAGGAGGCCTGGAAAAAGAGGCTGAGTTGACCAGTTTGCTGTCTACCCCCCATAGGCAATGAATCGTTCCATGCCTAAAACTGAGGATGGTGTAGAACTACGTCAGAGAAACAGCAATACAGAAAGTAAGGCTGAGCACTGATATCTCTGTCTGCCATGTCAGTGTTGGGGCCTACTGTAAGAGCTCACAAGAATAATTGACCTGTCTGTCTGTCTGTCTGTCTGTATATGTTAGTTTTGAAGCTACTCTTGGACTGAGTCGTTTTGTCCCCCTGTTTATCTTGCAGACTCTAATCATGATGAGTTTCACAACAATCTTGAGGACACTAATCCAGTACTCCCTCCTTCCACCCATCCCAACGGTGACAGCACTGATGTCATTGAACCTGCCAAAGACTCCACCACTGTCGGTAAGGAGACCCTGGTGAAAGAAGAAGATTGCCATGGTACTGATGAATATCTCAACACCGTTGATAACTGTGATCAAGAACCACTCACAGAAAAAACTGATGATTGTCTGAGTACAACCTTCCAAGGATCTGGTTCACAGCAATTGAATTCCGACCCCCGTCACTTCTCCCTCTCAGCTCAACACAGGTCCAGACTAAAGCTTCTCCTTTGCAGAGGTAGTTTGTTTGTTGTCGGAATAGCAGTGTTGATTGCTGGAGGCATTTCGTCCCGCTACCACCCAGACGTGACCTATGGAAACTACTCCGAGTGTGTGGATGTGTCCCAAAATTCAAGCACCATTAATGTCTCATACCTAGCGCTATGAGCTTCCTATATCATTCAATTTTGCAAAAACGAGCCCCACCCATATTGTAATACTCAGCATGAGGCAATTGATATGTTACTAAAAATAGAAGGTGCACTTTCATAGCGGATCTGTTCCGTTCTAGGCACTTCGGTAAATTATGGCCTCCTCCCTGTCTCAGAAGCAGGCGCCCTCGGGCTCCAAAGGCGGCTCCGAGCCTGTCAAGCAACGGTTGATTATAATCAGGCACGGTGAGCGTGTTGACAACGTGGATCCTCATTGGGAGCGAACAGCAGAACGCCCCTACGACCCTCCTCTGACGGAAGACGGAGAGGAAGAGGTCAAAACAGTGGGGCAGGAGAGGTTCAGCGAAAAGGTAGGCCGCCCGGGCAAAAAGTGGCGGTGTGCTGAGTATATCAGACCGCTGTCGTCTTTCTGTATGGGGGCGGAGCCGATGGCGAGTTTCAACATGCATGAGTGATGAATATTCCTGGTTCCCAGGGCATGGCAAACAGTGGCGGTTTGTGTGGGTGAAATGGAACATGGAATATTAAAATCACTGAGGAGGCTTCCAGACTGAAAGAGGCCTGGTGAAAGAATGGGGGGGAGGAAGGGGGAGCAGAGCGCCAAGGAATTTATCCTATTTCTCAAACTCCGCCCTGTTCATGCAAAAGCCCAGGAACTGACTAGTCTAATTCTCAATGAAACTGAAAATTACATTTTTGTTGACTTCTTCATCATACCTTAGGATATCCATTACATCATTTCCTCTCCATTCCTGCGATGTTTGCAAACAGCCCAGCTGCTCTGTGATACACTGAAGCTTCCTGGCATCCACACATGCAATAGGATTGTAGATGTGCTGAATGGCTGCTGCAGGATTTACCAGCAGCCGGCAGTACCTGCCAGTGATATTGCACAGTACGGGATCAAGATCCTGAAACATGATGAAAATGCTCTACCTAAGTATCCAGAGAAGACTCGGGTTGCATTGCAAAGGTATGTAGCTAGCTGCCTGGCCCTCCTGCCATTGAAGCAGAGTATCTACCATTAATGTTTGTGGTCTCGTACCTCTGGTGTTAGTCTCTTTCCTAGACTTCATTCTGAAAGATTGGAGTATGTGAGTCTGGAAACAAGGCTACCTCGGGTGAAGGCTGCCCTTGTTAGCCTCGTAGGCTCGTACCCTGGCCATGTGGGAAGGAGAGAAACATTCTCTCCTCCCACATGGCCAGGGTACGAGCCTATACCCTTGTCTACAAATCATGACACAATCTTTGCTCAGACTCGCCCACAATGGCATCTCCCCACTTATTGTGCACTCCAGCCTTGCCAGGTTACCTTTGGTTGCTCAAGTCCATTCCTACCTCAGAGTCCAGACCAGTGGATTGGGAATGAGACTACTTTTGTCAGTGGAATGTCCCAAAACCAAAATAATGTATGAATACTTTATCTATGCTTGCAGATACGTCCCAACATTCAATGATCTGGCAGATCAGTATTGGCCTCACAACATCATTGTCGTCACCCATGGATGCGGAGTGATAGAAGCAGTGAACCTGGCTCCTCAGGCTAAACAAGGGCCTGTGTGTGTGTACTACTGCGGACATGTTGAGCTGAGCAGAGAGAGCAGAGAGAACCATGCATGGACGATGGCGAGTCACAAGGACGTTTTTCACTCCTAAACACTTCAGATAGGGCAACATTTCTTATTTATTCTCAGATTTAGCAGCAATAAAGCACATGTAGATCTCACAAAATTCTTTCTCTATTTAAAAACATTTATGGCTACTTGGCTACTCAGCAACTCAGAAAGGGGTACTGAAGGTGATCTGCACTGGGTTGGTTGGGTCTGTAGTTTTGTCTTTGTGAGTCTACTAGCTAGGTGGGGCTCAAACCATGCAGTTCGGTCCCTTGCATATCTGTACATCGTTCTAGCCTTACAATTATACCCAAACACTTGCAACATCGAAGATCCTTGCATCAGGGATAATATCGAAGATCCTTGCATCATGCATGCGTATTCTTGATAAGTTGGCGTAGTGTCTATTGCGTCATCGTATACTGCATGCAGCGATGGAACTACTGCGGAGACTGTCCAAGAGTGATTACTTCATCCTAGCAAGGTTCCTGGGCCCCTTGATCGTCACAACCGTGGCAGTGGATCTAGGCGAACAGGTACCAGAGTCCACCCCCCACCAGCATGCAAGGGGGACCTCCCACGCAGCGTGCATGAGGTAGCTAGCTTGTCTGCAGAAGAGGGCATCCACTCCCTTCTACCATGTTTTTATAAGACTTATTTCCACCTCCCGTCCTCTCACAGCCTATGTAGGAGGAGTCGGACATGCAGACGTAGCTGTAGCTGAAATCATGTTTAAAGAAATCCAAATTATGGCAGTTATATCTATTCACATTTGTATACTAAAAGAACCAGATCCGTACCATCAAAAATAATCGGAAACCAGCAGCAGAATGGTCAAACGTGCTTCAGTCTGACTCCTTGGTTGTGAAGCTGTGATCACGAGAACACTGTGTCTATGTGTCCTGTTTTCTTTGCCTACAGTTTCTCAACCGCAGTATAGCCAACACCGCAAGTGTCATCGAAACTTTGGCTGCATTTGGTCTGGCGTACATGATTGTAAAGTTCTTTGTGGGTGTGTTAGGTGAGGTGAAACAGGCAGGATTGGTGTTGGTGCATGACCGCCCGGGGTTTCATAAGATTTTCGTCTGTGTGATGGTGGTTTCATCAAGTGTAGTGGTACTTCTGATTGTTATAGGTGAGTGACTCATTCTGGTTCCACTAAAACTGGAGGCAGGGTGGCTTGGGAATGAGGCTACATAATTTTGTTATGGGCTGCAAATACTTTTAGATTACAGCACACTCAGCTATCATACGTGAGGCAGTTATGGAATTCATTCCAGTATTTCTACTTCACTATTTTAGCTCATTCCCAGGCCCCACCCAGCTTTCGTTCATGTGTGGAAAGAGCTTCGTTCCCAGGCTCTTGTGCGTAGGAACAAGGCTAGTGTGGGGAGAGCCTTGAAACCAGACTAGTTGTGTAGTTAATTTCATAATGGCTAAACGTATCTGCAATATTGTTTGTGAGGGAGGGGGCCAGTATGTATTATGTTGACCCTATCAGTCTCATTTCTGGCCCAGGCATTCAGTCTTGGGGATTACATCAGCTACTCTCCTGGTAACCTTGACTACACAGAGTAAGGTGACCTTTTTAGGAGGTTATCATAAAATAACACTTAAAAGTGGGCCTATACAATGCCACCATTGTATGTCACATGCACACACACACACATACACACACACATACACACACACACACACACATACATGCACACAGCTAAAACGCAGCTGGGTGTATGGCTAATTGAGGACCTTCATGGAGTCAGCTCTAAAGTATCCCAACTGACCCATTCTGCACTCCTCTACCTTTCCGTCTACCCTCTCATCGATGCTGTCGTAAGTACATTAGCTCATGCAAGGTGGGTGGGGCTCACTGCTGTATGACTGAGCCCCACCCACCATGTGTGCACTGCAGTAAATTCTCTTGCAAGGTGGGTGGGGCTCATTGCAGTATGAGTGAGCCCCGCCCACTGTGTGCACTCTTATATTAGCTCTTGCAAGGTGGGCGGGGCTCACTGCAGTATGAGTGAGCCCCACCCACTGCATGTGCACTCATTACCTCTTGCAAGGTGGGTGGGGCTCACTGCAGTATGAGTGAGCCTCACCCACTATTATGTGTGCATTCATGCAAGGTGGGCAGAGCTCACTGCAGTATGGTTGAGCCCCGCCCACTGTGTGTGCACTTGCAGTACATTAGCTCATGCAAGGTGGGCGGAGCTCACTGCAGTATGATTGAGCCCCTCCCACTGTGTGTGCACTTGCAGTACATTAGCTCATGCAAGGTGGGCGGAGCTCACTGCAGTATGATTGAGCCCCTCCCACTGTGTGTGCAGTTGCAGTACATTAGCTCATGCAAGGTGGGCGGAGCTCACTGCAGTATGACTGAGCCCCGCCCACTGTATGTGCACTCTTATGTTAGCTCATCAAGGTGGGCGGAGCTCACTGCAGTATGATTGAGCCCCGCCCACTGTGTATACACTTGCAGAAGAATGTTGTAACTATTGGTAAAGCAGTCACCACCCAATGTTATTCTCCCTCTCCTCTTCTCTTTTTCCCTCTCTCTCTCTCTCTCTCTCTCTCTCTCTCTCTCTCTCTCTCTCTCTCTCTCTCTCTCTCTCTCTCTCTCTCTCTCTCTCTCTCTCTCTCTCTCTCTCTCTCTTACTCTCTCTCTCTCTCTCTCTCTCTCCCTCTCTCTCTCTCAGTCATGGTACCATGGAGGAGTTCTACTCCAGTGGAGACACAGTACTTTAGTGGGAGCTGCTTCAATGGCTGACATCATGGCGCAGGTAAGAGAAGGGGGAGGAGGGGGATGAGGGGAGAGGGAGGGAGGAGGAGGAGGGAAGAGAGAGGGGGATTGAGGAGGGAGGAAGGAGAAGAAGAGGGGAGGAGGGGTGGAAGGGGGAGAAAAGGAGAGGAGGGAGAAGGATTTATGTTGAGTAAAAAAATTTGTGGAAGAGCTGCTAAAATAGATTTTCTAGTTACAGGTCTTCTTGCATCAACTCTACTGCCGTCCGTTCTCTCTCAGATTTTTTCAGTGGCTATTTTACTATACACTCCGCTGGTATGCAGAACGCCCATTGTTGTTCCCATCTTGGCAGCATATGGGGGCGTGACCACCAGATGTATCATCGTACTGTCCGGGTTCTATCAATTAGTTTACCCCAAGCTAAAGAAAGAGACAGTTGTGAGTTTATTGATGCTAAGCAGGGCTAAACATGTCATGAATTTTTAGGTTGCTGCTCAATGTTATGTAGTCAGCCCTCTCTCTTTTTTCTCCCTCCTTCCTCCTCCCTCCTCCCTCCTTCTCCCTCCTCCCTCCTTTCTCCTCCCTCCTTCCTCCTCCCTCCTTCCTCCTCCCTCCTCCCTCCTTCCTCCTCCTTCCTCCTCCCTCCTCCCTCCTTCTCCCTCCTCCCTCCTTTCTCGTCCCTCCTCCCTCCTCCCTCCTCCCTCCTCCCTCCTCCCTCTCCCTCCTCCCTCCTCCCTCCTCCCTCCTCCCTCCTCCCTCCTCCCTCCTCCCTCCTCCCTCCTCCCTCCTCCCTCCTCCCTCCCCCCTCCTCCCTCCTCCCTCCTCCCTCCCCCCTCCTCCCCTTTCCCTTAGTCTAAGGTGACAATTTGGAAGTTGACCACCTTTCTCTCCCCTCTGATGCTGGTCTTATCAGCTCAGAGAATAAGCAGACCCATGCTCAACCTACTGGTCGCAAGATTCTCGGCTACCAAGTGCCAGGCAGCTGAGGTACAAACAGCTGCCGATGTGTATCCATGATCTGATCAATAGTGAACCCTCTTCCTTGTTCTTCCTTTCTCTTCCCTTCACCCCCTCCTTCCTTCCCCTACTCTCTCCCTCCCCTCTCTCTCCCTCCCCTCTGTCTCCCTCCCCTCCCTCCCTCCCCAGGCTGTAGCTGTGCTCACTGCTACTTACCCTCTTGGTCACCTTGGCTACGGCTGGCTCAACCAGCTTAGACCAGTTCCTCCTGCCTTCTTGAAAGTATGTACTATGACAATTGACTGAGCAACTGATTGACTGATTGATTGATTGTACATGTGTGTGTGTGTGTGGGTGTGTGTGTATGTACACAGGAGAATCAGGACAAGAATAGACCTGTCATAAAATGCAAGAAGATCGCCATTTTTTCGTTTGGAACCTTTCTGATCTCTGCTGTGGTAAGAACACTATTAGTCATGCACACACACATTTGTGTTTACTGTACAGAAAGCAATGCCTGGGGATGTGGCTATGCAATCTGCAAAATAAGACGTTTGTCCACTCTTCCAGCTCTCCGTTGTCCTCTTTTGGATTCCCGGAGTTTCTGAGGCCATTCTGCAGCAGATTGTTGGAGTCCCTCATCAACTGGCTGCACTCTCTGTCAACCCACTACGAGTGTTTGCTTTCTTCTGCTTTACAGGTAAAGGAAGGAGAGAGGTGGGGGGGCTGAAGGGGTGGAGTGAAAAGGGGAGAGGTGGGGAAGTGAAGGGGGGAGAAGTTAGCCAAGGGATTGGAGAGGTGGAGTGAAGGAGGAAGAGGAGAGGGGAGCTAGTGTCAACAGTTTTAGGGAAGTAGGCTGGTCTTTGTATCCACTACGTAAAATTCCAAACCGGTTGGAATTTACCGCCAGTACTAAAAATAGTAACACGTACTGCGCATAGACATGTTGCTAAGCACGTGCCGGGTGTTCTATTTTTACTACGGTTCAATAATTTGACCAGACTACAGGCTTCTATTGGAGTTACACGCTCTTACTCAAGCCGCCCGTTTTTATGCACTCTTGACTGAAGTAATATCTCCTGGGACTGCAAGAGCACTCATAGTTTGAGAGAGGACACTTGTTGACAGGTTAGGACAACCGTCTGTTCTGCAGTTGCACTAAGAGCTTCTCTGACGGGATGGCTGACCCACTGCTGTCAGACAAAGCTGGTGGCCCCCAGTGCATTCATCCGCATGGCAGCCATTCTTGCCCTCTTCTTTATATTGCTGCATCTGGGGTGAGGAAAGTTGTGAGCGGGAGTGTGTGTGGTGTGTGAGGGTATGTAGCATTTGTATGGTGGGGGTAGGGGGATAGGGTACACTAGCTCACCTCCCATCCCCATGCACCACACACACACACACACACACACACACACACACACACACACACACCATCACAGAGTGACTGGTGCCCTGCTGGGGGTGACAGCGCTGTTCTCAGGGTTCTTCACAGAAATGATTGCAGTGGTGATCTTCACCAGCTCTTACGCTTGCTGGAGGGTGAGTGGACCACATCCCCCCACCTCACTTACTATAGTTTACTGTAGATTACTGGGTTTTACCGTAGTTTGCTGTAGATTACTGGGTTTTACCGCAGTTTGCTGTAGATTACTGGGTTTTACCGCAGTTTGCTGTAGATTACTGGGTTTTACCGCAGTTTGCTGTAGATTACTGGGTTTTACCGCAGTTTGCTGTAGATTACTGGGTTTTACCGTAGTTTGCTGTAGATTACTGGGTTTTACCGTAGTTTGCTGTAGATTACTGAGTTATACCGTAGTTTGCTGATTGCTAATAGTACTGTGTTTTATGATTATTTTAGATTACTGTAGGTATACTGTGTTTGGTTGAAGAAGAAAAAATTGTAAACTTGGTTTCATATCTGCACCATCACACAAACACTCAATTTATAGGCAGGAGCTAACCCCCACACCATTGATATACTTCTGCTATAATACTGGTGTCTCTTTTCTACAATATTTCTTTTGTATGCATAATTAGAGATGCATGTTGTCCTGATCTATTTACACAGCACTGGCATGCTCGGAGGAGAGTGAGGCTAAGTGAGGAAGGGGAGGCAAGCGGGCAGGAGTCGGTTGAACTGGAGTCACTTCACAGCTGCAAGGAACCAGATCTAGAGTCGGCAGCTGTCGATGATGAAACTAACTTGAATCAGTTGTCAACTGCACGGAAAAGAGTGCTCCCAATTTCAGAACTTTTAGACGAAGACAGTTGTACAAATTCCGATGAATAGCAGACAAATCATTCAGTTATTAGAACAAAATCAACAAGCCACATTTGTGTACCATATTATATGAAAGCAAGTCACGCCATGAGCTAGAAACTACACCAACACAAGGCTATATATTGGCCTGGTAGAACTTTGAACTCTTATAAACTGCCTGTACATACATAATTATGTATCTCAGGATACCAAGCGATAGTGCTAGAACCATGGAAATTCTCTCTTCCACTTTTATATTTCTAAATTTCTCAAAGTGGTAACTAAACAGTTGTGTGTATAATTTGATAAAGATCTAACTATGTACTTGTATTAAAAATATTTCTATTGGAAAAAAACAACTCAAGTTTAATGTTTGGACTTCAATAAGTAAACATATTTGTTTAGTGTTTACAAGAGTAGAGTGCCCAACACGGTAGCTAGGAGGGTGAGCTCTAGTGTTGCCATGGTAACAACACTGCCTGCAGTTGTTTCCATGGTAGTACTTGTTTCCATGGTAGCAGTTGCTATGGTAGGCATGACTGTGATCCTCCAACCCAGGCTCAAATGACTGGCACACTGAGGAGGAAGGAGACAGAGATACCAGACCCTGTACGCCTGGGGCTAAACGCCTGGGTGCACGGGAGAGTCTGGGAACAAGGCCAGGCTAAACCTTATCCATGCATAGCTTCATTCCCAGGCCTTCCCTCCATCCAGCTTTTGATCACTAAGTCTTACAGTATGCAAAAATGGAGGGAGAAAACTAGTCCATTTTATCTCTAGTGTCTGTCAAAATGAACATAATGCAAAATGTGTTCTTTCGGTTGAAGACACCCCTACCCCGTCCACTGTCTATTAGGAAGACATTTGTCATATGATAAAACGGACAAGACCTTTCTTTGTTTTTGCAGACTGGAAAGGAGGAAAGAAACGAGCCTAGCTGTGGCCTCACCTCGTAGTACACGGTGTTGGGTGTGTTGTCATCTGGCGTCCATGTGATCATCCCTGGCTCTCCGGGGCGACAGGAGAGGGTGAGCTGCTGTTGATATTGCTCCCGTGTGCCACAGTTGCTGAGGGTCTCGGTTGCTTCTGGACTCTCGTCCAGCTGACACAGACGACCAACTGCGAGAACAATCAACTGGAATGCCATATGCATGCTTCAGTATAGTAGGTATACTAAGGTTTACAAAGTTATGCAGAGTAGGTATACTAAAGGTTTTACACACTTATGCAGAGTAGGTTTACTAAGGGTTTACTGACATATGCAGAGTAGGTATACTGAAGCCTTCTTTTTAGACTCCTCTAAAATCTTTAATTATTAGTATCCATGGAAGGGGCCTAGGAGTGGGGCTAGATATACTGAAGTTTACAGAGTTATGCAGAGATGATACATACTATGGGGTAGAGATTACAAACACAGTGGGAACATTATGCAGAGATTACAAATGTCAGCGAACACTGGCGACGGTGTACAGTGCAGGGGGACACTCACTTCCAGTTGGATTGTCTTGGTCGTCAAACCCTGCAAACACTCGCTCCCTCTGGAAACAAAAATCGAAGAAGAAGTAAAATTTTTAATGTGTACTGTATGTGTGTGTGTGTGCGTGTGTGTGCGTGACACAATCATCGACGCACTGCTCGCTGAGAAGCTGAGTTCAACAGTCTTCCTCCACTTGCAGAATCTGTGATGTAAAAGGGGTGATAATTGGCACGCTGGAGGGGGGAGGGGTCATTGCCCCCCTCCACAATGAACGTGTACGTCTGATTACGCTGCACAATGAGCTCTGGGATCAGTGACCCATTCAAGTACCAGGCAATACCCCACCCTGCAGAACCTGTGTGTGTGCATGTGTGTATGTGTATGTGTGTAGGGGAAAGGGGGAGATGTGGGAAGATACATGCATAGGCCAGGGGAAGGAGGGGAAAATTACACACACACACACACACACACACACACACACACACACACACACACACACACACACACACACACACACACACACACACACACACACACACACACACACACACACACACACACACACACACACACACACACACACACACACACACACACACACCAGTAATGGCCATGTATCCTCTTGCGAGCCCTGTCGGCCCAATTTGAGCCACAAATGTTGTGTCATTCAGAGCCACAATAGTTTCTGCAGGGAAGCGAGGGCATTCGCTACAGCGTAACATACCGGAACACTCATTGCTGGGAGTGCGACCCAAGTGGAGAGGAGACTCCGTCACTATGGTGACGAGAGAGAGGGTAGTGAGGATCAACAAATGAGGAGGAAAAGGTTAGTTGCCATGACAACTCCACTTACTACTGGCCCGCACAAAGTGTTTGAAGGCAGTGACTCCATAACCCCCTACTGCCCACACGATGTACTGGTTTTGGTTGTCAGGGTTCATGGTAATGTCACAGGTGCTATCGGCTGCATAAGGCAGGATTATAGCAGGAAAAGGGTTAATAATAAAATACCAGGTGTACAATGTACATTAGGTCACATGTCTGGGTGGGTGTGGTCACATGCCTGCATGCTCTACACAAATAACATTATGGCATCATTTCCTTGTTAAAAGCAGGCCTATATAGATGTTATACAAAGGTATCCTGCTAAAATGCAAGCTGAGTCGTATCCTATGCTAACCTGTAGCAAATCTCCTGGTGAAAATGACACACTGCTGTCCATTCTCCTTCCAGCCTGACACATCAGACACGTCGTTTGTACAGCTGCCAGAAGAGTCCATCTCATCAGGACAGGCCCCCACCCCCCCTCGACACTGCAGGGGGTCAAAGGTTAGGAATCAAGTGTGTTCGTTTTCCAGATACCTGGCACTAGCTTATCAAGGTTGGAGCAAGCACTATGACTTCACATTTGGCATGCTAATTGAATGTCCTAGAAAACAACACGGAGTTACAAGTGATACTTTATTGGTGCACTCTGTGCTACATGCTGCTAAATTAGCCTCGTACCCAGGCCGCTTGCAAACGGAAATGAAACAGACGTATACGTAGTGATTATGCAAACCATTTTCAAAAGTATGTGGATTATACCGGATCCCCAGGTTTTTCTGAGGATGGTCACACGTGCGCAAACAGTAGATACCAGGCCGTTTTTCTTTTTTTTTGCAAGTGGCCTGGATATGAGGCTAGCTGCTAAACATACACATGTTGTTTTAACACAGGGCAATCGTTGTGCTGTTTTTACAGCAGCAGCACGCATCAGAAAGCAGTATGTGTACCCCTTGTTGGATTTTGGGACATTCAGTTTGGTGGGTGGGGCTATTTATCTGGGTGTGGTCTCATGTTGGTGGGTGGGGCTATTTATCTGGGTGGGTGCAGTTTCATGTTTGTGGGTGGGGCTATTTATACCTGTACATAGTCACTGAGAAAGTAGTCTACTGCCTGTGCTCCTGTCGTATCGTCCACCCAGGTGATGGTGGTGTCTGCCCCACGCATGAGTGTCTGGGACGTGCTCCCACTCAGGCCAAACCCCATGTACTGGTTTGCAGTGCTGCAGGTATAGATTATGTTTGACCAATCAAAATTGTCATGTCCATCATCTACGTAGACAGAAATTGTAAACCCTTAGGAAGAGAGACAAAACCCACGGAAAATTCTGGGACTCTCGTTTTTTTCATTTTATTTTTATTTTTTTGGGTGGTGATTAAGCATTCTAATGGTGGTACCGGCTTCAAAAGGGTTAAAGTCACAGGAGATGCAGCACATGTGATTTAGTGTTTGTTTAGGCGTATATTGAACTATTCAATTATCAACTTCTTTTCTTTGCAATGGACATTCATGATGAGTTTTCTTAGCATAAGTGGCAGTGTGTTTCTTAATAAAGCTTCATGCAATTGTGAGGGAGATGATGGACAGTTATTGAACCAGATAATAGCAAGCAGATGGAAGTGTTATGAGGAGTTTTACAGTTTGTGAACTGTACCTGATATATAACATGCTGAAATAGGCCTAAATTTAATTTTTATATCCTTTGGGTGTTGAAGATAATTCTAACTGGTTTTGAGACAAACACTCACGTGACTGCACTGAGGGCACAACCACACAGCATGAACCGAACCGTCTCTGCTGTCCTGTTAACAGTCCAGGCCAGCTGTAGACTCTCATGCAGCATCTTACAGTTGTCAAAATCACCAACCGAGGGCCGATTTCCTTGGGCTGTGTACCCAACAGAGAAAGAATCAGTCAAAGAAAGGAATCCATCTATGTGTGCACAAATCTACTTTATCCTGGTAGTAACATCAAAATACCTACTTGCATATGCATTCTACTGGAAACGTTTTCCCTACTGCTTTGTTTCTTACGCACGCAACTGTGTATATCCGCAGTACACTGTTGCAGCTTGGAAATTTGCCGTATGCAGGTATCTATATCTGGAAGTCAGTTGCATGCAAAGCTGAGCGATACAGATGCGCAAACGATGAGCATCACGTAGGATTAGCTACGTGTCGAGTATGGTCAAACACGAAAAAAATTTATGTGGCTAGCTACCTAGTATATTCTCAATGGAAAAAAACAACAACAACAAAAAAACAATAACAACGACTGTGAATAGTATCTTGACTTGTGAGTCTACCTGAAGAGAACCCAAGGAAGGTTGCTAAGCAGAGGAAGCCAACGAGGGGAGCCATCATCTCTGCGTCTGTACGTGGGACCCGATAGTTTCGCCGTGTAGCAGGCTATTTATGCCACGCCCCCTCGCACATGCGCAGTATAAGACAGACATGCAGCGTGCATCAAGGATGAAGAAGGAGCTCGAGAGACTCCGAAACGACCCACCTCACGGCGTTTCCTGTTGGCCCAAGGAAGGCAGGCTAGACTGCCTCGAGGCCAAGCTACTGGGGTCAAAGGATACCCCTTATGAGGGCGGGATATTCAAACTGGAAATAAAAATTCCAGAAAGGTACCCATTTGAGCCACCCCAGGTACAGTTTCTCACAAAGATATACCACCCAAACATAGATACAGCTGGAAGGATATGTCTTGATGTGCTCAAGTCACCTCCGCAAGGTTCCTGGAGGCCTGCACACAATATCTCTACGGTGTTGACTTCAATACAGATATTGGTCTCCGAACCCGACCCAGATGATGGACTGATGGCAGATATATCCCATGAGTACAAACACAACAGGCCTCGTTTTGTGGAGAAGGCAAAGGAGTGGGTGCAGATGTATGCAAAGGAAGAAGACAAAGAGGAGCTTGAAGAGGGTAAGGGGAGTTTGAAGAGACAGTTGGAAAGTGGTGAGAGTGGGCCTGCTACAAAACATTATTGTCCCGATTCAGAGGATAGGTAGAAACCCTGATTGTTCTTCATCAAACGTTGTCTGTTCATCATCCAGCACAAAATCAATATCAACATCATGATTATAACATCTCAAGCAACACTGTTGAAATGGCGGGCTCAAGTTGCATGTTCTTAAATAATTATAGAGCTGCTTGTTGCAGACAGGTGAAGAGACAGTGCGTCGTTAGGAGTGGTTTACTGCAGTATTTCAGAGTACACTGTGGGATGGTTTGTAACTAAGTAGTAGTATATACCTTTCTAGCTAGCTACCAGTATGTATATACTTGCATGACAAATGCAAAATGTATTTAACTCCTAAAGGCCCAATACAACAAAGGCCCAATGCCCAAACTCAAATGCCATACGTAGCACCTAAAACATGCAAGTGGGCATCCCATTTAAAAAAATCAATCTTGTTCAAAAACACTATGATCTAGCTCCTGCTATAATCTAATGAGAAGGTATCTGCCTATTGTCTACTAATACTACATGTGTAACTATTATAGTATTGTCTGTTGGAAGGTGTCTTGGACTAACTTAGACCCGAAAGATGACAGCAGCCCACACAAAGAGAGCCACTGTTAGATAAGTCACAATCGAGGTTGTCAGTGAAGCACCGGCAGTTGGTGTAGCGCCAGTCTGTATAAAAAACAGCATCAAGGAATACATGGGTTGTATCATTATTGATCTGGTCTCGTGCCCAGGCCTTACTCTTTTGCGAGGGATATCCATCTGGTGAACCAAGTCAAATTTCTTGGACTAGTGTGTGCTTTTGCGTCTAGGTAACCTAGCAATTTTCAAAGCATTTTGCGCCCACCTGCTCAAAAATGTTTGGATACTTGAGAGAGGCAAAATTTTACTGCTGTAAGGGAAGTGCTATGTAAAAATTAACTAGGCTTGGTTATTACATTTCTTTCCACTGCTGTGAATGAACAATCTCATTGGTTCTTACCACATTTTGGAAAAGGCGCAAGAAAATGTAACTTGTTCACCAGACCATTTCTCACCAGGAGGCGCATGTGGGCTGGACACAAGACTAAGCATAATCATGTCCCCCTACAATGTCAACATGACTCTGTTCTCACCATCCTATCGGTCTCACTGAGACAGTACACCAGGTTTTCGTTGGCTTGAGCAGTATTGTAGTTGTTGCTCTGTGGATAAAAGCAGCTGGAGTGACTGGTAAGAAACAAAGCTGTAAATGTTAGGATACTCGGTATTGCATACTCACAAAGATTTCAGTTGGGATCTGAATCATGGTGAAAAACACCCTGGCCTGCCGGCACCAGATTGTAAAGTAGTTGATATCACAAGAAGACACATTGTCTGGTAGGGTGATGGTGAAATCCTGGTTGACATACGGCTGACCCCTTGGAAAAGCTTCTTGACTGGAGGAACGACAAATACAGGGTTATAAATTCCATGACTTCATATGAAAGAGAACACTATATAGTCCAATACAAAATTTAATTTTTAATCTTCCATGCATTGCTATTGACAGTGAACCACCTACAAATACAATAGCTGCACTGTACTGTAGTAGTGATTTTGGTACATGCAAGGTTCAGAGTCACTTACGTAGCACTGAGTGGGATGATATTACCGCCCCCAGCTGCATTAGGCTGCTGCCCAGTTGGATACCAATACAGAAAGGTATCTGAAGAAGAAGAAACACAATGTCATACAACCATACATGAAGTGTGAAGGGGGAGTTGGGAAGTGTGAAGGGGGAGTTGGGAAGTGTGAAGGGGAGTTGTAGTGCTAATTGGCTAACTCAAAAGAAAGGACTTGACCTTTAAGTTCCATATGCTTATGAATCTGCTAAATGCATTCGCACTAAGTAATTCACGTTGTTGGCAGCAGCTGCAATGGGAACCAGACTACAATTGGAACTAAGAATAACACAATGTCATTCATTATACCCAATGATTAGTAGCTAGGTTGGCGCCACTGACAACACAGTGGTATATACACTGGACTAACATGACCACCTGCATAGTGGGTGACTAGTCTAGGCCAGTACAGTGTTGTTTTAGTTCAAGGATTTAGTTTAATTAATTAATGCATAACTTTGTAATAGCATAGTTTGTAGTTTTAATTAAGAAATTGAACAGCTGCCAGATTGTTTTTTTTTGTAATTGGATAACACGACCAAACTTCTTATAGTTTTTGCGTTAAGCCAATATTTTAGTTAATGATTACGTTTACAAAAGTTTTAGACATACAAAATAAATATACTGTCCTCAGACAAAAACAAAGTCATATAGCCCATAGGCTACTCTGGTGCAATGTGAAATGATGTCTGGGAATCACGAATCATGAAGTAGCAAACTAGTCACGTGTAGTTGAGTCATTGTTATAATTACTACACCTATGTGCTTTAGTTTAGTTTTAGTTTACATTTTTCGTGTAATAGTTAGTTGTTAGTTTTAATTACCAATATGGAAAACCGCTAAAGTTGTAGTTTTAGTAATAGTTCTAGTATAAGTAAAACAACACTAGGCACTACATACCCAATATTTGTTGTTTCATTTGGTAATAGTGGTATCCTAATTGACTAGCTATGGTCTATTCAGTAACAACAATATCATATCAACTGAAGCCCCTGCTCAGCATATATGGCCGGCCGGCACTTCATACAAAAATTACTCATTTAAATAACCTCCGAGTAGTTAGTTACTTCCATTTCAAGGTATTATAATCCATCATCTCCCTCACAATTCCATCGAGCATAAAGTATTTCATTAAAAGTGTAAAGCTAGCACAGAGGGAGCCCGCCAGTTGCATGCAAGTGTCTGTGCTAGCTCTTTGAAACTTGATGGGGATGACGGATACCACTCACCAGTTCTAAGGACAAATGGGTCGATTTTGCAGTGTATAAGGTGTGCTATTATCCAAGGGCTCTTACCTGGACCCCTCCCATCATAATGAAAGAGTTGGATGAAGAGTGTCTTATTGTCCACAACATAGAAGGTCCCCATGGTGCTGTGAGCTAGATTTGGAAGCTCACCCACATAGACACCCGGACGAGTATAACGTGTATTGCACAGTAGCTTGCTGCGATTGTAGTTAGCCACCAGAGGGTTGTTAGTCTGAGAGTGAGAACATTAAATCTTATGCACCACTGCTGAAAAATGTAGAAAATCACTAGCCTCGTTCCCAGGTCTCCCCCATTTTTTGTTCTTCGGTTTGCGTTCAGTATAATACATGGAAGCGGAAGAGCGTGTTTCCGTGTATTATACTGAATGCAAACCAAAGAACAAAAAACAGGGGAGGCCTGGGAACGAGGTTAGAAAATCACGGTGATTATTGTCTTACAAATAGGTCTCCTGGGATGCGGATCCTAGTGAAGAACTGGTTAGCCTGCCTGCACCAGATGGTAAAATAGCCAATGTTACATGCATACTGGCCAGCTGGCATCCTGAACCATAAAGTCTCATTTGTGTATTCACGTCCAAGTGTGAATTTCATCTGACTGTGTGTGGAGAAAGACATCAAGGTTGAGAATTCTCTGGTCTTCTGTTCTTGTGTAGCCTGTGGTTCTAGTGATCTTTGCAACAAGAAGCAAAGGAATAGCCTATTGTAGGAC
This sequence comes from Agelas oroides, assembly GCA_949130485.1. Lineage (NCBI taxonomy): Eukaryota > Metazoa > Porifera > Demospongiae > Agelasida > Agelasidae > Agelas > Agelas oroides. The sequence goes on along the minus strand of OX422205.1, from coordinate 5,789,287 downwards.
AGGGACGGCCTCTACAGTCCTGTGTCTGTGTCTATTGTCTTCCAACCACTTAAGAGCAAAGGCAGCTGATGTCCCTTTGCTTTTTGCTAAACAACAGAATAGATATATTGTGGGCTGTCTCAGGTTTATGGTCAATAGCCACTCAAGTCAGGGGGGCAGTTCAAGGCTATTGAAAATGTATGGCTATTATGTTTGTATTGTAAACAATATAGTTTGTAACTGAACATATAGCTCCTCACGTGGGTGAAATTGGAATGATGATTCCTCCACCAGTGTTCACTGGCGTTTCTCCAGGATAGTAGTAATACAGAAAAGCATCTGTAGAAATATGCTAGTGGTATGATACTGTAAAAAAAATTCTCACTTTGTAGTGCGTGCAGAATTGTTTCTGTAAACATTAAATAATATTGCATGAGACAACTGTCACACCAGTAATAAAGCATACACTAACCTGGACCACGTCCATCATAGTTGAAGTTTTCAATGAGCAGGGTGTTGTTGTCCACGACATAAAATGTTCCCGAGACACCGTGGGCCTCTGTTGGTAGGTTGCCAATGAGAGTTCCTGGGGTAGGCTCACAGGCAATCAAACCTGGTGTTTCATATGCTAGTGTCCTGTTTGTTGTCTGTCCAGTAAAGCAATTTGTCAATAGGTTATTTTTCATGATAATACCAATCCTGCAACTCGCTACTCAAGAACAAGGCTAGCTTCATCCCCAGGCCCCTCTCCCCCTTTAATATCCTATCTGGTATCCAGGGTATTATGCACGAAATGTTTAAGGGTTGTGACATTACCCATTCTGAAAGTCGCACTTACAAAGATGCTAGGTGGGATCTCAATGATGGTGAAGAACTGGTTAGCATATCGACACCAGATGGTGATGTTGCCAATATCGCACATCTTTACACCAGGAGGCAGGGGGAATATGACAGTTTCTCTGTTAAAGCGGCGGCCAAGTGGAAATGTTCTCATGCTATCGAGTTTGGGGGAAAAATAATAATGTCAACAAAGCCCTTCTTCCATTGAGAAAACCACCCGAAATTTACAGAGCTTTATATGTAGAAACTTGCTGGCAGTTAGTCTATAAGATTAGGAGTTGGCAAACTAGTCTATAAGATTACTAGGAGTTGGCAAACACAGCTATTTATATGCAAGGTAACATGAAATTTGTAGCTAATTTGAACATTGGATATGAAAGTTGGAGTATCAGTACAATAGCTTCAGGGCCTTTGCTCCTGGCCTGACACTTTTGTGTGATGGTGTTTCAGGAGTGGTATATATAGGTTGGACCATGTGCTAGTTATTGAAATGACCAGGAAGGTACTCACGTGGTATTAAATGGTATATCAATCCCACCTCCGGTGATTTCAGGTGAAATGCCAGGAGGATAATAGTAGATGAAAGCGTCTGCACGACACCAAAAAAAGTTTGTGTAAGGATCAAGACACAAAACAGGGGAAGGCATGGTATATTTGAGATAAGTTGGAGCATAGTATATAATCGGATGATACCTGGTCCTTGTCCATCGTAGGTGAAGTTTTCAATTCGGAATGTGACAGCGTTATCCACATAGAACACTCCAGACACACTGTGTGCTAGTGTGGGTAGCTCACCTACCTCAACTGAGTCCTGCCCTGTGTGGAGATATGCAAGAAAAAAATTTTTTTTTTTACAAAATCAGCAACGAGCAACAACAAACAAACATGTAGATACAGAGGCCAACATTACCAAGATTCCTCTAACCGAAACAAACAAACAAAAAAAGGAAATATGTATATTTTTTATAGTACTATATATTTTTTATACTGTTTCTTTCGGTGTACTCAGCTACGATATTGTAATGTGTGCACGTATGGAGATTTCAGCTCGGCCCGGCGTGCACCGGGTAACATGTAGCACGCAAAAAATACAGTCCTATAAATCTATACAGTACCCACCTTGCACTAGCGAGAGAGCAGCGAGGAGAAAAAGGGTTTGGAGAAGCCCCATGTTGCAAACGATTAGACGCAGTCAACGTTGTGATGACCAGCCCTTTTTGCAAGAGTCTCGTTCCCAATCCACACTTTGATCTTGGAATAAGACAACTGACTGAGCAGTTATGTCCCAGGTACAGATTACACCTTTATTGTTAAAATAATGCCTGCAACAGAATTTTTCACTGATATTTCTAGGTAGCTGAAGAGGTGGAAGCCCTGAGGGCAATCTATGATGCAGACTTCAGGACCATCAATGAGGAGTGGAGGGTGTTCTCTGTCACTATACGACCTGGTGCAGTGGGAAACACCCTGCTGGGTCTGGAGCTACTGGTGTGTGTGTACATGGAAATATCACTGCATGGAACTGCTGCATGGCCTGTGGATTGCACCAATAGGCCACACTTTTGGCCTGCTTGGCTGTAGAAAACGATATATATTTGCTATTCGATCGATCTATCTATCTACCTATCTATCTATCTCTCTATCTATCTATTTACGTATTGATCAATCGATCAATCGATCTACTTATCCATCTGTTTACTGCTGTACGTAAATTGATGAGATGGCTACTGCACATAAAAAAAAACATCTTAATATTTTTCCAGCTGATATTTCCAGAAGGCTATCCCAATACTTCACCACCAGAGTATGAACTGAAGTGAGTAATAATTTACTATTTGCTGTAGGAACCTCCACAAGTCCTTTTACTCCTTCCAGCACAATTTGTCTCATTTCAGCACAATTATTGAAAATTTGACGCAAGTTAAAAGTTACCAAGAGTTTAGAGTGTTCATTCCAGAGTGGAGGGAGCCTGGGAACGAGGCTATCATTTCAGGCCCCACAAGCTTCAAGTCATTTGCAGTTAGGGAACAGCTGCCCTGTAAACACGGCTACCCCACTCCCCCATAATATAATTTGCCCATGTCCTATTTTATTTTTACTCTTCAGAAATGCGCCATGGCTGGATAGCCCGTGTGCACTATGCATTGCAGACAACTTGAGCAGAATCTACAGGTCGGTGAATGCCTTGGCACAGACAGTATCTCCTGATTCTCGAGTTGAGTTTGCATTGTGTGTTTCTCTTACAGTGAGAACCAGGGAGGGGTGGTGGTGTACCAGTGGGTAGAGTGGATTAAAGATTACATCACCTCCAAAGCTGAAGAGTTACAAGGTGCAGCCCATGCCAATTCCCGGTCACTTTCCCAGGCCATTCTCCAGGCCAATCCTCAAGCCGATATTCCTTGCAATTCCCTAGGCCATTCTCCAGGCCAATCCTCAAGCCGATATTCCTTGCGATTTCCTAGGCCATTCTCCAGGCCAATCCTCAAGCCGATATTCCTTGCGTTTCCCTAGGCCATTCCATTTCCAGCTTATAATGTCATGATCACTTATCAATGCATGAAAACTTTATATCATTTTGAGTCTTGTTCCTCATGCATGCACATGCCTTGGGCTGCTTCAGAGGCTATGACTCAAGCCACAGAGGAAAAGAGTTCTCCTGTTAGTGGAAAGAACAGTGATTATGGTAGTCCTGGATCTGGAAGTGAGGACAACGAAGCAGCCCTGTCACCCAGAACACCGCCTCATGAAGAACGACGACTGCAGCCAGTTTGTCCAGCCATCTTGCACGGTGAACCTCTCACTGACAGGAAGAGCACTTTCCAGGCACATGTTGCCATGGTGACAACCACACAAGAGGTACGAACAAAATGGAGTCAGCACCTTACACCTCCACATAGGAATGTTCTGATAGCACAAACAATTAAACATGGCGGTGATGTGTTTTGATACCAGTACTGGAGATTGCAAGGCCTGTAGGACTCGTCTTCCACCAGCCTCGTACCCAGGCCTACATACAGTCTGGGTATGAGGCTACCTCCTTCCGCAGCCTCGTACCCAGGCCTACATACAGTCTGGGTATGAGGCTACCTCGAGGCTACCTCCTTCCACAGCCTCGTACCCAGGCCTACATACAGTCTGGGTATGAGGCTACCTCCTTCCGCAGCCTCATACCCAGGCCTACATACAGTCTGGGTATGAGGCTACCTCCTTCCACAGCCTTGTACCCAGGCCTCCCCTCACCCCAGGTAGAATGCTGCAAGCAATCAAACCCTGTTGGATGGAGGTAGGAATGTAACGATACTGGAGGTTGAAAGGCTTGGCTGCAAGCTTCATTCTCAGGCTCTCAATTTTACACACGCCTTGGTATGGCACTGAGAGATAGTCGTGGTGCGGTTTTAAAGTTATATTTTGTTGTGGTGTTTGCAGGTGGAAGCAGTGATGACAGAGCTGAAATCAACCAGAAAGATTGCAACAGCCACACACAACATCCTAGCTTACCGGTAAGGTTATTATTGTCATAGCAACTAGAGGCATATTGCCAGTAACAGATTTAGATGTAGCAATCTGCACAAACAGCACACTTGAACGCAGAAGAGCCTTCTACTTCACTGATGAGGTCCCCACAACATTCTGTTTTCAGCTGCAGTTTGCTGCATTCTTGCTCAAATTGTCTATCCACAAGATGTGCCACTTTTCATTTCATGCACTCATCCTCCCACCCCCCCCCCCCCCCTCCCCAGATTGTATGATGAGTCACGGGGAGTGTTCCAGCAGGACTGTGATGATGACGGGGAGGCAGCAGCTGGCGGGAGGCTGCTCCACCTCCTCCAGGTAAGTGCCAGCCATGAAGTCTGGCCCTAGCTTTCTACCTATAGGCCCTCCACCCAGTTTTCTGTTGTATTGCAAGTGACAGAAAGCTGGGAGGGGGGCAGGCAACAAGGCTAGGTATGGCTCTGTTACTCTTTGCACTACACCGACCAGTAGGGTCACATTTAGGAGCTAGCATCTACAACAATCAACATCATCTGGGTTTTTTTTTTTGTTGGTCTACAGATCATGGATGTTCACAATGCCATGGTTGTAGTTACAAGGTGGTGAGTACTGCATTATTCTGCCTTTATATTTACCAGCTTTAGAGTTGATTTTTCTCTCAGGTTTGGGGGAATTCTCCTTCATGCAGACAGATTCAAGCACATCAACAATGTTGCTAGAATACTATTACAAGAAAGTGGAGTCGGACAAAAGGTAGTGTTCTTTTTCAAAACAGCCTCCCCCACAACAAATGTTACACAGAAGTGAGTTGTTTTTTTCCCCCCACTACTCTGTGTACAATGGGCCGGGGGAGCTCCAGTTACTATAACTTTGCTTCCGTTTGCTTTAACGTTTTGCTTGTTTTGTATTCTGTAGCACAAAGAAGAGGCAGTTATGACAAAGAAGAAACCAAAGAAACCAGGAAGATCTAAAGGACATCATAGATAGTTTGTTCAATCTCTTTGCAAGAAAAAATTATATCCCACTGAGCGAACATGCATGTTAGCTCCATCTCTCTGCCTCCCCACTGCTAAACTCCACCGGTACCTTTTAGCCAGTTCTATAAGTTCAAGTGATGCATGTTGTTGCTTGCAGCACAAAACTGAGCTCAAAGGCCTGGGTGTGCTGTTACCAAGGTACGGTATAAAGTTGGACAGAATTTTTTCCGGACATGTCTACGGAAATGTGTGGGGAGTACGTATAGGTAGCTTCACTAACCTACGTACTCTACAACTAATTCCAAATTTTGTCTTGCAGATTTCGAAGACATCAGAAGCTGTGAGACAAACTTCAGAATGGAAAAGCCTGGGCTTCCATACTGCATGCATGGGCTAGTATACACAAGTGTACACCACAGGCATTACATACTGCTGCTAGCTAGGATCATCATCGAAGTTCAACTCTTAGCTTCTCCTCAGCTATGTCACGCACCCTACTCTGAATGGTGTTTATCTCTTCGTTTGTAACATTCCTGTCCATTGACCTGTAAGTGATGCGGTAACAGCGGCTGGTTTTCTTTGTCTGAGGTTGACAAAACTCGTCGATAACTTCAACCTTTTCAACTAAATCTCCACCAATTGATCGCACCACCTCATAAAAGTCATTCTCGCTGAAATCATTAGGCAACCAAAATGTGATATCCTTGTAACAAGGAGAAAACTTGCTAAAAGGCCTGAATTCGATATTTGTGCCGGGATCTATATCAACCGACTCGAACTGTTCTATAAATCGAGGATCTTGGCTCCACAGCAGTCGAATGTCTGGAATCTGGAATAGAAGCATAGAAAGACGATCCAGACCCAGACCAAATGCCCACCCAATCTTGTCATGGGCGCCTCCGTTTTCCAAAATAGGCTGTCTCATGATGCCGGAGCCTAACATTTCCATCCACTCACCCTGGAATTTGATTTCTAGTTCATAGGAAGGGTGTGTGAAGGGAAAATAGCACATGTTCCATCGAGTTTCTATGCCACTTCCAAATAGATCCCTCATGAGTTTAGTAACAGTCCGCTTCAGGTCAATTTCCATCATTTTTACAGCATCAATGGTGTGTTCTGCCTGCTTCTCGTCAGTTTCAACTTTCATGCCTTCATCGGTTTCAAACAAGTCGAGGGAGTCAGGATCGTTGCACGATGCAAACAGCTCATGTTTATTGAAAAGCCGGACCCCCTCCATTTGGTGAAACACTGGATAGTGGCTTGAATCAATTTCATCTCTCCTATAGACGTCACCAGTGACCAAAAAGCGATCAAAACCCATTCGAATACAGTCCCTCTGATGTGCGGAAGTGTGAGCCCTTAGCACCGTTGTGCTGTTAATGTAGTAGTTATCATCCCTACTTCGTGCGATGTGTCCTGGAGGTACAAGTAGGCTATCAAAGTTCTGTTCTGTGGAAACAACAGGACTTATGTTGTCAAAATGGGAAAATATTGCGTTGCCAGTTCTTGTCACGTAGGTTTTGTGGAAGTGGTGTACTACACGCTGCTTGATTATGTTAACAGGATGATGTGGTATATGGTGGAGGTTTCTACCCACTCGACTGATGATGGTAGGTGTAACATTAGTCATCTCATCACATGGAAAGGTTTGTCCTAGCACCTCTACTATATTTTGTTCTTTCAGAGCAGCAGCAGCTACTGTGGTGGAATATGGTGCTCCAGAGCCTAAGCATGCCAAGGGTAAGAAGAATGGGAGTCGATACTTACTAATCCTGCCAGAAGTTTGGATAAGGTTCGTAGATCTGCAATACAGCAGGAGAAGCTGCTTGACTGACGTCGCAGAGAACATCTTGGCAAAATCTATTTAACGCTCATCATAGCCCACGTGTTTTGTACGCATGCGCACTAAACCGGCGAACTGTTTCACACCTCCATCTTTGAACTTGGGTGGCTGGTATTCTTTTGACAAAATAGTTGCTTGGTTCATGAACTGGCCGGCCGCACTGTACTTTTCAAGTGTTTGAACTGTTTGTCTACCATTTTAATTCTGTGGTAAGTTTTTTAGGTAGCAAAAAAAGGGCTGGGAGCGGGCGTAGCGGTAGGAAGGGCTAGTGGGGCCTTGGTAGACAGGAGCCTGTAATAAACTGTGGCCTGGTTGGCTAGTTTTTAGCAGATTATCTGCTGGTTCAGGTATTATGAAGGCTCCCTAGGTTAGAGTTTGAGTGATAGTTGTTGGGGGCCCAATGGATTTGGCAAAAATTATGTGGCACAAAGGCCCTAGGGGGTGTAAGAATTTCTCTCAGCCAATGAGGAGGGTAGGCAACAGTTGGTAATTTGTCAGCATCTGCTACCATATCCACTTGTTATTTTATTCCCAGGTGTTAATACTAATGGCTAGTGAAGTGGCAGTTCGACACGCTAAGGGTGTTTTATTGAAAGGCATGCCCTTTGCCACATCCGAAGAAGATATACAGGCATTCTTCAAGTCCATTTCAATCCCCGGTGAAAACATCCGTTTGATCAAATTTCGTGATGGCAAGGGGTCAGGCCTGGCTTTTGTGAAGCTCAGGGATGAAGAGGAGATCGAACATGCTCTGTTAATGGATAAAAATCACATTGGGTCAAGGTATGTCGAGGTGATACCGTCAGATGAGTCAGAATTGCATTACCTGTCGTTGCAAGCACGCTCGGGTGCTTACGCTCCTGCCGACTTGTATAGAATGAGTAGCATCAACAAGCAAAGATCTGTTCGTGATAGGTCTCCGATAATGAAACGGCTGGAAACTCAGTATGCATACATCACAGGCATCCCCCAGGGTAACAACTACAAGGAAGTGCGAAAGTTTTTCAAAGGATGTGCAATTTGTAAGAATGGTGTCCACCTAATTCGAGGTTCTGGTAGGGAGTTTCGAGGCGATGCATACATTGAGTTTTTAAGTACCAGAGAGTGCGAGAAAGGGCTGAAAATGGATGGGCAGGTGCTAGATGGGTCTGTGATCCGGGTTGAACCTTGCACGCAAGACGAGTTGGAGGAAGCAGTAGCTCTCAATGATGAAAGGGAAAGGAGGAGGGAGCGTGAGCGGGGTGGTGGAAGGACACCATCCCCTGTTCGAAGGAGATTGGATCCTTATGCTACTTATGGAAGAGAAGCAGAAAGCGAAGACCATTTCAGGCATTTTATGTCCCGTAGTTTGTATGGCGCTCGTGAATCTGACCCAATGCTGTTCTCGCAGGATTTATACCCTTTTTCTAGACATGATCATTCAGACTATTCACGAAGTGGGCAATATCACCGCTCATCCAGTGCAGGGGGGTATCCACCACTGCTGCAGAGTGAAAGGTCGTATGGGTCTCAAGGTACTGGAGCAGGGTATGGAAGGAGTGGAGGATATGGCAGGGGTGGGGAATATGATGGCCGTAGTGCTGGGTACGATGGTCGCAGTACTGCCTATAGCGGTGAACACAGCCGTGGTGGTGGGGGGTTTAGTAGTCGAGGTGATACGTATGACACTGCTAGCAGGAATTCAAGCACCTACCCCGATGACATGCGAATGCTCATAGCACCCACAACACCAAGCAGTGGTTTAGAGAGCCTGTCACGGGATCGCAAGGTGGTTAGAATGGAGGGACTACCCTATAACATTACCATCCAAGACATTCTCGCCTTCTTCCGTGGATACAACTTGGAGTATGAGTGTGTTAGGATCCAGTGCCGCGACGATGGCAGTCCCAGTGGCAAGGCATTTGTCACCTTCGCCTCAGAAAAGGTTGCTCTTATGGCCATCCATGGGATGAATAACAAATACCTCAGTGGCCGCATGGTGGAACTCTTCCTAGTTTGAGCACTACTGATCTACCTTAGCTACTGTAAACTGTGTTGACAAGCTGACTGTCCCCATTAAGGTCGTTTTGTGGATTTCTTGCTGCCTGTTTTAGTTTCCTCCTTGTAGAGGTAATTTTTTTCTGAACTAAAGAGTAAATTAGAAGGTTCTTCATCATATGATGTGCAAAGTGAAGTGGTATATCTTGTGGCTAAAACTGCATGCTTGTCACTGTGTGTGTGGGTTGATAGAAGATGGGTGGTCTGGAGTAGCTCTTGGAGTAGCTCTTGGACTAGCAGGACGACTGCCTGGCCTCCGAGGGTGCAGGCCTTTATGGAAAAGCTAAGGGAGGGGATTGGAGAGATGGGATGCATGGTTAGTATGGGATATGCACACAGAGGCATGATGGTTTAGTGGTACTTGCCTCAACTGTTTCATCTTCATTCATGGCTTGTACATGCTGGTGTGCCAATGTGTATAGCTCCAATGCCTTAGCATGGAAGGCCATCTGGGCATGGATGAATTCTCCAAACACTGACTAGATGGGGGAGAGAGGGATGGAGATTTTGTACACATATAACTGACACTAGCCTTGTTTCCAGACCTTCACGCGGTCTGCCTAGGAACGAAGCTAAATGAAAACGGACTCAGTATTGATTGTCTAGCTATTACATGACTACCAGCATGATGTAGCCTCATTCTCAGGCTCTCCCTGTTTTTGAAGAGAGAGCCTGGGAACGAGGCTAAGCATGATGCTTCAAGTACTGCAATGATAGCTGTGGTGGAGGACCAGGAACGAGGCTAATATACAAATCTACATCCACTACGAGTCGGGTTGTTATGCATGCTCTTCTTGCTGGCCTTGAGCAAATACTGCAAGCTCTGTGTGGTCATGTGTCAAGCACTGGTCCACCTTCAGATCCTGTGTCTTTTTCCTCTCGAATGCCTCCATGTAATCTTCCAGTCCCTTAGTTGCCCTTAGCCTCTCAATCTTTGCCTTCTGAAGGTCAGACTCAAACTACAAAGGTCAGACGAAATGCAGGAGCAAGACTTACCATGCATGCATGTAGTTCTCATTCAAACCCCAAAAGTTGGCATAACAGGCCTACCTGTGACTTTTCTTGTGTCAAGGATCAATGTCACATTAATTTCACTAGGGATACACCGTGTTACTCAATATCAGGCATATCATCTGGAGTATGGATGATGATACCAGAGGAGGTCTGACACAGTCATGTGTGTTATGTGTTATTAAACATTCCATCCAAAGGCTAGAAACTGTGAATGTAAGTGTTTAAATAAACATTCCACGGTTTTGTGACCTCATGATGTGGCTGTTGAGCAGCGTCGTATTCATTGACACCTGGTCCTGATTGCCAAGTTAATTGCTAACATGCTACATTCCATGCTTTCAACGACGATTTCTGGGCATCAGAAACTTCTAGCCTGCTGGGTCCACTTGAGTTCGGAGTACTTTTGACCATGCTGAAATTATCAGACCTCCTCTTAGCCTCGTTCCCAGGTTGGAGAGAGCCTGGGAACGGGGCTAACCTCCTCTGGCACAAGAATGTCACCATCAAAGAACTACAGCTTTCAAATAAGAACCTCAGGGTGGTGGGGGAGGAGCTTTGGAACAAATGTGTGTTGGGTGAAGGGTGGGCCAAAATTGACGTGACATTATGTGCATGGTTGGTACAAGGTGATTGGTGGATACAATCCTCTTTCTGTTTGCTGGGTCCCTGATCCTCACACGGTCCAAGTTTCTCTGTTTGGTCACTTCTCTCTCCCCAACACTGTGGTTGCTCTTCAGCTCCTCCTGAGGAACGTAGTAAAGTCTTGTATGGTACATATCCCTCGTTCTTAGCCATCTGACCTCAATCCCTTCTGCAAGTGATCACTGAAAGCCAGACGGCCAAGGACCATGTTGAAAGGTGAAACTCACTCGGGCTTTCCTGCACACGCTATCATACTCCACAAGTGGTTTGACAACTTGAGTCTCCAGCCTGTCAATCTGCATGTGTAGAGTATCAATAATTACGTTAAGAGACGGCTGACCACCCATTTTGCACTCAGAATGTAGCACTTTGTAACAATACCTGTGTCTATACACAATACTAGATATGTCAATTTTAATATCCTCTAAGCCAATCAAAATTTACTAGCATTCTACAGTTAGTTAACATGTCTATATTCCTGGTCCTATACCCAAGCTCTTAGTGGGTGCCAGCCTAGTATTAGCCTCATACCCATGTTGTTCATTTACGAACGACTTGGGTACGAGGCTAGGCTAGTCTATCAAGCCAGACCATCTCTCACCCTCCAGAAAAGTTCTGGTGAGAGATGGGCTGGCTTGATAGACTAGCGGCTAGGCATACTGTGTGCGTAGTCTCGTTTCCAGACTGCATTTTTTGGGGAATTGCTCGGCAAAAGGTAGTCCAGGTACGAGACTACTGTGTGTGTGTACATGGCACTACTGTCTATTATCTAGTGTCTAAATCACTAGCCTCATTCCCAGGCTCCTCCCCTGCATAATGTACACAGCTGGGAATGAGGATGCTAATGGTAGTGCTGTGGTACAAAGGTCACAACAGGCTAGCAACAACCTTCCTCTTCTTTCAGCATGGCTACAATCCCACCTTGAGTTGTTGGCAGTCTTCTAGTGCAGATAAACATTCCGTCACCCCCTCAAGACTTTTCTTCATTGTGCCGGATTCTGCACTGGAAAAATCCTGAAGCGTCTTGACAATCTGGTCCCCCTTGTCTCTCAGTCGGGCTGTCTTTCTTACTACACCTCCCAGGTCAGTAGCTAGTGCTGCAAAGTGGCGCTCTACATGCCCAACACGATCTTCAAGATATCGCTCCTCAGAGACTAACCTGTATCAGTGTATGTAAGAGGCACACTTGTATGTGTATTGGAGTTGTATTGGAGTTGTACTGTCAATAATTTGACCAAAAATCTGTTTATGAGTGCTTTTGATACACTGTGATAAGCTATTAATACTTCAGTAGCTAACATATATAGTTACAAGTAACTCACTGCACTCGCAACTCCTCTGCTGATTGTGCAACGGACATTCCTGGGCTTTTTTCTTGTGTGTTAGAGAGCAAGGTTGCTGGGGTTTGTTTATTTGTTCGAATTTCGTGCGAAACTGATTGATCACGTGCGCTAGTAAATTAATGGTTAATAAACTACAAACTTCCGAATTTCCGGGATGGCCTCTCCACGGTTGCATATCGTCAGTGACAGCGCTAAACTTCAGGCTGAAGTGTGCGATTTGGTATTAGCAGTTGCAAAGAAATCGATCGACGATCACGGTCATTTCTCAGTGGGGCTCTCTGGTGGAAGCGTGGCCAAGTTCGTGTCGCAAGGGCTGCGTGGGCGGTCTGACATCGAGTGGGCGAAATGGCACATCTTTTACTGCGACGAGCGCCATGTACCTTTCAGCAGCGAGGACAGCACACATGCATTCATCAAGCGAGAGCTCCTGGACCATGTCTCCGTCCCTGTGGACAACGTCTACACGATAGACCCGACCCTCGACGTGAACGGAGCTGCAGAAGATTACGTCCGTAAAATACGGAAATTGTACCCAGGCGAGGCCCTCCCCTCTTTTGATCTTCTTCTCCTCGGAATGGGCCCCGATGGCCACACCTGCTCTCTCTTTCCAGGCCACCCTGGCCTACAAGAGACTACGAAAGTGGTAATCCCTATCACTGACAGTCCTAAACCTCCTCCCTCTCGCATCACGCTAACGCTCCCAGTTCTGAACAACGCAAAATGTGTAGCAGTGATCTCAGCAGGCAGTAGCAAGGCAGATGCAGTAAAAGGATGTCTGGAGCCGGAGGGAGGCAAGGAGCCTTTGCCTGCTGGTAGAGCAAGGCCAACTAATGGAGAACTTCACTGGTTCTTAGATGAAGGAGCTGCCAGCAAGCTCGAGAAGAAATAGACGACATTGAATTCTTTCATGTAAATGTGATGTGACAAAACTAGGTTTAAAATTTCTTTTTTAATGACAATGAAACTGGCTTATTTTCTAGTTCTGGCAGTCATATATTCTATGAACCTTGGTAAATTCATTCTAGCGTTCTGAACCAGTCCTATGTGACGAGGGGCCATTGATTTCTTTTCCACTTTCAGCTGCAGAAATGAGTGGAGGGGTGCAGCATAAACGAGGTGGCTGTTTAGATAATAATAAAAAATGCCTTCTCCAACTTATACAGACAGGGGAACCTTTCTAATATTGACACTCAATCTCGGGCCTGTTCAGTGATCTGTCCTTCATTCCGGGAAAACAAAAAACCTTACAGAAGTTGGGGCTTGTTTTCATGTCTATTAGCACAGCAATCGTGCTTAAGAGAGGTTCCAATGTATTCACAGAATCGCAGCTACATATCATAGAGCACCGCTGTTGCTGCACTCATGGTGACTCACCCTTGCGTTGAAGGTCGAGGCTAGTTTCTGGAGCGCTGGCATCAGAGCGACATCAACAAACACACTGGGAGGACAGTTATCATCACCAAAGATGTCAAACACTGAATCAAGTGCCTGAGAGACCACCCACAGTCTGCTGTCCTTTGAGATACACTCTCTTAGTGAAACACCAACAACCTGGGCATGTGACAAGGGAACACCAATCCTCAACCTCCTAGTACAGCTGTCCTGTACAGTTCCCGGATTTCCCATTTTTCAGGTTCGGAAGCACACTCTACATGTTTCACTGACCTCCAAAAAAACTTGAAAAAAGGAGTGAGATGCGGTCTACCTCTATAAGGTATTATTGTCAATATGAACCAAATGGAGAGGCTTGGCTACAAGGCTTGCGGTTCTGTGCCTTAAGTCTCTTTGAAGCTTGGTGCAAATAAGCATATGGTGAATGTATTAGGTAAGTAAAAATGCAGCTGTGACTGTTATTCCATATATGGTATTTACATGAAGCGTACACTCAACATCTGTAGTCCAGGGGCCTTGTTTTTCAGTGCCATCCTGCCAGCTGTTCCCAGTATGGTCATGACGTTGGCCCTCACATCAGGGTCTCTGCTAGCTAAGAGTGCTAGCTGTGATATCGATTGAAGCTGCTCCACCGTCAGACACTGTGTGTGTGTGTGTGTGTGTGCATGCGTGTGCATGTGTGTTCACTTAATTCTTGAAGGAGGGATTCTTGGTGGCATACACCACTTTCATCAACCCACCTCAACTCCCAAGGTATTCAGTTTCTCGATCAACACCATCAAAGCCCCAGCGATCGCCTCAGCGTGAAGAAACTCCCCTCCTGCCTCCAGCAGGGTGAGCAGGGAGGACCACATGGCAGCCAAACTGTCTCCTCCCCCCCATCCTGAGGGAGGGAGGGCAGAGACGAGATTTCGAAGAGCCAGGAGGGAGTGGCCCTGGAGTGCGTTCAGCCTATGTAAATAGATGGCACGAAGAAGAGTACAAGGAGGCACCAGACTGGTTGGTTCTTCTTTCCATACCTTTTAGCAATAGTCTTTCCACTGTCAATAACACTACAGGCCTGGTAGACAGCTAAGTCCACATTGCAACTCTTCCTCCATACCTGTCAAATGTTCACCAAAATAAACACAAATGAAGTCCGAAACACAAAGAAATGCTACCTCACCCTTGTACTCAGACTCTTTCCTCTCAAGCGCGAAAGAGCTACAAAGAGCCTGGGGGGGAAGGCTGACATTACCTTCTTGTGAATTCCCAGTTCCAGCACAATGGATAACGCTGGAGTGAGTTCAGTTTGAAACTCCTACAGATAATGTGCAGACAAGTACATGTTACATACAACTATGTACCTCTTAACTGATACATACACACCTGCTGGTCCTCTGCCTCCATGTCAGCCATATCAGTCATCACCTCCTCCTCCTCTTCCTCCACATCCTCCCATTCACCACCACCCTCATCATCATCACCTTACCAAGTAAAGACCATACAACACCTTTCATCAAAATTGAACATCACTTGATATTCTAGCTATTATACCAACATACACAACTGATACATGATAAGCTGGTATTGGTTGAAACGCATCCTGTGTGGTGGGTGACTTTGCGTAACATCTAGGTCCGCCTTTTTTCTCAGGGAGATGTGGTTCATTAATTGTTCATGCACATAAATGACATGGTAATCCAAGATCGACTTTTCTTTCATATGTTAGCATTTGAAGGACAGTATTTTTACTTCCAATAAGGATGTAGCCTTGTCCCCAAGCCCCTCTCCCCTTGTGCATGAGTGCCAGACCTCTCCTTGGGGGGAGGGGCTTGGGGACGAGGCTAATAAGGATGGGGCTTAGAATGATTGTGCAGCATAGTTGTAATAGATACCAGCAAAATTACCTTGTTCTGAGGCTCCTCCCCAGCTTTTCTGTTGCGTAATGTACGACAGAAAAGGTGGGAAGGAGCGTGGGAACAACAGTAAGTGAAATACGCAATGTGTAATTATCATGGATTTTTTCTTGCCAGGAATGCCATGTAAAACCACTGTGGGCAGAATAGGTTGATTATACCTTCTGTGTAGCAGAGGTTTGCAAAGATCTCTAAAGCCAGCTGCTGGGCACTCAGGGTGTTCTCAACATGCTCAGACTAATATAAGAATACAGCAGAATTAGCATAGTAAAGGTCAAAGTTCATCATAGGGCAAAGGTCAGCAACTCACCAGCTCATTCACAGCTGTCTTCTCATTCTGTATGTATTGTATGGCAAGCAGAGAAACAATACCAGTGGAAAGATAATGCCATTCCCAGATCTTTTTCTGGCCTGGGAATGAGACTAAATACAGAACAGCACTGAACAAGGGTCAAATAAGAGCATACCTTGACTGCAGGCCCAGCTGCCATTTCTGTCAATGCTCCACTTGCCTAGTTTAATTGGAACAAGTGTAGATGAAATAACTGCTTGCCAAAAATTTATGAATTAGTTTGTACGTAAGTCATTGTATCTATTTGTCCAACCATGCAAGGGAACTGATTATCCCAGCTATGACTAAAGTAGGCTGGATATAGCCTCATGCCAGGCTCTCGTGTGTGCATATGTGCGATGTATGAAACCCTGGAAACGTGGCTAGGTTGACTTGCCTGTGGTGGTGTGGGAGGAGGTGTGGTGGAGAGGGTGTGAAGGAGAGGGGAGACATCGATATCCAGCACACCACCCAGTACGGACAACACACCCCTAATGGTCTGAGAGCGGACTGGCTCCGACAGAAAAGTGAGAACATTCTGGAAAACACCTGAGGGGCACAACATGACACAGTGCTTCTGCAGTTATATAGAACCTTTTTATGTGATGTCATCACCTACATGAATACAAAGTAAAATGGAAGACAGCTGCCATGTTGGTGTACAAGAAGATAGTAGTTTCTATGGCAACTTAGTGGATGAAGAGATGTAACTTTCAATCGATACTTCAGATCATGTATTAATTAAATATACTATACACCAAGACAGTGGTGACAGTGGTTCAAGATTAACATATGGAATTAAGCTCTGTATTACTGTAACCCTGGCAACGAAACAGATTATGTAACAATTGACTGCAGACCTGCAACAGATGTCTTTAGGAGCAGCCCAGACCCAGTGGTACTGTTGGCCTGTGCCAGCAGCTGCTCCAGCTGTGTGAGTGTCTCCTGAGAGGAGACGAGCAGCTGGAGGGAGGGGACATTATCCTCTGTCACCGTGTGCAGACACTGGGCTACAGAGAAAACATACACAGTACTTCAAAACGAGTACCTGCCCTGAACTTCAGCAGGAGTATGTTTAGCATAATTGCTCTTGCAATTGACAACTGGCAGGGTCACAGAAAAGAGCAATATGGCAGAGAAATGGCAGAAAACTGGGAAATGGCAGCTTGAGAAATGGCCGCTAGAGAAATGGCAGGGTACGTCACAGGGAAGGTAACTCTTACTGCACGCTTACCTGCAGCTGTGACCAGTGAGATGGGGTAGGTGGAGGGCTGGAGGAGGTGGAGGAGGAGAGCAAGGAGTCCCTCTCGGTTGAATACCTCTACCACCACTGGACTACACTCACTGTGTGTGTGTGTGTGTGTGTGTGTGTGTGTGTGTGCATGTGTGTGTGTGACATGGGAGGCAACAATCAAAAAAGGTGATGAACAGTCTATGAGTTGACAGCTGGACTGGCACCTCAAATTCCAAAGAAGATGGACTGCTTGCTCAAGGGCATCAACAACTTGTTGCCTAGCAACCTTCTGAGAAAGTGAGCCTCCCTTCTCTCCACATGCACTCGAGACACCTGCCTCCCCCTCGCCCTGCCCCATCGACTCTTGCCGTCCACACCATGGCTTCTTCTGGAGTTCTGCCACACACTGAAAACAAAATGTTCCACACTCAACCAGGAGACCCTTTCAAGACAAAGGTTCGTAATGGTGCACTTACCTCTTTCAACATGACAGAAAGAGGAGTCATTACGTCTTCCTTCACCATCTGTTCACACAGCTCTCCATTGTGAGCCACACTTAAGTTCCTGTGTAAAGTCAGGTACACAGCATTGTTCTCAGGTCCCTAGTTGCTCAGCTTTGTGTTGCTCGCAGTTTTTTGTTTCGTGCTCATGCCCAAGAGAGTTTGGGAACGAGGCAAGGAGTCATGGGGATCATAAGCTCCTGACAAGGCTAGTCAATCAGTTTTATGGTGGTCCTAATGGTTTTACAGAAACAGTTACAAGCTCTCATGTGGGTTGACAATGCAATGTTGTGTTGCTATTTGTCTGACGAAGCCCAAAGGTCAAAACATTGCAACCAATTTCAAATCTTTTTTTTTTTGAGGAAGAAAAGGGCAGGGTATGGACCCCCTCAGTTTTTGAAGCTACGCCATTACGTCATGAGCTACGTCATGAGCTAATCATTACAGATTAGCTCATGACACGATAAAGAGAGAGAAAGAGAAGGGGGGTTAGAAAATCTTTCCTGACACTGCTAATAATGTCAGTGTATTTTCTGACCTTAAGTACGTACAAGAAAACCCTCTTTTCATTAATGTAAAAGTTCAAGGAAGCTACTCCACACCTGAGAGTGCCTGCAGCTACCTCCCTGACGGTCATCGTTGTGTCGACCAGGAGAGGGGCCACCTTCTTCACCAGCTGCTGGCTCATCAGTAGCTGGATGGATGGCAGTTCAAACACCAGCTGGGAAAGAGCACGACATGCCAATGCTCGGTCGTTTGGGGAGGAGCTAGTCAACTAGAAGGAGGGAGGAAGAGGAGCAGGGAGGTTGACAGCCACCTAGTTAAAAGAGTACTCTAGCTTGCTTGTAGGTTTCAGAAAGTCATGGAAAAGGCCTAGGGGCTTAGTCCAGACCCCAGATCCCTCTGACTGGGCAAGGAAGGGTCTGGGGAAAAATTTTTTCCCAGTTTGAGCACTGGAATGCTGCCATTGGTGTCAACAAGACAAAGACAACCACATTGACAAGCCGCTTTCCTGTTAATTCGAGTTTCAAGACTATTAATACCCAGCTGATTAATCTTTCTACACAGTGCATGGCCACCCTCACGGAATCCTCCCTCAACCAGCTGTTTGTTTGCTCGCTCGCTCGCTCGCTCCCTCCCTCCCTCCCTCCCTCCCACCCATCCATCCATCCATCCATCCATCCACTCATCAGAGAGAACAGAGAGGACAGGAGACCAGAGAGAAAAGAAAGGACAGAGAGAACAGAGAGAACAGAGAGAAAAGAGAGAACAGGGAGAACAATAAGAACGTAGGAAAAATTACACTTGGATTTATTGGATTTTCGTGACTGTTTACATGGTTCATTACCCCACCTTTTCCAGTAGGGGTACACTACTGTTCTCGCGCTGAGAAGGACCCTCCAGTGCCTCATGCTGCTCCGCCTCACGTACCGAGGGGAGACCTGTGGGCTGTGGACGACGCTTGCCTCTCCACTTCTTTGACTTGATCTTTCCCATCCTAGGGTTCCGAGTACATGTAAAACAAAGTCAACATACTACCCCTTCACTTCAGGCTTCTTGTTGAGTATCCACGTGTTCGTGGGTGTTGCTAGCGTTGACCTTTGAACCTTGCAGAGATGGCCACAACTACGGAGGGTGGACTGCTTTGCGCCCCTCCGGCCGACTTCAAGCGAATGCTCTCATGGAAGCTGTCTGGGCCTCCGGTATCTTCGAGCAAGAAGAAGGCGAAACGAGGAAAGAAGCAGCGTTTGCGGGATGATCAAGTGCTGAGCAAGGAACAGCCTTTCTTGGATGATGATGATGAATTTGACGATGATTTTAGCGATCTTGATTCTTATGGGTACATTGTGGTGAACAGCGAGGGGGAGGAAGAGGTGTATTTCTCTGCGCCTGAGTCTCCTATGAGTTCCGATAATGACTTTGATGATGTCACCACGACTTCATCTGATTGGTCGGCCACAAATGTTCACTCTGATCTCCCTCCACAGGAGAGAAAGCCAGGAGGACGCTCCAAGAAAAGCAAAAAGAAGTCCAGATATCTTGCAAAGTTGGCCCAAGTGGAGTTCTTCCAGCCACTGTGTGATCTTTTTGAGGAAAAGGCTTCTCTGGACGTGGGGAGGCTAGACGTGTCCAGCCAGGCTGAAGTACCAACACTGGTGGAGCTCTCCATTAGGAAGATACACAGCAAGGAACTTGGTGGGTAACTCTCATGCTTATTGGCACTAGAACCACTTGGAGGACAGTAGGGGGTGGGGGAGCAGTATAGCCTCATTCCCAGGCCCATTTTCAAACTTGTGTGGGAATGAGGCTTCAAGCGAATGCTCTCATGGAAGCTGTCTGGGCCTCCGAGGCAGTATTGATGCTTCTGTTACATTTCACAAGAGGCGATCACACTGTGACTGCTGTGACTGCAGCTAGTGATTCCGGAAGTTCAGTATTCATACGTAATTTCCGCTGGCAAAATTTAAACTGCGGAAATGGTATCGCGTGCATGTTTACATTTTCACCTCGGCGCTTCTCACGGTAGCTACATACCCCGACAAAATATATATTTCTCGAATCCTCTTTGATCGGAGAATCGATTGGTTGGTCTTTCGTTCACTTTACTGTAACTTTGAAGTGCTTCTTTGTGAAAACTGGAGAAAACTTCCGTGTACCAGCTGATCGGTGAGATGCCAGACTTCGAAAGTGACATAATCGCATTCCTTGCACCAAGAACCCCCTTCTACCACTGCTGCTGAAACTAAATATTTCACAGTACAGGAGCGGTAATACAGTGTATGTGAACTGTAATGCTTGCAATTCCAATCATAGAGTAATTAGTGAGAATAATGTTCTGTTCTTACACAATCAAGCTTTCGGAAAATTAAGGCATGCAATGTGAACACATCCAGTCAAAAGCAGCAACTTTACATAGGTGTAGGATGACCATCACCTGTAAGGAAGGATAAACACACAACGTAATGTGAATAGCTACCCATTTTCATTCCTATACAAATATCAATGGCTTCTAACGCAGATTTCAAGTGCAATCTTCAGCCTCAATGAAGAGGAGGTGAAAAGTGCTGTGGACAACATCATTTGTTATTGCTAAGCAGGAATAGCCCTGTGGTGTGCTTTGTAAAAAGCCTGATTGTGCCCCTTTGTGGCTACCTCAATTGCAAAAGGCAACTTGCACAGGGTTCGACTCTTCTGAGTTAGAGTATTCCCGTCTTCTATATATACATATAGGTTTGAATTGCTGAACAAAACAGTAAATAGCAGAACAACACAATAATCTCTACTATGACTTGCAGAAATGACAGACACTAGGCCAGAGGCTGCATGAAATCCCATCATAATCAGATCATCCAATCCCTCTCAAACATGCACACATGCCTAATTCCCAGGCTGTCCTGGTATACACATGTTCAATTTTCAGCAGTCAAATTTAGTGGTTGGCAAGCGCTGTATTGCTGCGTTCGGCTTGTGCTTGCGTGTTTAGCCTCATACTCAGGTTTTATCGCCACACCATTTGCCGTACCACGAAGGTTAGTAGGTGCTACAGATGGAAAACGCTAGGGTGAGAAAGCCTGGTTACGAGGCTAATAACTTTCGAGTGTCTAACAATTTCCTCAAAAAATTATAAGAAAATTAAGACTTGCCATCATCAAAGGGACATTAGTTCTGACTTCAAAACCATCCAGAGTACCTCACACTAATACGTAAGTACAAAAGAGACCTCGTACACGCACTAAATAAATGTGCACCTGAGGCCTCTTCTCTCCAGCTACAAAACTCTGGGAATGAGGCTCATTTACCGTATCCTGTCATACAGTTGCAGGTTAGTGTAGGTAAGTCTTACTTTGGATTCATTGAACTATGCCATCCAAACAGACCCGGGGGGAGACAGGCAACTATACTTCATTGTTGCCTACCCTACCCGGGGTACATTGGTGAAAACAGTTTGCAATAACATACCCATACTCCGTTGCTGATCACTGCTGTTGCTTCAGACTGATTTATACATTCTCAGGCTTTATTTGGATCTCATATCTTCAGATTTCTGCATGCTTTTCCTGAAGGCCATAGAGCTCTGTACACGATGACACTCTCATGAGATAGACCACTCCGTGCGCAACAGTTTGGTGCAAGTTCCATCTTTGTACGCCTAACCGTTCCCGAGATATGTGCAAGTTTGGATTTTCCGTGCACGCACGTGATGATTACCGAATGTACCATTTTGTCTATTTAAAAGTAACCCAAAATTTTGTACCGACCACTTTGCAATAATGATGCACTCTCGGCTTCTACTGCACCGATTCGCGTGAAACAAAAACCGTTGTACTCAAAATTGAATGCTGAATCCGATAAGTATTACTACAATAGTTTATGTAAAAGTTTGGAAAACCCTCCGGAATCACTACTGCAGCTGAGATGCTGCTTTCTGGCTGTAAAACAAATTGCTTTTTCTTACCCACAAAACACCTATTTTGTGTCGCTTACAAAGTCACCATTGGTGCATAAACTCATTCCAGTTCCAGGCCCCCACTTAGATGGGGAGCTTGGCGGTGGCCTGGGAAGAAGCTAGTAACCTACCAACAACCTGTTCTCACATTTCTATCTTTCTCTCTCTCCCTCATCTCCCCCTCTCTTCCACGCACAGTCCATTTGAGCAATGATCTTCCCTTCCTTGTGCACTGCCTACTTGGTCACGACTGCCAGCTCAGACAGGTTGTCTCCAGCCATGTTAAGTGGCTGGAGAGGCTGCTGGCTGCGTTTGAGGTGGCTGCAAGGCAACAACGTGAAGACAGACAGCAAAACACCGAGAAAGACCCAGAAGAAGGACATGCTTACTGCCAGCAAGCAAGTTGGGACGCTTGGCTACAACTGAATGAGCTACCTCCTTGTGGTTCAGGACTGCATTGCCCCCTCCCGGACACATTTAGTCATAGGTGCCTGCGACCTTATGACTCTGTTTTTAAGGTCTATCTCATGAAGCCTCTCTTCCACTTTGCCAACTACTTCTTCCCTCTGTTCACTGCCATGAAAGGGAGGGAGGTGGTGAAGAAAGGGAGGAATGAGTGGAGACAAATGGAAAGGTTTGTAATCATGTATACAAATTCCTCACCGTGATTTGAGAAAGTCGGTCACATAACAGATGGCAGCTCGCTGGGAAGGAGAGATTGGGGTGGCTTCAGATACCCCATCCGGCTGGATGGCATCCTTCCCCTTTTCTTCCTCTTGTTCTCTCTTCTCCCATCCTTTCTCCCGCCCTCTTCCCTTCCATACCTCCCTCCCATTCCCATTTCCTCCTCCTTCTCCTCCCTCCTTCCCTCCTCTTCCCTCTCTCCTCCTTCTCCTCCCTCTCTCCTCCTTCTCCTCCCTCCCTCCTCCTTCTCCTCCTCCCTCCCTCCTCTTCTTCCTCTGCACCTCCTCCTTCTCCTTCCTCCCTCCTCCTTCTCCTCCCTCCTTCCTCCTCCTCGCTCCTTCATCCTCCTCCTCCCTCCCCCCCCTCCCCCCCCCAACCCTTCCTCTCTTTCCTCACCACACATACAGTTACGAATCACTGACCAGTGAGTTATCTGAGACTCTCAAACTATGGCCAGGATACGTCTACTGGGCAAGGGGACAACTGAAACTTGCAGCAGACAACTTTGCTGCCACCATCGACGCCCTGACACACTGTAGGGAAGCTAAATAAGCTATGATTCTACTTTAAAGTATAAAGCGAGCAAGTTTGTTGGCTTGTCGTAGCAGATATTGAATACAGGACGTTTCGGTCCGTGGACCTTTCTCAGCTGTAATGATCTTAGCACGTGCAGAACAGTAACGGATAATTAGATGATGATGATCAGTGATGTAATGAGTAATATTGAAATAAGTGAATTGGACGAACGGAGGTATACTTAACCAATGATGTAATGTGTAATATTGAAATAAGTGAATTAGACGAACGGAGGTATGCTAATCCATTTCCGAAAGTTCAAGTATTTAATTGGTAGCTATTAGTAGCTAGTTGGTTAATTAAGTATATTAATAAATACCTTGCTATTTTATATGTGTCAAGAAATCACCATGGCAACAAAATAAACTGTTGACAAACTGCTTCTCCACAAATTTGTATGTAGGAAAGCATTTGTCTCATTCCCAGACCACTGACTCTGAGGGTGGGGTCTGGGCATGTGACTAGGAAAGTATTGCCTTCTCCCCCTCGTCAATCCTTCGTCCCCCCCTTTAATTTCCTTCAGCCTACGACCAAGCTGTGGCCCTGAATGAAGTGGGAAGAATGTTTCTCCATTTCGGAGACAGGAAGTCTGCCTGCCGCTTCTTCCGTAAGAGTGCAGCCGTGGCAACCAAGGTCCAGGGTGTGTATAGCCCTACCTCTGACTTGGTTAGACGTGTTTCCTCTTATGTTTGGTTTGATATCACTGACTCATGGTTATCTCTCTTGATGTCATTCAAGGTTAGTCCTTGTGCCTTTACGCTTGAGGCATCTGCTTGGGACTGTGGGTAAGTAGAGACGATATTGCTTGGAAGCACTTACCATATCGCATGTTTGTTTTGTTTTTCAGGGCAATATTTTTTATGATCATTGTATTATAGAAACTTTCCAAAAGTTAGAGTTTTTTAAGTTAGTCTCGTGCCCAGACCCCACCCAAGAGGAGAGGGTCTGATTCCTCGGGCTTCATTGAAAATTCATAGCTTACAGCATGCATACTTGCGAAGTGATAGCTAATTTTGTGCCAATAAAGTGCTGTGTCATCGTGCTGAAGTAGCCAAGGATTTCCAGTGTTGCAACTACACATTGTGTCTTCTTCAATGTGGTTGGCAGTTGGAAAATTCCCTGCAGAATGCAACCAGCGTTAATGAAACCCGAGGAATCAGCCAAATATCACCAGGCCCTCTCCTCTCGGGTGGGGACTGGCACGAAACTACAATCAATATGAGCTGCATAAATGGTAGATTGTTTCCAGGCTATTATTTTTTTACACTCAACTGTGAAAATTGAACTCCTGTGAATAAAGACGCCACATAAGACTGTAGTTGGTCACTGTGTACATGTCAGTGTCTACCTTCTTACTCCTCTCCCTGTCCCCTGCTCAGCTGGTTCAATGGGGGTGTAGCTCGTGAGGCTGCTCGTGGTTGGGCGATGGTAGTGAAGGAAGCTGCCAACTTACCCATCGTATTTTGGTTCCTCCACGTGGCTGCCTGTGAGTCCAGGCTGTTCATCCATGCTGGAAGACCCGTGGGCTCTGACCCTAGCAGTCCACTGGAGAGCGGTAAGATATAGAAGAGAATTAACCTCATTCCCAGACCTGTCCATAAAATAGGGGAAAAAGGAGGGAAATATTAACATTGGTTAAACAGTAGGAATAGGAGGCCACTTGTCTGGATCCAACCCACCCAGTGTAATAATATTTCGCTGTGCAATTATATCTGTGTTCAAATATCTTATATCCATTATCTGAAGAATAGTCAGAGTTGACTTGCAGTATCCTCATTCCCAGGGTTTGGTTTGGGAATGAGGCTAGGCTACATGTACTCCTATACTATACTTAGTTGTACTGACAAAGCCCCAGAACAAGATGGCTGTCTGCAGTTGACAACTGACTGTCTGGGTTCACTGTTCTCCCTCCTCCAGCCTCCTCCCAGGCTGGTGTAAGCCCCACACACCAGTGGCTGAGTGAGTGTGAGAAGCAGCTGCTCAAGTTCTCTGAGAAGTTCCAGATCCTCCACTACCACCTCTCCCTAGTATATGCCATGCAGAAAATGTCCTACTTGTCACACAAGGCTTTCCGATCTTTCCATGACGAGTGAGTCTCTTGTCTGCACAGTGCACATACATACAGGAAATTACTCCCTCCCTCCCTCCCTCCCTCCCTCCCTCCCTCCCTCCCTCCCTCCCTCCCTCCCTCCCTCCCTCCCTCCCTCCCTCCCTCCCTCCCTCCCTCCCTCCCTCCCTCCTTCCCTAGATATAGTGGATTTAGAGAGTGGCCAGGTGGTACCCTTCCAGGTGATCTCTTTCCCGCCTTCCTCCCTATCAGACAGCGTAACCCCTGGACGCCTCTCATTGATCTATTGACCAATCAGAAGCTGTCACATGCCCCCGTGCTACAGCTGCAGTGGAGGGTGAGACTTCTGCACCCTGTCTATCCCTATGCAAGGTAAGGAAAAGATGAGGGGTGTGGAGAGAATGGGGTAGGGGGCAAATGGAAACGTTGGGGGGAGGGGGTGAGGAATGGATGAATCTTGCAGTAAATGAGGAGAAGAGGAAGTGGTAGGCTGGATGGAGGGTATAGGAAGGAGGAGGTGGAGGAATGGGTGGAGAGGAATGGGTGCGGTTGTAGCAGTAGATGAGGAAAGGAGAAGAAGGGGGTACATAATTAGTGAGGAATAAGGTCTTTATTTTCCCCTCTCTCCTTCACTGATGTGTATTTCTCATCGCCCCCTAGGCCTGAGGGTGTGTGTTATCTTGCTGAGCATGGGTCTCCTGATATTGGGCTCAGGTTCACTACGGACGGCTACCTCACTGCTGACCTGCACATGGACCTTCCTCCCATGAGATGTGTGCTGATTGACCCTTATACTGGGTGGGTGTGTGGGTGCATGCATGTATGTGTGTGTGTATGAAGGCCAGGGGTTCAGGTGTACTGACAGCATGTTGTCTTCCTCTTTCTCAGTTCACTGTGCTTCTCTCGAAGTGCCTCGCTGCAGCACTACTTTCTGAACCCATTTGGAGAGCCTTTGAGACAAGGTATGATGTGTCACATGGGTGGACATGATTGAACACACACAGTTACCAGAGAATTCAATTTACTATAAACCACACCCCAAGATGCTCAGATAGTAGTACCTCAGCTAAATATTCCAAGCTGGGTCCCTGATGATTATTCTTTCTCTCTCTGAGTATTGTGTGAAATGTGCGTGTCTCACATACAATGTGTGAGAGTTGAGAACCCGACTGCCTTTTCCCTCCTCTCTAATTAACAGTGATGCTTCAAATTTATGGAAAAATTGAATTTTAGCAGTATTTATAGTTCCCACTGGTGTTTGTTATTAATCAGTTTGAAGGTCAATTAAGTTAAGATCCTTAGTCAATATTGGGTGGAATCTCAGTTCTAGGGTTTTCATATTTCTGTGTGCAGAGTTGTGCCTTCTACCCTGGCCTCTGCGTCTGTTTGAATCAGAGCAGTGTGTAGTGGAACTCGTCGAGGGCTCAACAACTGATGTTGAATTCTCAGAGAGAATTGAGTCCAACTACATGGCAGTTCTGCACTGGTATGACAATGATGGGACTCATCGGAAGCTAGATGTCCGGAGGATAATTCGCAAGAGCCTCAGGAAGGTGTGTACAAATACGACCTTACCTGCATACCTCAGGTTTGATCTTGTTGCCCTAGTAACCCTAGCCTTGTTCTCAGGCTCTTGTGCGAGAGACTGGGAATGAGACCACAGTACGTACCTCTTGCATGCAACCTGCACCAAAGTATACCTGTGTGCTACCTAGCACTTATCTTTCCTGATTTTGCAAAGCTGAATTTACGTTGGGTACACAATGGTCTCTGCGCCTTTTCAGTTGGTAAATGTTTGTTATTTCTGCAGGCGATTCTTGCCCTTGCTCAGAGGAAAGGATTGGAAGGGAAGGAAGCCATGTTGGACAAGATGATGGAGAGGGGGTATCACGTTGAAATACAAGTGTGTGTGTGTGTGTGTGTGTGTGTGTGTGTGTGTGTGTGTGTGTGTGTGTCTGTGTGTGTGTGTGTGTGTGTGTGTGTGTGTGTGTGTGTGTGTGTGTGTGTGTGTGTGTGTGTGTGTGTGTGTGTGTGTGTGTGCGTGTGCGTGCGTGCGTGCGTGCGTGCGTGTGTGCGTGCGTGTGTGTGTGTGTGTGCATGCACGCTGCTCAATCATCTTCAATTTCAGCATTCCTTGTTCATACATATTATTGTCTTGAAGGTGGTTTTCTGACCTTTGTTGCAGGACCTACGGAGTGACACTGTGCCATCAAAATACATAAAGCAGAAAGGCTCGAAGGAGACAACAAAGCCGCGGAAGGTGCGCAACCAAAGGGTCTCAGACTTTGTTCTCCACCTCACCTCACATGTGGTGTTCGGAGAGGGAACCCTCATGCTGTGCTTTCTGCTGGACCCCTGGACGCAGGACAACAGTGTCTTCCAAGGACAGGCACTCATGGTATGGAATGTGAACACTTTTTTTGCATTATGTTCTCTATATTGTACACTGCAGATGTGGTGTACCTAGTCTCATTCCCATCAGGCCTGGGAATGAGGCTAGGAATACTGGTATTAAACATGTGAGCAGGTATTAGTAACGACTCCTATGCTTGTTCACACACGCATGCACACTTAGTTTGTAGACTGTACCAGCTGTGAGTCATTCTTGAACCCAAGGGTGTACTGTGTGGCTGACAACAGAGGGTTCCAGCATCTCTACCCCAGCACAGAGATGGCCTCAGCCTACACCAGCAGACACCTTAGCCACATTAGGTCACTCCAAGTGATGAGCATGCTTTGCTGAAGTCCTAACTTACAAATGCAGTACTCTGCCAAGTAATGCAGGCCTCTTGCTTATTGCAAGAGCGCATAAGAACGGGCGGCTAGAGTAAGAGCGTGTAACTACGTAAAATTTGAAACCGGTCGGAAATATTGAACCGTACTAAAAATAGTACCACGTACTGCGCGTAGACATAAGCCACTGTTGCTAAGCATGTGACCGGGTGTTCTATTTTTAGTACGCTTCAATAATTTTGACCAGACTACGGGCTTCCATGGGAGTTACACGCTCTTACTCTAGCCGCCCGTTCTTATGTGCTCTTGCTTATTGTAAACACCAGATTCTACTTTCACACACACACCAAATGCCGAGGGGTGGTCGCTCCCACAAATGCATTTGTAACTGGACCTGGTGACCCTGATAAAAAGCCGCAAAGTCACTGTCCATTTTTTGACCAAAGTTACAAAGTCAATTTCAATGTGATAGAGTCACCAGTGCCTGAGCAAGTGCAGTCAGATGGTCCCAGCAAAATTTAGGTTGTCACAAATGTATTGTGACCTCCCTTTAAATTTTAAGCTATGGAGCACCACCCTTGTGGAAAAACTCATAATTAGAACCCCCATGCTCTTTATAGACAGCTTTTATAAGATTCTTACACATAGCAAAAAATCTTACATTAGATTGTAAGCACTAGTTGCCGTACCTATAATGTAGATATTTTTCACTAGGGCAACTTCTGATCATTTTATTTCTCTCTCACTTCTGTTCTGTTCTGTTATTGTAGCTATGTCATGGCTGCCTGCACAGAGCAAGTGCCCGACCCCTTAAATGACCACAAGCAGCTGGTGTTTGATCGAAATGGAGACGTGGTTCATGAAGAGTGCTTGAAGATTGCCAGCAGGAGGAACACACAACACAGACCTCACATCACTAAGGAAGATCTACAAGCCAGTTTCAGCCTTGGAGATCGCCTGTTTCACCAAGAAAATGGGTATATTGCTTACTGCTCTCAGTCAGATCAGAGTAGCTTACTTTCCCTTCATTTTGCACCATTTCAATACTGCAGGGAGGAATCTAAAGTGCTCAGTTTTGACACTCAGCTCAGTCCCGAGAGCATGCTATCCTCAGTTCCGTTCCAGTCCACCACCATCCTGGGCATCATTCCAGTTCCAGGACTCCTCCTGGTACACACTCCCCAGGGACTCTGCCTCTTACACCCTGGGAATTTGCAGCCAGTGACCATAGAGGGCCTCAAGGAGGCAGCCACTGACCCAGCTGACCTGAACCCCCACATCCAGTTTAAGGGAAATGACATGCTTTTTCAGGTCATGAAAGTCTACAACGTTGAAAGGCAATGCATAGAAGAAGTGGTAACAAAACACAGGAGCGAGTATTCTGAAGGACGAGAGGTTGAGTCAGTATCCCCAGCTGGTGACACGCTTGAAGAAGAAGGTTTAATGGTGGAGACACAGCCAGGACAATGTGGGACACTCAGAGAGGGAGAGAGAATTAGCGGGGACAATGGAGCAGAGTTTACCACAAAAGCAGAGAAAACCGAGCGTGAAGCTGGTTGCAAAGAGAGAAGAGACCCAACGGACTTTGGTTCTTGTTATGTGGCATTTACCATCAACAACAGACTTCTTGTCCTAGCCGTCTCTCACAGGTAGGTACCTTAAAACTTGCAACAACAGACTTCTTGTCCTAGCCGTCTCTCACAGGTAGGTACCTTAAAACTTGCAACAACAGAGTGAAAAGTGAATCAGCTGATTGTAGTCTCCACCGAAATAGACTTACCGCTCTTTTCGCTTCCCCTGCTTTTTGCTTTGCTTGTTGCAAGTTTGACATGCTATGAGCATTATTCAGCACGTTTTTTAATTTTGCTTTAATGTATCTTCTCCACTTTGCACAACAGGACGGAATCTGTAAGCATCATGCTTGATGTGAGACTTCCCGGGAAAGTGACAGAATTTCATCAAATGGGCAAGCTTGGTACATACCAATTGTATGATTTCAGTAAATTTGTGCATCATTTCACAGACCTTGTTATTGGGTAGTCTCATTCCTGGGCCTTCCCATCCTCCAATTTTTGATTGCTATAAGCAACTAGCTGATGAGGAACTAGTACATGTGGTGTGTCATACAGCTCTTGTGTCAGTGTGCTAATAGGGAAATTAGCACTGACATGTGCTAATTGGTTCTGCAGCACATGTGCTAATTGGTTCTGACTGTTTAGTGTGTTAAAGACATAATTATAATAGCACACTCTTTTACCCAAACAG
This sequence comes from Agelas oroides, assembly GCA_949130485.1. Taxonomy (NCBI): domain Eukaryota; kingdom Metazoa; phylum Porifera; class Demospongiae; order Agelasida; family Agelasidae; genus Agelas; species Agelas oroides. The sequence goes on along the minus strand of OX422205.1, from coordinate 5,758,992 downwards.
CACACCAGTTTTTTTTTTCTGTTTAGCTATTGGATTTCAGTGATCAATGTGTGGGTATTGTATCAAACGGGTTCTTTTGTTCTAGGCTACATGTTGAGTGTCACCCAGTTCCCTGATCAGTTCAGAGAGGAGGTCTACTGGCTCTCTGAGAGTGGTGAGCTCCTGGGCATGCTGCCCTGCCTCGGTGCAGGCCCCAGGAGCTTCCTGTCAGCCACTCTTAACCCCAGACCCTCCTCTGGAAGTGTTGCAGCTACATCACACTACCAAGCAATGGAGGAAAGAGGTCTGGAGGAGGAGGACAATGGAGGACTGTACGTGTTCTTCAATGATGGACAGGGAGGAATCTGCTGTGTTAGGAACTAATAGAATAGTACTAAAACTAATATATTTGTTGTTGTTGTGCAAATGATTGACTCATTGTTGAGTACTTGTGTGTTTGCAAAGACAATTTCTTCTGTGTCCATTGTTGGGTGCTCATGCATTCAAACAGCTACCTGCAACCACCATAAGGATCGAGGGGAGAGCAATTACTTCCAATGCTTATACTGTAGCTGTTGGATGCATGGTTTTGTGGATGTTCACACTACGTACAGGGGCCTCCTACTACTCCCTGGTTCACTGCATGGAGCTGTGTATCTAATCCCTGCAGCACCTAGCTTGCTCTGCTCTACTTTTTTGTTGTGTTTCTAGCAATGGGATGACTATAGAGGGCTGCATGCAGAGCACTGTGTGGTGATCACAATGGTATATGGTTCAAGTGCACACATTAGCATAATAGGTTACAAAGTTAAGTATTTAGATCTAGCTAGCTGTACACACTTTACAGATTGGATTGCCACCTGAATTGCCTGTCACATCTCTCACATGTGTCTTCCTTTTCCTGCCAAAAAACTACAATGACAACACACCAATATCTAGTCTTGTAAGCTAGTCATATTTCTTGTGGGAAGAGTGAAGGAAAGAGACACTACAACTGGCTAGTGAGATTAGACAACATCAATAAAATCTACTTTGATCAGACAATGAATGCTGATATTGATTGTTATTATTGTGTTTCTATAGCAGTCTTTTCCCTGGGCTTCTCCTTATCTCTACTTTTCGTTGACTCCTGCCTAACGAACACCTGACCATTATCCAGGAAAATCTCTTCTCCATTAGGTGAATTCTCTATGTCGGTTCTCGGCACAACAGGCCTCACCTTGATGAGCTCCTTCACTGACAGAAGCATCCCATTCACTGAAGGAATGTTCTTATGGATCATTGTCTTGTGGAGCTTGGTCAGACCGAGTGCTTCCAAGGTCCTTTTCTGCCAGTATGGTCGGCCAATGCCACTGCGAATAAGGGTGACAGCATGTAGTTTGTGTATCACTTCACCACCAACTTTTCTAGATGCCATCATCCACAGGAAGGAATGATTGTGTCTTCCGGTTTCTCATTTGATTGTTTCTTCAACTGCATGTGCATGAATAAATACAAGAAACAATTGTAAGCTATGAATTATTACGTGGAGAAAAAAGGCTGCAACTCACTCAGAATATGCGTGCACTTTGCAGCCGGTGTGCTTTAATTGGCACCCTAAGGCACAGTCGGTTAGTGGTCACATGACTTCTGACCAATCAGCTTTGGGCTTCCGCTGAGGACGAAAATCAAACCTCCGATCTTCGGAAACTAAACTCCTCTAGATCTGCAGCGATCGTGCCGTTTCACCCTGGCGATGTCGGACTCCGAGGCCGGGGATGGCGGAAGGGTATCTCCCACGCACGGCGGCCGCCACGAGAAGTCTCTGGGCCTGCTCACCTCTAAGTTTGTGGAACTTCTTCAGGGAGCCGAGGGCGGAGTACTAGACTTAAAGAAGGTAGCCAACCGGGGTCTGAGAACAACAAACAAGCGAGCTCTGTCCGTGATGATCTTTTCAAATAAGACTTGAATTCGTTCTACTCGGAACGAGTAGTGTTATTGATACATAATCTATGAGTACTAACATAGCTAACATAGGCTCAATTATAGGATATAGTTGATAAGTTGTAGTTAGCTGATCGTGCCATCTTTGGTACGCTGCTAGTAAGCCCACAGCCAGTGAGGCAGAATCAGAAACTGCCACCACACAAGTGCAATCACTGACCAGCAAGTGGTTGTCGCATAAAGAAGCAACAAGTGATTGAGTCCGTTGTTGAATGATTGTTATTCCTACTCTCCCTACCTACCTATTCCCAATGTATGTAATGTGTCCTGATTACTAGGAGATTCGTTCCAGTCAGTAAATTATGCGACTGTGTGCAAACACAAGACAATGACCATTCTTCTCTGATTGTATCCTATTGGTGGTGAGTTTCCATTGTACGACTCATCACTTTCACATTGACACTATGTTCCCAATTAGCAACTGACTTAATGAGCTACACTATCTCTCACTTTTCTGGAGTGTGAGAAACAGTCTAGATTACTGGGGTTAGTCAGTTGCTAAGTGGGGGATGTATTGTCAATGTGAAAGTGATGAGTTGTATACAATGGAAATTATAAGAGGAAAGAGATTGGCTAGCTCAATAGATTACAACTGACTCAGCGGTTTTTACACTTGTTTACGTGTCTCTACAGGCAGCTGACATGTTGGATGTGAGACAGAAGCGTCGTATCTATGACATCACTAATGTGCTGGAGGGCATTGGGCTGATTGAGAAAGAGACAAAGAATACCATCAGATGGAAGTGCGTGTGTGGGTGTGGGTGTGTGTGTCCATCCATCTGCCTCATTATGCTTTGTGTTGGGTGGGCAGCATTGTTTTAAGGTGCTGCATACTCCAAATGATCTGGTACCCACTGTCACCTACATGAATTAATCTGCAGTAGCTGTATTCTGTTAAAATCACCATTACCCCGTCCTCTCCTGCAGAGGTGCAAGCCAGGCGAGCAACTCCAGTGATATGATGGCGCACCTGCTGGAGCTCCGGAAGAAGAAGGAGGAGCTAGAAAAGCAGGAGAAAGAACTGGACGAGCGTTACCAGAGGATGCAACAATGCTTTAGGAACATCTCAGAAGACACCACCAACGACCAATATCCTCTTCAACACTGTTTTCTATACTTGTGTGCAGATTGTTAGATGTTACAAGAGCACGAGAATGGACAGGGGGATGTTAAGAGATCTACAATGACAGAGAGGATGTATTTTAGGAATAGGTTTAAGAAAAGTTTTGTCCCTTCTAATAGCTGCATCCCCATACTCTCCTGGGCCTGGTTCCCAGGTTCATTCTGGCATCATTCCTATACTCTTCCCACCTTTTCCACTTAGTGTGTGTGTGTGCGGCATTTTTTGTAACATCCTGGTTACAAGACTGTTGACCAATGAAATTACTTGAAGCTGTGTGAATGAGGCTACTTGCAATATCACATGTAGTATTGGCCTCATTCCCAGGCTCGTATGGGGACTAAGATCCTGGGTATGAGGCCAGTATTTTGTAACTACAATGTATCTCGAGAGGAGAGGAGAGAAGGTGGTATTGGTTTAGAAATGCTCTCCAAGTATGGTTGTTCACCCTGACCCTTGACACGCCCACTTTAGCATTCATTACACACAATGATATATGCCAGCTTTCCACCTTCCAAGGTATGGATATACTGTAGAATACTAGAATACAGACACTAGTATACTGATGTATGACTTATTTGCTGTACCTGTCAGGTGACACTGTCCTAGCCATCCAGGCTCCGAGTGGCACCCAACTAGCAGCTGAACAAGTAAGTTACCTCGTCTTTGGTAATTTTAGTGCTGTGAACTCTCTCCTGTCCCTTCCATATCCTCCCCTCTTCATCCACCCTCCGAAAATACGCAAATGTGCACACACACACACACATAGTTGAACGGAAACTACCGTATGCACCTGAAAAGTAGCAGCGGTTCTCCAATCAATGTCTTAGTACTAAACCAAGATGAAAGCGTAGCAGCAATGGTACCAATGCCCAAGTACCCTCGGATGGACAGAAAACACACAGGACAACAAGATTCAGAGGAGACGAGTGGCTCCGATAAAGGTTTACAACACCAAGAGGATAGTGCAAGAACTGGTAAACTGGACGAAGATCCTATCCATGATCCTCAGCATGACAGAATAAATAGAACCGATGAGATGGAGTCCTCCATGGACATAGATCAAGCCCTGTCCGAGAGCCCTGACAGAAGCCCCCAGAAGTGTCTTGCTGCCATCGTTGAGAGACTGCACAGTAACAATGAGGGGGAACCATCACAAGATGATCTAGCAAGCGGTGAGACAGTTCGGGCAGTAGAATGATTAGCATCCATGCTGTAAAAACAACCCAAAGGGCCTTCATTTTCAGTTTTCCCTTCATACAAGCATGGAGAGGGGGAGTCGGTTGATGTGTGGGTGATCCACTTCTATGGGTGCTGTTTAGACCCCCTGTGTGGTTAGCCGACCCTATGAAAGACTGCTAGCTATTTAGACTCCCTTGTATGGAATGAAAAAGGAAAGCATTTTTGTGTTCTGTTTGATGTCTTTGCCCCCTCTTTGTCCCCCCTATTATACAGTTCACCTCCTTTATTTTATTTTGCTTCCACAGGTGCTGTTGCAATAACTGCTGACTCCACTTCAGATGAGTTCCTCCTCTCTCCGAGTGAGTGAACGCATCAACGCAAATGTCCCTCCTGCCCTGCTGCCGTTGGGATAGTTCCTAATACACATTTTCAATGTGCTGGTACTGTTGAGCCATAGGGTTGGGATTAGCCTTGTATCCAGGCACTTAGGAGGTGGAGCCTGGATACAAGGCTAGGCCAATATGCTCTTAGGCTCATACTGCAAGCAACAAAAAGCGTGGGAACAAGGCTGCGGCTGAACAAATGCAAATCCTTACGTCACAACTGCTGCTCCCACTTAGCCTCGTTCCCAGGCTCTCCCACGACCCGAATGAAAAATCAAAAGGAAAGGGGAGAGCCTGGGAACGAGGCTAACTGTACTGCAAGCGACGGAAAGCTGGGCGGGGCCTGGGATGAGGCTAGCTCCTACTCACATAATGTGTGAAAATTTTGTGACTGAAAGCTTGGTGGGGGGCTGGAAACAAGATTTGATCCTTTACACACTTGACATGCACACTCTCACACCTACACCCAACACACACACATGCACACTCTCACACCCACACCCAACACACACACAACCAGAACCAATTCCTGTTCTTCAGTTATCCCCAGCTCCCGGAGAAAGGGACTATTTCTTTCACTTGGATGAAGCAGAAGGGATATCTGACCTTTACGACCTTCACAAACCACCAGTTTCTGCTGCCAAATGAACTGTTACACTTTATCCTCCTTTTTAAAAATCCTCTTTCTACTCTGATAAGAAGTCATTTTTCTGTGTAATTCAACAAATGTCAAATAGCAATTTCCCTGATCGATTGTGTACATGCACCTCATTTCATGCTCTGCTGAATGTGTCTGAATCACTAGTCAACTGTACCCTGATCCATTTTCTTCTCTGATTTAATAACTGATTTTGTGCCCTCCAGAAATTAAAGTTTAGAATGGAGTTGTTTTCATGTCCTGCAGTGTGTGAATTTAGAACATATAGGCCTGCCTTTTTTCAGGGAGAGATGTATGATTCATTGTTCATGAACAATCAAAAAAACCACATCTCCCTTAAAAAAAAATATAGGCCTAGATGTCATGCATACGAAACTGCTATGACTGAATATAATACTGTACACATATATATTTTGGTTTGTCTGGCTTGCACAATGTGCACAATGTACATGTACCTGTACTTTGTCTTTTACAGTGCACATGTTCTTAGAGAAATTGAATGAGCCTAAAGCACTTCAACACTGCATGCATAATCAGCACAGTCATAAGCATGGTGTATACCTGTATAACACAACACACACTGAAGTTAACAAGAAAGCTAGGTCAGCAATACAAACCATCAAAGCATAACCGTGTTAATTACAAAAGCTCATGGAGAGAATCACACACCGGGCCATGAAGTTATACAAAACCATTAAATAAATACAATTGGTCTACGGAAATAATCTCTATAGCAGCTCAGATCATCAGGAAGCCAAAAGGTTCAGCTCAGTGCAGGCAATTCTAGCTACATCTTGCTCAGCAGCCTTCTTGACAGAATGTGCTGCACCGGTAAAGATGACTGTCTCCCCTGATGACCTTTGAACAGACACTGTACTCCTAAATCCCCCGGCAGTCCATTCTGTGGTGTAGCGTGGGAGGGAGAGCTTCAGCTTCTGACAGTACTCCTGGAGAAGGTTCTTGAAGGAAACACTAGTACCTAAAAAAGAGAGATGACATGCAGGTCACACAAAATGGCTAAAAAAGCACCTAAAAAAGAGAGATGACATACAGGTCACACAAAATGGCTATACAAACCAGCTAGCAGTCCTTGGAAAAGGACACTCGACATATTCAGGATGTACTGTGCATTTCTTTGTTAGGGGTAATAAATTTCATGTTGCACAGTTCAGAGTTTAGAGTCATTTCTCTCATAGGATCATTATCACATTAAATATCCCACTCTGACCATGCAATACTCGGTAATAAGTAGCTTAGCCCTAACTCTGTGGTGTGTACGCTTGTAGGAGCAAGCAATACTTGCATAAGCTCCTGCCATCTCTGATCAATGCCAAAATCTTGAAACTGCATGCCCTGCAACATACCTGTGTGTGAGGCCAATGGCACCTGACACCATTCACCATCACTACCAGCAGCAGATGATTGCTCCGGCTTGATCCCCATCTCTTTCACAGCTTCTGCAGCAGCAATGGACTCGGCCACCTTCTTGGACCCCTGAGGTGGAGATGTAAATGTCTTCCCTTCCACTGTCACACTAGCAATATAACCAACAGAGTCCTCTGGAAACTCGCACGAGTAGGAAGGAAGATTGATGTGCTTCTTTTGGCAGTAGAGGTTTAGTATTTGCTTATATTCTCCTGGGGGAAGAGCCATGTTGGATTGTTGCTGTGCTCCTGCTCCTCCTCCTCTGCTCTGTAATACACGAGTTGGAGTAGTTGGCAGTGTTGCAGGACTTGCATGAGCTGGAGTAGTTGGCAGTGTTACAGGACTTGTGAGTGTTGTATAAGCTGGAATAGTTGGCATTGTTGCAAGACTTGTGCGTGTTGTACAAGCTGGCATTGTTGCAAGACTTGTGAGTTTTGTACAACCTGGAGTAGCTAGCATTGTTGCAAGACTTGTGAGTGTTGCATGAGCTGGAGTTGTTGGCAGTGTTGCAGGACTTGTGAGTGTTGTATGAGCTGGAGTAGCTGGCATTGTTGCAAGACTTGTGAGTGTTGCATGAGCTGGAGTTGTTGGCAGTGTTGCAGGACTTGTGAGTGTTGTATGAGCTGGAGTAGCTGGCATTGTTGCAAGACTTGGAACTGTTGTATAAGCTGGAGTAGTTGGCAGTGTTGCTGTAGCAGGTTGAGGTAACGACACTGGTTGAGGGTTATGTAAACTAGGATGAGGAGGGGGAGGAGAACTGGGGTGTGGAGAAAGAGGGTTGAGTGCTTGAGGTGGTGTTTGCTGTGGAAAGCTACCAGTTGTGGGGGGTTGACCTTGAGGCGAGTCCACAGATGGTGTTTGGAATTGCAAGGAAGTTTGGAAGAAGGAGGGTGGATGCAGAGGGAGACTGCCTGTAGTGTGTACACTGGTGGGAGCAAGCGATACTTGCTGTGGGTGATGTGGTGTGGTGTTTGTGAATATGGAAGCTTGAAAGGTCTGCTGGTGTGGTTGCCGAAAGGGATGGGCCTGTTGCTGTAAAGATGTTTGCTTCGGGTCACCTGCATGCAACATGCAATATAAGACAAAGTGAAGCATTATCAGTAGCCTCATTCCCAGGTGCTGGGAAAAATAAGTACCTGGGAATGAGGCTAGGTAATCAGTTGACTAAGAGGGGAAAATCTTCACAACAGCCATTGCATAAATATCATAATCAAACCTGAATTAGAGAGGGCCAGGGCTTCCAGGCCTAATTCAATGACTGCCAAGGCAGTTGCACTCTCCTTGGCTGTATCAAAATCTTCATACTCCCGCTCCGTGCTGAGCTCATTATCGCCTATAGTCACTTTCGCAGTGTAGCGATCCTTCATATTCTGAACAATGTGGTACTTTGGTGGAGACAGTCCACGCAATCGGCAAAAAGATTCTAAAGCTTGTTGGTACATAGTCCTGGATGGGGAAGTGGTGGAGGGATTCACAGGTGGAGATGGGGCACTAAAAGCAGGGCTGGGAGAGTTCTGAAGAGATCCTAAGGGAGGGTGTCCAGTTGGAGAAGAGGGTGTGATACTACCGGGCACTCCATGCATGTGGTTTGGACTGGCAGGGATTGCAGTGGATGGTTTGCCCTTAAGTCCAGTCACATTGTCCCAATCCTGTTGTACGTGTGCTGGTGGGTACACAGGCTGAGTTGGTGAGCTCAAAAGGCTTGCTGGTGCTGGTGATTGCATATAAGAGATTGGAGAGTGGCCTTGAGAGTGCAGTTGGTTGTGGTTAGGCCTGTCAATCATCCCTGGAGAAAGCTGCTGTCCATTAGGTCCAACTGGTTGAGTCACACGTTGAGAAAAAGGAGGGGATGGAGGATAAATTTGAGTAGCATTTGGAGAGAGATACTGTCGTTGGCAGTTGGAACGTTTCTTTGTGGCTGTCTGACTGTCTATCAACTGGTCTATATTAGTCACTTCTGGGTGGCTCTGAACTATCAACTGTACAGCAACACTTGCAGCATCGTCTTCAGCAGCTTTCTTTGTTGAATGAGCATTCTGTGATTTGTGGGTCCTCTCGGCCACCGTGACAGTGCTTACAAAGCCCTCAGACACTCGTTCGGTTAAGTAACAAGGTACAGGAATGTGCGTCTTTTGACAGTACAGATTCAACTTGCTTTTGCTTGTCATTGCTGTACTTTACTAGAGGCGGTTATCTTGCATCTCAGTTTGGTCTACAGTACACCTAGGATCTGTTGAGCTCCGACATTTCACAGTCTGCAGTCACAAAATCCTGTCAAGACATGAGTTCTAAAGCCCTGTATCACGACAGTCAGTGGAAGACACCACACAACACATGTGACACCATAGATGACACCAATCTGCCTGAAAGCAATGGGGAAATCCCTATGTACACGTCACGTGATGCAGGGTGAGCAGCAACGTGCAAAATTTGAAGTGCAGTGGAGGTGAGGAGAGTACGCCAATGGCGTCTCGAGCGTTCGAACATGTCGTTCTGTTTACCGTAGCGACATCTGTGCGAGAAGAGGAGACAGACGAAGGACAGATTGTGCTACTGGCTTGGCTAATACTGAGCACGTCCAAGAACCAGGTAAGCACTAATTAGAACCTGATTTCACACAACATACGCTGGCATTGTTTTATCATAGATTCTATAGCTCCTTACAGAGCTGTATTATCTGAAGTATTATCAGATTTATCGAAATTTACATGATTCAACCATCTTGATCAATGGATTTTCTTTGAATGACAACAAGGAGCTTGCTGACATTTTAGCAAAATAGTCTCGAGAACCTTGGTCAAAATGCTGCAACTTTGTAATGTAATGAATTTAATCATATACTTATTTAGTGTCAATACATTTACTCCCATAGAAAGGTGTGCAATTATTTTTGTAATTGCACAGGTAGGAAAGATTCTGATTGGACAAAAAATACAAAAACTACAAAACCGTGCAAGGTGTAATCGCTCACTGATTGGTCAGTAGCAATTTGCTGTAAACTATATTAACATAATGTAAACTTGTAACTTGTAAGCAACAACAATTTGGTGTAAACTATATTAACATAATGTAAACTTGTAACTTGTAAGTGACAACAATTTGGTGTAAACTATACAGTTTACTGTAAACTTGTATACTATAAACCACCACATCACATACATACTCATACTTATTATAGCGTACTGTAAACTAGGCGAAGTTTATGATTAACAAGTAACAGCATGTTTTCTCATGCAATTTGGGATTAATAGCACTCATGAATGGCATAATTGCACTCGGCTTCGCCTCGTGCAATTAACAGCCATTCACTCGTGCTATTAATCCCAAATTGCACTCGAAACCATGCTGTTAATTATACTAATACACTACCACTTTTTTGTTTGTGTAGTGAGGTATCCAAATAGCATTATGCATGTACAGCCCTGTCCTTATTGGATAGGAGACGAAACATTGGTAACTTTCTAGTCATAATTTCAGTAGGTTTATAAAGCGTTAGTCATTACAATAGCAAGTTTAAAGTAGGTTTCTTGAACGTTGTTGCCAAGTGAGAAGCGAACATTTTCATCATCAATTTTTAACGTTTCATGCAGTAGACTTGCAAAGCTGTATCCACAGGAATGTACACATGTTCTAATTGGAGTGTGAATCCTCTTAAGAACCAAAGCCAGCTGCTTCCCATATCCAGGTTATAACCAAAGAGCAGCAGCTAGTGTGCCCCTCCCAAGGAGCTCCTGCCCAGAGGGACCTTCCAGTTGGCATTAGAGCAGACGCTATCCAGAGTGCTGGGAGCATGGCTCTTGCTCTCAAACAGGTAGATACACAGACCTGCACATGTAGCCATACATTTAGAATCTGTGTTTACAGTACACTATGTCTAACAACAACACATGTAGAGCCTGTATTTACAGTACACAATGTGTAGCACAAGCCTAGATTTACAGTGCATTTTTCTTACAATACTGGAGAATATTCTGCGATAGCTCCATGGATTATTAACACCTAGGATTAGAATAAATGACATTGTGCGTAATTAGGCCATACCAAATTGATTTTATGTTTCACGGATTGCTTAGGTCAGAAACATGACCCGGTAGGCAGGCAAAAAAATAAAAATAAAAATGACCAAACTTCTCATAAATTTAATTAGGTACCACTCAGCCACACAAAACTGCTCGCCATCCTCCATTCTTGCCATGTGGTGAGTACTTAGCCTCGTTTCCAGGCCTTCGCGCGTTCATCGCTTGCAGTACGAAGAACGCGCGAAGGTCCGGAACGAGGCTGGTGAGTACTGGATTACGTGAACATATTAATCGCATTTTTACATTTTTTTTTCAATTTTCAAGAAAAAGACCTGGCCGGATCCGTGAAACATCAAATCAATTTGGTATGGCCTTATACGGATTTGTCAAGTTTCTTATTTCTACACGAGACTGATCACATAATGGTAGAGAGGAGTGGAGAAACGATCCTCTTTTTTAAGTATCCTACCTCTCCATCTCTCACCCCCCTCTCACATCCTGTTGTCTTTCACCATAAAACACACAGTTTCATGCAACTCTGAGCAAGATTGGTGGCAGCTACTGTCTACTGACGGCCGGTCACCTCCCTCTCCGCAACCTCTTACACCCCGAGCTCCACAGGAACAGCATCCCTCTCCAGCAGCACCTCTGCCGCTACTTTGACATTTTCACTGAGTTCTCACAGGCCTTTCCCAGTGCCACTGCTTCCACCATTGAGGATGTATGCGACAGTATCCTCACCGTCCCCAGAACGTGCCCGCACAAGGGTGACTCCCTCCACCACCGAATACACACATAGCTGTGTATGTTTGCGCACACACATACGTACACATATATACACCTGCATGTTCCTTCTGCAAGAGTACTTAGCAGGCGGTATTGTCCACTGTCAGTCAACAAAAATTACTCAAACAGGCAGTCTAGTACCTGACAATCATGACATAAATCTTGGCAGGTTTGTACCTAAAAGTGGTTGAAGTAGTTCATGTGTTATCAAGATTCTCTGGGTTGCCCCCGTACTGTCATTCTGGGTATGAGACTGCGAGTGAAACTGGTCATGCTTACATACAACACTATGTTATTATTTGAGAAGGTCATTGTTCTAGCATTGTGATCAAGTAAGGAGGTTTATCGGACTTCACCAGACAAGAAAATCGTGAAAAAAAAAACAGACAAAAATTGTGCAAGAAACATCAGTCACAAGGTTGCACAATACAATTAGCCTGGTAAAAGCCCAATAAACCTCATTACTAAACTACTTTGTTCTTTTGGCGTTCAATTTCAAGAAGAAAATGCTCCGGGACAAGCACAGTACTGGGCACCTCTAGTTCAGATAATGCATGAACAATCAACCAATCCTGTCTCCCTGTCTGATATACAAACTCACTCACTGCAGAGGACATGTTTCGGCCAAGTAGTCTCATTTATGGTAAGTAGCAACAGTTGTAGTAGAGGGTGAAGTGTGTTGACTATCCTTGACTGCTGACAGGCCTTGGGGTCAGTGCAGGCGTAAAGGAGCAGAGATATGGTCTGGCGGAACTGAAGGTTCTCTGTGAAGTTACACAGAAGCTCATCTCACAAGGTGGGTTGCCATGGAGGGCCTAGGTCTGTCCATAGAATGTCACTAGATTGTCAGAGATGCTGGAGCCTCATTCCCAGACCTAACCGCAGCGTTTGTTGCTTGTAGCACTGCAAGCGACAAATGATGGGGTTAGGTCAGGGATCAAGACTACTGCTCTATGTCTCTTGGATGTCACTGATGGTGTTGTCTTCTTGTGTTTAGGTCACGTATTTCAGAGACCAGAGGTGATTCATGAATCATGTGACTACACTGCTGCTGTAAAGTAAGTAATACCAACACGTCCCTCCCTCTCTTCTTTTTCACCAATTCCACTCTGCCTCCTCCTCTTCACCTCTCACTTATTCCTCTCTCCCACTGTCCCTCCTTATCTCAATCCTCCCTACCTCCCTCTCTTCACACTCCTGCCTTCCGTCCTTCCTCACACCTTTCTCCACATGCACACACAGTCCCAGCAAGGTACAGGAAGGTTGTGTGGTGCGATTGAGAGGGCTCCCATTTCAGGCCTCTCTGAAGGAGGTGGCTGGGTTCCTAGTTGGACTCAACTGCATCCCGTGAGTGGCAATAGCTAGCAGAGAAACTGCTACTACCTGGGAGTGGGTACACACAGTGTTGGCGGAGGAATAGGTAGTTGGTCAAATTGTATGTATGGGTATGCACATCAATGAAATAGCCCTGTGTTCCCATGCACCTCATCAAAGTATTTATTCCTTACTCCATGTGACAAAGTTTGGTTACCATATCATGATATTCATTACCTAGTGGCTGTTTTGGTTAACTTAACTGGCTTTTTTATAATGAGACCACAGTCATACTTCCCAAGTACTCTCTCTCCCACCCTCTCCCCTCCTCCCTCCCTCTCCACTCCTCCCTCCCTCTCCACTCCTCCCTCCCTCTCCCCTCCTCCCTCCTCATCTTACCCTACAGAGGCGGTTTGGTGTTTGGAATCAATGCTGTGGGGAGGAGGACTGGGGAGGCCCTGGTGGCACTGGAGTCAACTGAGCAGGCGGAACTTGCACGCAAGAGGCACAAACACTACCTTGACCAGCGATACATTGAGGTAAGGGAGAATCACCTCCAAAAGTATTTCCTGAGCTTGTCTTTTATGTGAATATCTGATGTATTGATGTTAGCCTCGTTCCCAGGCCTTCCCCCTCCGTTTTTGCATACTGCAAGTGATCAAAAACTGGAGGCGGGAACAGCCTGGAAACGAGGCTACATTGATGTAGTGTGTATTAGCCCAAGCCTTGTTCCCAGGCTCTTCTTGGGGCACAGAGGAGAGCCTGGGAATGAGGCTATATGAGCCCCACCCTTAGCAATAGTTTAGCAATACAGTGCTATGAATGAATTGTTACTTGTACGTTGTTTTTATGTCATTGTGTGTCTCTGCAGGTCTATAGTGCATCACGAGAGGACTTTCTTCGCTTTGCAGGCAGCGGAGGTGGTGGGGGAGCGTCGGACAGTGTCAGCATCATACGCATGCAGGGCCTACCATACAGGGCCTCTGAAGAGGACATTGTAAGAATGAACTCACGTGGCATATCGTATTTGCTTAGTACCTGCGACCACTGTGAAGGTTTTAGTCTTCTGGGAAAATCTGTCTTAAATTTCCCTACTCTTCCCTGCAAACACACACGCATGCACACACACACACACACCCAGGTTGACTTCTTTGGCCCTGAAGCTTCTGTGAAAGATGGGGAAGACGGTGTGCTGATAGTGAAGTTTTCAGATGGCCGTGCGTCAGGTGACGCCTTTGCAGTCTTTGACTCTGACGTGGACTTGGAGAAAGCTCTGGAGAAGGACAAGACGTCAATGGGGTCACGTTATGTTGAGCTTTTCAGAAGCTCTGTGAAGGAGTTTGAACTGGTGAGATTTTAAAGATAGCCGTTTCATGGTTGTGCTTCTCTCCAGTAATGTCCCTCCCTCTCTCCACTGGTGTCATTTGCTGCAAATCTGCCTTGCGAAAATGGCTCTTTTCTCCTCTCCATTTCCTTTCCCTTCCTCTCCTCCCTCCCCCTCTATTCTCTCCCTTCTTCCTCCAGGTATTGAATCGTTCTGGTTCCCAGGAGCAGCAGCGCCGCTTTGTGGACATGCTTGGCCTGAGCACGGAGCAGGACTCTGAAGGAGACGGGCTGAGGGGCAGAGAGAGAAACTGTGTGAAGCTCCGTGGACTGCCATGGTCTGCCACTCCAGAGGACGTCATTACATTTTTTGGAGAGCTCAAGGACGACATCTCGACACATGGCGTACACATGGTGCTGAATGCTATGGTAAGTTCGTCTGTCAGTCTCGTTTATGCACCAGTTATGTAGCCTCGTTCCCAGGCCTTCGCGCGTTCGTCACTTGCAGTACGAAATAAGATCGCTCAGAACGCCTGGTCCATTTCATCACGTGATGTGTGCCGTAGACGTAATTTTATGTGACACCAGATATGGTAAATATCGCCGTGTTGCAGAAATAACCACAAATGAAGTTGGAAGAACCTGAAACAGGTCACACGCGTGCGATAGACTACAGTCTACAATAGCAAACTGAAGAAGACAAGGAGCCGAAATCCAGGTTCGACCTAGTAACACGATGTGGCCAGGGTATCTGAAATTATATAGACGTCTACTATCCAGCTAAACATGGCAGCTTGTACTCTTTCGCTGCCGAGACTTTTAGCACTTGGGTAAGTTCACACACGAACCATTACTGTGATCTCTGTGGGCCTCTTTCAACGCTAAACAGGGTGCTAGCTCATCTATGACATCATTGATTCCAGTAGAATGGTCATGACGTAAGCTGCGGCATGCATCACGTGATGAAATGGACCAGGCCTTCTGCGCGAATTTCATACTGCAAGCGACAAACGTGCAAGGCCTGGGAACGAGGCTACCAGTTATGTGCGTTGATGTCTGCAGTACCATGTACATTGAAATGTGAATCACTTTTCATGTACTGTATTTAGTGAGAGGTGGACCATCTCTACACGAGTATGTGAAGTGAAAACTGTGAAAAATTAAAACTGTAAAAAGTTTGGAAATTTTGTTTAATGAACTACTATTCCTATTTTTAATGTATATAGTACCCTGTGTAGTGTGACAGTAGTATGAAGAATATTTTTTCTTTTCTTCCCAACAGAATCGTCCTACTGGTGACTGCTATGTGCAACTGAAAACAGTGGACGGTGCTTCTAAGGCCTGTGAACAGCTGCATAAACAATATATTGGCAACCGTTACATCGAGGTCTTCCAGGTAGGAAGGGAAGGCTAAGGGGAGGGAAGAAGGCTGAGGGAGAGGAAGGTTGAAGGAGAAGGACAAAGGTTGGGGAGAGGGAGAGAGGTGGAAGGGGAGGGAGGGGATCTTAATGGCATGCATATCCAGTAGCTTGCAGGTTTAATTTTGCTAAAAAAAAAATAAAAAGAAGAGCTAGTAATCTACAGTATTTCACAGTATACTCTTGACTCCACCCAGTGTTCCGGTGATGAGGTTGCCCACGCCCTTCTGGACTCTGGTGGTGGACGTGGGTATAGTGGAGGGGGTGGCTACCGTGGTGGTGGTGGTGGTGGGGGAGGTGGGGGTGGGAGGAGGAGACGGGGCAGTGGAGGTGCTGTGGTGAAGGCCAGGGGGCTGCCTTTCAGTACCACAGAATACGAGCTGGCCGGATTCTTTGAGGAGTATGATGTAAGGGCTCTCATTACCATAGTTTCACATTCCATGTTGAAAAGTGGCTATGATTCAGAGGAAACAGTTATCATTTAGCAGTTCATTTCAATAATGGGGAATGATGTAATCATATAGACTGCCATTGAAGCTGGCAGCCCTTATTTGTTTCACACACAACATTCTCAGTGGATGTTGCCAGGAGAATTGCAAATGGGCACTTTCTTGTGGGTTGGGGAGGGGGGGGGGGGGGTGCCTATGAAAAACGTATTTGTCTGTCTACCAACTTGCCTGGAAGTTTTGGCTGAGTGAGTTTCATACAGGAGCTGTGTTTGTAAAGCAATCTCGATGCTTATGTCATTCATGTGGCTAAACGACTGCTTCTAGCTCTCAATGTAAGTAAGTGGAATGATTGAAAAGTGATACAGTAAAACCTCCGAACAAAGGACACATTGGGGACGGGCCATTTTTCGGAAGTCCATTATTAGAGGTTTTACTGTATTGATTTGTTTCACAGGTGGCGGAGAGGGATGTTGAGATTGTGTACAACCAGTCCGGTCGCTCTGTTGGTATCGCTTACGTGACATTCCCATCCCGGAGCCAGGCTCAGCAGGCCATTAGGGAGAAAGACGGGAAGCACATAGGTCATCGATATGTTGAACTCTCCATGAGTTGACTCTAGGGTGAATTGTAGTCCTTTATGATGACTGTACGTACACTTCTGTACTACTTCCTGTCCAATCACAATTTAGCGCATAACCTGGTACTGTAATCTTTTTGCTTGTATAATTTATTGTATGTATATAGTCTTTATGTATTTTTTTTTTTTCAACATACAATGTCATGATGACAGATTTAGTCTTGGGAATGTAGGCAAGTAGAGACACTAATTGATACTCAGACACTAAGAAATGTTGTGCTCTGTAGGCTAAGGTTTGATAATCAACAGACGTGATTTTCTATCTCCACGTATTACTATACTTTCAGGTATCGAAAACTATCCCAGTGCCAGCATGTCTTATTGCTCTGATGATCTGGCACAGTTGCTACCGTGCTTAGACCTTGGAAGTCTGGGGTCCGAGAATAAATTTTTTGCCTCTACTTGTGCCTCACACACACTACAGACTCCTTCGACAGTCTTGCCCCGCCTCACACACACACACATAGCACGGACTCCTCCCTAGTCTCGCCCCAATTTACACACCAAGCGGCTTGCTGTTATGCATGTGCTTCAGGCAATTTTGAAGTGTGGGAAATAAAGCAGGTGCAACGGTTCATGAATCCAGAGTGAATCCGTTTAGCAATGGACTAGACTGTCAGCTGTACGAAGAAGACGACTCCGAGTTACTTCGCCGTACGCTGTGCTATCTCATCATGCGGCCATGCATCAACACCTGGTTTCCATAACGTCCTTGTTCACACCTATTTCATTAGCAACTCATTTGCGCTGACTTAGTGCGTGGAGAATTCTGGCTTGCGAGACGAATGGAACTAAGGCTCGTATCTCCAGACACAGATGGCGCCTTCCAGCGGGCGCGTGGGCTCACACTGGCTGAGATAGCGAGCAGGTTCGCCTCTCCGCTGACTGAAGAGCAGGCGTGGGCGGTGTGCCACCAGTGCGCCAGAAGGCTGCTGCAGAGCGGGGAAAAGAGAGGCTATCCGGCGTCAGTCGGTGCCTTGCCTCCGCTGGATATGAACAGCGTGGCGGTGTCAGTGGAAGGGGCGGTAGAGCCGCTCTGGGAGGCGGCCGCGGGTGGAGGTGAGCAAGCGGATTGTGTGTGAGGGGGCGGTGCTCGTGGCTCGACAATATGAATGTCGTCATAAATTTGAAGCATCCTTTATCTGTGGCTGAAGCATGAGCTTCCAGTGGAGAGAATTATGGATTCTGAGTAGATGCCAGGAAAAAGTTACCCTTTACATGTTTTAATTTCTGTGGCATACAACTGCAATCAATATGTCTCCATGCTTCATGAAGCTTGTGGCTCAAAGCTTGCTCTATGCAAGTGTTGTGAAGGCCTTTGTTTTGCTGTAGATTTTCCTTCAGCCAATTTGGATTTGAGGGCGAGAAGCGAGCATTCAGCCCCAAACTGAAGGGTTTTTTTGATTTCACATGGATTACAAGCACTGCATGAAAACATCACATGTAATTCGTAACATGAATTATATGTGATTGCACCAGATCGTACAAAATGTCAACTCCCAAAATGTCAACTCCCAGAATATCAACTCCCAAAATGTTGAAGTTGGAAAGTTGACATTCTGGAGTTGACATCTCAGGAGTGGGAAGTTGATATTTTGTGAGTTGACATTCTGAGACTAACTTGTGACATCTAGGTCTGCCTTCTGTGCTTTACTGTTCACTGTGGATAATCTGGTAGCCTTTATTATTAGCCTACATTGATCCACAAGCATTTGGTACTACCAGGAATATCAAGGATTGCAGACCCTATATGATGGTTCCAAATACATCTAACCATATGGCACCAGATAGTTTGTATAAGTGCCTCTCAACAATTGCCCACTAAACCCAGGTGATCAGCACTTAAGATAATGTGCAGAATTTCTCACTCTTGTCAGTTTGCATAGTTGTGAGTCACACTTAGACCACACACTAAATGAAAAATCTTAATCTCTCTCTGCTTCTCTCCGCAGAGAAACAAACCTGTCTGAGCTGCTACCAGGACTGCAAACAGGTAACTAACTAGTAGCTACTAGTTGGTCGGTAGCCTTGTTCCCAGGCCACTATCTCACAGCCGTGGAGACAATTCTGGAGTGGCCTGCGACGGAGGGCTAGTTGGTCAATACAACTGAATTTGTCCCGTCTCCACTGCTGTCGATGTAAAGTGAATGAAATTGCAGGCAGCCATGTTCGTGTGAAACTGATAAGAAATTGTGTTGAGATTATTCGTTGCATAGGGCAACAAACATTGCTAGCAAAGTCCAAAGTTCAATCGGGAGATCTTGTTCAGTGAAACTCACCAAACACAATTTGGTTTACTTCCAGTGCCAAACTATCATGACGCTTGTACCTTTCTCTCAAGAACACTAAGTATGGTTTGCTGTTAGCAAGCCAAGAAAACGATGGAATACACAGCTAGGCTTTCTTGATAGCTCGCAGTAATGAGGAGGCTGGGCTGCTTCCAGCAATGTGGTAATGTATCCCTTTCTCATTTGCAGCTTCTCTTGGACCTGGGCATCCTCATCTACTCCCTGCTGGACTATGGGATTACGGAGAACCGGGAGCGGAGACTGTCCCCTCCACTCGAGAGCCTCATTGAATGGCTGACAAAAGAGGAGGATACAAAGTAAGGCCAATCTGGCCTTGTACTCAACGCCAGACTTTCAGTTTCAGGCTTAGGTCTATTGTACACAAAATGCTTGTTCCCAGGCTCCCATGCATGGGCAGAGCCTGGAAACAAGGCTACTCCGATAGTAGATAATATGTCAGGTACTGTGTTTTATATGCTTGTGCATGTACCGTATAGCTCCAAATTTTCGCGGCACAATATTTTCGTGAATTTCGTGATTAACCTCGAGATCACGAAAATTTTATTCACGAAATTGGAAGTCACGAGGTGGCCTATATAGTGCGCTCGGTGAAAAATGTCGGGGCAACATTGAACCACGAAAATTTACTTTAACGCTAATTTGGATAGATTCACGAAATTTTTGAACCACGACATTTTGGAGCTATACGGTATATTGAGAAGTACTACTGCACACACTTCACCAGTACTAGTATAGTGATAGTATTGTACCTATATAGCAATATAGTATAGCGGTATACAGTTAGTATAGTGATAGTATTGTACCTATATAGCAATATAGTATAGTGGTATACAGTTAGTATAGGGATAGTATGTACCTATATAGCAGTATAGTATAGCGGTATACAGTTAGTATAGGGATAGTATTGTACCTATATAGCAGTATAGTATAGCGGTATACAGTTAGTATAGGGATAGTATTGTACCTATATAGCAATATAGTATAGCGATATACTGGTAGTATTGTACCTACATAGCAATATAGTATAGTGGTATGCATAATTATGTACTACTGCTAGTACAGTTTTCTATCACCTACAGTTTTCTGAGTATGTATTTTCCATTTCAGTGATGCTGACTCTGACAGTGATGTGGACTTGGACTCCTTATGCAACAGCCCTGGGACGAGAGACTCCGGTATCAACGAGGACTGCATCCTCCTGGGGATGGGGCCATGGGAGGGCCTCCTGGACGTGGTGAAGGTGAGGGAGGGGGGAGGTGGGAGAAGGAGAGAGACAGGTGGGGGGAGAGGGAGAAATGAAGTACAAGACACATATAGAGTGATGACTTGGCTTGAGGAATTGAGGTTGGGACAAATGTACCCTCCAGTTTTGATCTGCAAAATCTGAAAGCAGGGAAACCTTGGGAACAAGGCCAGGGAAATTTAAGCTTTATGTTTTATGTTTGTCTTTCTGTCTGTCTACCTGTCTGTCTGTCTACCTGTCTGTCTGTCTGCCTGTCTGTCTGTCTGTCTGCCCAGGCGTGTGAGTGCCACGTACCTGATTCAGAAGTGTTGGACCCTGGAGGGTACTACAGAGCTGTCTGCAAGACCATGGTGGAGGAGGCAGTTGAGATCAGAGCCCTCCAGGTCAGTATATTCGCTCATCAGGTTTTTTTTAGTATATTGTTCAGTATTCTCATCAGGATTTTCAGTATATTTTTTAGTATATTATTCAGTGTTTTTGTCAGGGTTTTCAGCCCAACTATAAAGTGGAACCATGATCGAGATTAATTGGTGTAAACTCGGTCCCTAACTTGTTGGTATGTGACTCTTTCTCTCTCTCTTCCAAGGAGAAGGATAAAGGCAACATTGATAGCAAGCTGAACTCTGTTGATGCTCAAACAGTAAGAAGCAGCTCAAGTCTCATTTTCTCATGGAAGCAGGCAACAAATGCCATGGCAACAAGACTACAATGACGACAATGTGATTTACGGCACTTGTTTATCATTCTTTCTCAGGTGAACAACTGGCAGCTGGTCATGAAGGACTTAGAGAAAGGAGTAGACCTGACGCACGTAAGTAGCTACACATGGAAACACAGCGCACATCGTTTTCGTCTACAGTTGTATCTCAGCACATAAAACAAACTCGGCAAAAGTGAAAACTTTTTACAACTGGCCACTAAGATTTCAGCTGCCATTTTGTACTCTTATCAAAAATGAATTCCATCTGGGCATGAGACAATAAGTCTTCACACATGCAGGTTCCCGAGTGTGAGATGTCGGTGAGGGCCAAGCCACAAGTGTCTGAATTTGACGTTCTTCTCATGTCCATTAGCAACTTTGATAAAAGCAAGCTGCAATCAGTAATGGTGAGTCAGGCTTGTTTATAGAGACTGGTTGCACTTTTGTAGGAGAAAACAAACCCATTCTGGAATGGCTTTATTGTCAGGTCCCCATTCGTTGGTCGTGTTGACATTATTTCCACTTGCTTCCTGCACACCCAGGCTGATGGCTCTCCCTCGAGATACTGTCAGAGCGTCTCTAATGATGATGCCCTTTTGGAGGAATGGCTGAAGGACCAGCAGGTATGGGCCATGGTTGAATTTATGTGTGTGTATTGCAGCTTCCAGCTCTCAGTGTGGCAAATTTAATGACATGTATAATCTCATTCTCCTTCACCGCCTCTCCCCCATCTCTTTTCCCTTCTCCTTTGCTCACTTCATTTCTCCTTCCTCTCTTCTCTCCCTCCTCTCTTCTCCGCCTTGTCCCTCTTCCTTCCACAAGGTATCAGTGAGACAGACCTTTCTGAGAGCGCGCCGGGCCACGCTGGCCAACCTCCACTCCTGCCTCATGCTGGAACTCAAAACCAGACCAGCCCTCAGACCAGTAAGCATCCATTAGCTACCTGAAGTTTGCGAATTTTATCCAACTGTCAACTCCCCTCTACTAGGTATCAGAGAGGTCTACTCGGCGAGGTTCCCTAGTGCCACGCCCCCTCACCCCTATGGAATCTCTCATGCGAGAGATACTGACCCCACCCATTCTCAGGAAGGTGGAGAGAGACTCTCCCAGTGAGTATTTCCATTCCATAAATAGCCCAATTCCATTATAGAGGAGATAGAGGAATCGGGACTGGGAATGAGGTCATGTATATGAGGCAAGGATGGAGACTAACTACGGAATGATACTCTCTGTCCCAAATAGGGCGGTTGGCAAGGAGCCCCTCCCACTCCAGTATTCGTCACCGCTGCCGCCCCAGTGGCGACAGACCACCTGGTGTGTTTGACAGCAACAGCTCAGAACAGGTCAGAGAGAAGGTAAGGAGACATTCTAATGGTTCATGTTGACTCCAGCTAGCTGGCTCCAAATCTCTGATGTCTATAAGTCTACAGCGATTGGTTGGTATGGGAGTGAGACCAGAACCAGTATAAAGAGACACGGGAATTGATTTCTGCTGTTTTGTTTGTTATGATTGTTTGCGCTAAAGATGTACACTGACCCTTTTGGAAATTGTGAGGGGATGGGGGGATACATTGTTGAGCTTGGGGGGTATCGATACATTGGTGAGGGGATGGAGGGATACATTGGTGAGCTTGGGGGGATACATTGTTGAGCTGGGGGGGTATATACATTGTTGAACTTTTATTCATGAGTAGCCAATTCTCCTGCACATGTCACCCTACTGTTCTGGGTGTGTGTGTGGTGGGTAGTGAACTACACATGTATATACATGTATATGTGTGCACTCTGACTTCTTATCAGCATGAGGTCAAGGCTGATTAGTCTTCCAACATTGTGTGTCATCACACCAAATGAATCAACACCTGCTATGCCCCTGTATCCTAAGGCCTACCACTGTCTTCTGCATGGGCCAAAGTGTCATCTAAGGCTTCTCCTTTGTCCATCCCATTCCCAACACACACACACACCACACACACACTCCAGCCTCCACTGAGCACACCGAGAGACTATAACAAGGGGATACAAAAGTGGTACCCCAGTTGGAGCCTCAATGCCACACCCCATGCCCCACCCACAAGGAGACATAGGCGGCCATACTCAGTTAGCTCAATGAGAGAGCTGGAATCAGCTGCAATAGTGGCAGTTTGTGACAATCTCTATGGTGATGCCTCTAGAGGCGGAGCCAGGCAAGTCAGCGCATGGTCAAGCCACAATGATATCGACCACACACTCACTGAGGAGATGGGGTCACAGAGTTCAGACAATGATTCAGAGGTAATTGTGTGTGTGTGTGTGTGTGTGTGTGTGTGTGTGTGTGTGTGTGTGTGTGTGTGTGTGTGTGTGTGTGTGTGTGTGTGTGTGTGTGTGTGTGTGTGTGTGTGTGTGTGTGTGTGTGTGTGTGTGTGTGTGTGTGTGACTTGGTGAACATCAAAACCCTAGTGTGTGTGTGTGTGTGTGTGTGTGTGTGTGTGTGTGTGTGTGTGTGTGTGTGTGTGTGTGTATGTGTGTGTGTGTGTGTGTGTGTGTGTACATTACTTGTAGCTTTGTAGCTACCTCTGACAGTAGGTCTCCGATCGTGAATATTTGGGCCTCAGCCCACACCCCCCTTTAGGGTTCACTGTTGAGTCAAAATAGCCACTGTTTAGTTTTGTGTTACTCATGCTGTTAGTCATCAACAAGGAATGAATACTGTCGGGTTTGGAGCACAAACTTGCTTTGGATACTTGTTGATGGTACATTTAACCACATCCACACCATGTATTCTTTATTCCCCTCCCCCCTCCCCCCTCCCCCCTCCCCCCTCCCCCCTCCCCCCTCCCCCCTCCCCCCTCCCCCCTCCCCCCTCCCCGACGGATGGTGGGAAGGCCTGGGAACAAGGCTAGCATTTAACCACATCCACACCATGTCTACCATGATTTAAGAAAGTAATGCCATGCTCAGTTTGTTTGAATGCCACACTCAAGTTGTCATTTCTCATGCTCTCAATTGAATGTCATATTTTACTTGACACATTTTAGAAGGATAGAATAATTCCGAAATCTTTCCTCAGATCTACAGTGAAAACTCTCTGATATGGATACTCAATGAGAAATGCAAACGTCCTGATTAGTGAGATGTCCTCGATTCAATGGTGTTCCTTAACCCTTTCCGGCCCAATGACGCCGTACGGCGTCATGGCCACACAAGGTCCTTTTTCAGTCTTCCCGTTCACGTTAGCGGTGTAGTACGTTAGTTCCACTGAATGGTTCTGCAATCCGCTCCAATTTGCACGGCCTTCTTTCCTCATAACAACAGCAATACAATCAGCTACTTTACCCTTTGTACAACACAAAGGGATACCATTCTTTATTCCCCTTCCCGCCTCCCCCTTCCCCCTCCCTCCGTCACAATATTACAGGTGTTTACAGAGGAGAACTCTGCAGAGTGCAGCAGTGCAGGGGACAGTGGTGCAGAGCACCAGGTACCCAAGTTGTCCCTCTCAGAAGTCGTGCACATACGCACCATATCTGCCAGTGGAGACCTCATCAGCCTTCAACAAGAAGACGAGAAATTTTCCAAGCAGCTAGAGAAGGGGAAGGTGAGACAGTAACCCTGCCAGTCTTGACCCCTTCGTTCACTCCTTTTCTCTCACCCCCTCCTTCCTTAAAGTATAGCATAAATCACCGGCCATTCTGGATGGTTTTACGCTCATACTCTACCATTTTGCAGGTTTGCTTTGCCTGTCGGAAGAAAAAGTTCTCTGTTTTTACTCGCTCCACTGTCTGCCACATTTGCAAGAGGTATGTATCATATTAACCCTGTGTTTGAGCAAGGGTACATTGGCTTCAGTAACTCGATGAGCCCCTTAGTGTGTGAGTGAACTGCGAGTTTATCAGTGAATGGAAAGCGGGACCCTTGTTTCCATCTTGAAACATCATTTAAACCACAGAGATGGAAAGAATTCCCTCTGTTGCCAACTCAAAATTGGAAAATTTTGACTGCGTGTGTAAATGCTGTAATCATCATCAGGGCAAAGTTAGTTAGGGTGTGGCTTGCAAGACTAGGCAAAGTGAGGGAAAGATTAGTAGTGGCAAAAGGTTTTTCAGATCTTAAAAGAGTTCCTTTTTTGTTTAAGAGTTAAAAATGAGGATGATTTCCACCCAAATTCCAGATCCTAACTTTCCTCATCCATGTTCAATCTCCTCTTATGTCTATCCACCTCTCCCACTATCACTATCAACCAAATTAATTGTAACATTTGATAGATGTAACCTCATTCACTGTTGACAGCTTTTAGCTGTGGTATTTCGGAGGGGGCCATGAATAAATTTTGACCCACCCACCGCACAAGGCCATACTGTGAATATTGGAGTATTCATGGTCCCTGATACTGTCAGTATGGGTGCATGGGATTCACCTACCTGTTTACAGCAAACTTCTATACTAGATTCATATGTATCCCTTTCAAGTGTGCCGGGAGACAAACGAGAGCTTGGAGCCACTGTTGAATGGCTGCAGTCACAACACTATGCATAATTATGTATGACCTCCTCAAACATTGTGCAGGTGACCCTTGGGGCTTGTTTGTTTTTCTGCCTCACTCTTGTAAGCTCTTTTACATGGTATGCGAGGAATGCTGATAAAATGAATGGTGTCTGCAGTGCAGTGGGATAAATACTGTAGCACTGGGGCTGTCTCCTCCAACCTAGTCTGCAAGCTGTCTTCTCCAGCATAGTCTGCAAGCTGAACATGGTTATGACAAGGTCCGACATACATACCTACTACGTGCATAAAACATCAGTCTCAAGAGCTGGTCGGAGAAAGCTTGAAGAGATGAAAAGTTGCTGGTAGATTTATTATAAAAAAAAAAAGTAGCCCCTACGTACCTAAACCAAGTCAACAGGAGACCAGAAAAAAACACTACTTGATTGGCTTAGGAATGTATACTAATGGTGTACACTACAACTAAGGCTATCACTACCAGCACACTTACTTACCAATTCCAAAATTTGGTATCTTCTGCATGTGAGCAGGGATGTCGGACCTCTTCTAGCTTTCTGTCTTACAGTGATAAAATGCTACAGTTCATTGCATGGCACATCTCTACAATGTCGTAATATTACTCAACAGTAGTACCTGTAACTCTATTCCCCCCCCTCCCCCCTTCAGACAAGTGTGTTCTGGATGCATAAGAAAGGTTAGTTTACATCAAATATGGTGCCTAGTATACATGCAGCCTCCTTCCCAGGTCACTCCCAGGTTTATCTCGCAGCCGTAGAGGAAAATCGAGTGCAAGACAAAATCTGGGAGTGGCCTGGGAACAAGGCTATTATACATGTACATAATTTTGCATTGAAAAGCAGTGAACTTCCTTATTTTTATTCTTCACGTATTCTCTGCAGCATCGAGGACCCTTGAACAATTCAAGCAGGAATGCTACTTCAAAATCAACGTACATCTGCGGTCCGTGCTGGGAGTTTCTGACGAGAGAAGACTTTGTGATCACTGTATAGCTAGCAGCCTCTCTCAGACGCATTGTCTTGTCTTATCATAGTACAAGGAATATATATTTTCAAGCTTTGTTTAGTAGATTTGGCAGGGTTATTCTCACACAGAGTCATGTCTATGTATTACAGTTGTCATTGTGTGCTCGTGAATTTCTGTTTCCCGTCTCAGCCCCACCCAAGCACGCGACCTAATATCAATACGCGCGCGATATGGGCGTATGCTTGTGCGCCGGCGCCGGTCTTGGGTGGGGTGAGGTGTGCGATATTGACAGCATTGTAGATATTTCGTCTCTACCGTTGTTGGTGGCGAAATATTTGTGCAGAGCAAAGAACAAAGCCGTAGAGATTTCGCATACAATAGGCAGTAGCTGCGACCGAAGAGGAATCAAGTGAGTTTGCAAAGGGGGCGGGGCTCGAGTGTTGCGTATGCAAACGGCAGAAGCTTGACGCAATACCGTTGCACATCTCAAGAACGATCAATAGCAGTGTGCTGTTTATAGGGCCGTGCGCTTGCAGAGGGAGCAAGACACGGATTCAAAAGCAGCAACACGGTTGTAGACGTATAAATTGGCTTCCTTTTTAATTGCCAAACGCACTGCAATTATCTCTTTGACTTTGCGAAGGGTTCCCTAGACATATTTCACTTCAATGATCCACGCAGGCAATTGATGAGTGTGCATGTACGTATGCGTGCGCATGATTTGCACCTATGTTTGCGCATACCACACGCTGTACCCGTACGTACGCTGTATCGCTGACGCAAGTTTTTACATGCGCAAGCTAGATTAACGCACAAGAAGCAATCTCCAAGAGTGCTTTTTAGAATGTAGCAGACGCGCGCTCGATCCCGCCAACTCTGCCGGAAACACGGCTGAGCAGCGTGAGGCGGTAGCCTGGAGACCAACGGAACTACTGGTAGTTGCATAATTATACGAACAGTATCAGTGGCTAGTGATAATGAGCTCGAGCAGCTGCGAATGCGTTGGGGTAAGGGGGGCATCTACAAACTACATTACAAATAATGCAGTAAAAAAAAAATTGTTCATTCTGATAGAGGAGGGGGATACCTAGACTGACGTTTAGTGAGCGTGTAGATGACATAAATGCATGCAAACATTACTATCGATAGAACGCTTGAAAATTACGCTACAACAACGTTATTTCAGGGAAAAATAGTTTGTAGATGCCCCCCTAAGTAATCAGGTCCCAGTAGCCTGGAAATGCAGCTATATGGTCATGGGAGAACGATGTCTTGTACATATATATGTAGGCGCAGAACACATTCAAGTATGAGGGCCCTGGTAGCAGTGGTACTGCTGCTTGCTTCCTGTGTGGGTCCTGCCCTTTCCTTCTCCACTGGCGCCCCCCAGCAAGCTTGCACTACTGTTACTCCCAACCATCCAGCCACACCGCAGAACACATCAAACCCCTACCGCATTGACCTCAGCGTCTTCGAGGGTGATGGGGGTGGGAGCCTCACATACCTACCAGGAAGAACATATCAATGTGAGTTTGGCAAACAGTGTGACTATAACATCTCACAACTCAGTTCACAGATGAAACAACTTCATTTTGGTAGTATATCAGCTGAGAACCATGTGATGCTAAACTCAGACCATTGTTTCAGACTGTGGTGATGACTGAGCGTGAACATGGTTGAGCAGTAGATTTTTCCCTCCCCCCATGCAGTGACTCTCTCGGCTGCTGGTAACAGTCCCACCTTCAGAGGTTTCTTTATCCAGGGCAGGCTTGCAGCTGATGACTCCCCTGTGGGCACCTTTGTAGACCCTTCAGCTGGAAGTGATACAAGACTCAGCTCTTGTGTCCCACCTAATGTATGTAAGAATAGGCAACTAGATTCCTGGATTCCATCCATCTAATTTTTCATCCTTCCAATCATCCCTCTATATCCACGCATCTATCCATACATCTATCCATCTAACAGGTTCCCCCAATGAATAATGACATAGCAGTTATAAATATATAGGTATATACTGGTAGTTGCATTGTGTACCTAAACTCCACCACCTGCAGATTGCTATCACCCACAACAGTGCGACAGATAAAAGTTCTATTACAGTCTCATGGATTGCTCCTTCTGCTGGCACTGGAGCTGTCAGATTTGCGTAAGTTGATAGATAGGCATAGGTAGGTAGAGAAATAGAAGCACAGAAAGTGAAGTTAAATTTCATATGTAATATGGGCAGCGGGCACTTGCACAGAAATGTGTGCTTGCTTGGGGCAATACAGTATATGTTGGGGGGGGGGGGGGGGGGTTGGGGGGAGAACAATGATGGATGGTAGCTATAGCTAGTCTGTGCATGTATCATAGACTGCTGGTAGCATGCCTCTCTCTCTGGGGTTGTCTGCAGATGCAATGCTGTTGGAAGAGTGGTCAATGACTTGGACATCTGACCAGTCGGTGTCATGACCTCTACGTACCCTTGCCAAACATACTATATTGACACTGGCCATGACATCGATTGGTCAGACACTCTAGTTCAACCAGGCAGCCACACAGAATGGAAGAAACCATGTCACTTGCAAATGAGCTATATAGCTACAAGTTGAGTGTCCTAGCTAGCTACAGATTCTCCATCTTGTCATCACAGGTATGCAGTGGTACAAGAATATCTCATTTTCTGGGCAGATGATACAACAGCCACTATTCAAGAAGGTAATAGCTGTGTCGTGCTGTAGAAATGGTCTTGTATATACACTCTGCAGCTACATATGTGTATAGGCCCACGTAGGACTGTATATGTACAACTAAAAAGTTGAACCACATTTCTGAACCAGAGGAGGTCAGACACGGTTGAACTTTACTAATTAAAATGGCTGAGGTCACACTACTTGATCTTGGATATTGCAAGGTAGAAAGCTTTTTAGCTTTTTCTATGACTGATGAGAGCTAGTCTGTTGAGATGGGAAAAATCAATTAGTGTGACCTCAGCCATTTTAATTAATAAAGTTCAACCGTGTCCGACCTCCTCTGTTTCTGAACTCGCTCGTGATCGTGTCCACGAAGAAAGTTCTCTGTTTACTAACTTGAAATTAGAAAACTTTTTGGTTTTGTTCTTCTTCATTAATTTTATGCAGGAGCCAACTGAGAAGCAGGCTTTGGGACAAGTAGCCCATTAGTTACTGTTTTATGTCTTAATTGGTGGCTTCTTCTGCCAAGTGTAAAATTAATCTCCTCTTGGTGGGACAGTGTAACAGCTTGAGTTATTCATAGTTTTGTGATACAGCTATATTGGGGTAAGCTTGATCATGAGTGAACCCCACATTATGCTGTGCTCCTCAGCATTTGTCACTCAGACTGTTCATAGTGGAATAATTGCAGTGCATTCTGGAAATGAGATAATATGTAGCCTTGCTCTTGCGACTGCCCATAAGAACAAGGCTAATCATACACACTTAAGGAGCCTTGTGCAGCAAAGTATTGCATCTTTGTTCTCTTCAGGTAGCTGTGCAGTGCCATTCTATGAGTCCAGTGGTGTCTGTGTGGAGACATGTCCAGCAAATGAGTTTGGAAACCACACCTCTGGCCAGTGTGAACCATGTAAGTGCCCATAATATAAATACAGAAGGTACACTCCTGGTATTTTATGACAGTAAACATCTACCAATTTAACAGTTTGTTGACATTTATGCATACAGGACCTCTCACCACTTTGTGGTTGCTTAAAAAAAATTCTAGCAAAAAGTGTGCTTGCTTGTGTCATGGTCTGATGCAGCACTGTCCTGCAGTAGACAGTCGTACACTTGGAAGAAAGACTCGGCCTCCCCGTAGCACAGAGCTCTGCCCAGCTGCAAACACTCCTCCATGCATGCACAATGGGTGTATCTAGGAGAGTGTTGGAAGGGTGCATCTGTATGGGCGGGACCAAGGCGTAATGCCACACCCAGGCATCATTTACACAGTACTATTGATGTAGCCCTGAATAGGGACTTTGTTAGCTTTGTGCTGGTCGGTTTACAGTTCCTTTTGCAGTTAATGAGTCTGTGATTGAGCTGCAGAGCTGTATAGGTTCTGCACTATCAGAAAGGGTGGGACAGCAGGAGGTGGGTTGGTTTATATCTAATTAGACATGGTCAGACATGGAGTGCTATGAATATGGTAGCTCTTGTGGCTGACTTTAGAAAGGCCTTTGTTGGCACTTGGTAGGCTGGCACCATAGATAATAGAGCACTGAAACGGGATTGGAACGGACAGAAAATTTATGGGAAAACTCGGGCAAAACGCCGATGACGTCACGTTGAATCCTCGTTCCAGTGTTTCGGTTAGAAGGCGGTGCCCACTAACCGGTGTACGATCGATTATCTCCCGCGCGGGTCATCGCACTAGAGGTTCTTGTGCATTTACTGATATACCACGGTATCTACAATATTCTGGTCGAAAATTGTACTATGCGCAGTTGTGAATTGATTTTTATGCAATGTAGAAATGCTAAAATAATAGTTTCGTAGTTTTTTCTGGAAAATAAACAGGGCTACCCAATGATGCAAGCTGTCATAAAGTGTAACCATTAGCAAAGAATGTAACTGAGTGGCTTATTTCTTTGTGATACAGTACACGGTTTGATGGGAGGTCTTGAAAAGTGTAAATAATGTGAAAACTCTTGTAGTTTTCTAGAGAGATCTGTACCCTGGTTTAGATAAAGTCTGCTGGTACAGTATTAGCAGTACATAGGTCAATGTAATGCTGACAAAATAATGGAGCTGCAGTAATTGTGTGCAGTTTTCTCCAGCTTTCTGAACAGGTGCCTCCAGCTCATGCAGAGGACGTATCAATCTATCTTAGTCGTCTTCAGGCCTGCTGATAATTTTCAGGACTCGTGAATATCCCTCCATCGCAATAGCAGTCCGCCAGAAACCACTCGACCTTCGGGGGAAAGAAGAAACGCACATAACTGCCGCTCTCGCACAGTTGTCTACTGCCAATGCAGTGTGTGTCAGATCACATGACCGAAACGATGATTCGACGTAAAATTATTGCCGTTTCCAATCCCTGTTCGTAGCTCTATTATCTATGCTGGCACTTAGTAGGTTGGCCATTTCTCTCCACCTTCGCAAAAATGGGCTTAGAAAATGCTCCTCTCACTTTTAGGGGTTCCTTTTCTGGCACTGTTAGTCTCATGCCCAGATATCCTCTTATGATGAAAAGGCTCAAGAAAGAGCTCAATAGTCATCAGATGGTCTTCCTTGTGAGAGGGTGGGGTCTGGGTATGAGACTTGGCACTGTAGGCAGTTTTCAGTCCGGACAAGCACTCTCTGCAGACCTCTCAAGGTCAGCAGTCTCTATTGAGTGAGACCTCATCAAAAAATGCGTGAAGCGTGAGACTCTGTCATCATAGATAATAAAAGTTCTATTATCTATGCTGTCATGCAACTACACTAAGATGCTGATCGGTGCTTACAGTTACTGTGACGAACCACACCTTAGCCCGGTTCCCAGGAGGACTGGGAATGAAACTATGTTTTTGACGAGCGGCGTGTCTGCTTTTGTGGGCTTGTGAGAACGAACTAGCAAGAGACATTGAGCTGCCGAGAGAACTGAAAGGTCTGTCAAAGTTGCGTGAGACTGGCGTGTCCATGCGTGTGAGCGTGAGATGAGGTGGGTGGGTGTCACCCACAGGGAAAGGTGGATGGGCGTATCTCACAGGGAGAGGTGGGTGGGTGTCACCTGCAGGAAAAGGTGGATGTCACCCACAGGGAAAGGTGGATGGGCGTATCTCACAGGGGAAGGTGGGTGGGTGTCACCCACAGGGAAAGGTGGATGGGTGTATCTCACAGGGGAAGGTGGGTGGGTGCATCTCACAGGGGTAGGTGGGTGGGTGTCACTCACAGGGAAAGGTGGATGGGTGTATCTCACAAGGGAAGGTGGGTGGGTGCATCTCACAGGGGTAGGTGGGTGGGTGTATCTCACAGGGGAAGGTGGGTGGGTGTCATCTGCAGGGAAAGGTGGGTGGGTATTACCTGTAGGGGGGGAGGTGGGTGGATGTCATCTGCAGGGAAAGGTGGGTGGGTATTACCTGTAGGGGGGAGGTGGGTGGGTGCAGGGGAAAATTAGTCTGTGTGTGACACAGTGGCGTAGCCAAACCCGGGCCCACCCGGGCCTGGGCCCGGGCGTCAGCGTCCGGAAAACAGTTGAACATCGTACTTTCGTAGTATAGCTATTTGGAATGATGCAGTTTCCTACACTCTCTTAACCTCACTGTTCGCACGTTTGGTGTTTAATACTGGTGAAGACCTGTACTGCGCGCACGTATATATGCCGAAGTCATGGGTCAGAACTACTCCCGATTCAAGACCGACGGCATTTCAAATATAATCTCAAGAACAATCTGAGTAGCTACCTCTAAGATGCAAAAATTTACTAGGGGAGCATGCCCACAGCCCGTCTCCCCCCCGACCAAAAAAAAAACAAAAAAAAAAACATGTGCAGTGCCCGGGCGTTGTCTGTGACCTGGCTACACCACTGGTGTGACAGCATGAGCCAGTAATCTTAAGCCCTTACTGGGACAATGTCAGCTAGAGACCATACTTGCACATTACCTCAAATAACGAAAGCTCATACTCTTTCCAATAGATGCTACTGGCTTCATAGCATCCCTGAATGCCACTATATATGTTGCTAATATCACAGCTGACACACCATTTGGAACACCTGTAATCTGGCTCAGTGCTGTGATTGGCAATCCTGACTATGACACTGTTTTCCTCAGCATTGTTGAAAATGACCTCGTGGAACGTGTGTTCACGTTTCCAAATGGACTGAATGGTGAACAGTACCGAAATCTTGTCCCTGATGCTGGCAGCAATACTATCACCATTGTAACCCAGATCCAGTATGTTGATGACCCCCGGAATGTCCGACCAGGATCTGACCTAGTCACACTGCCAGCCGACTTTGGAATGAATATTGATTTGATAGCATTTGACTCTATAACTATAACTACAGAGGACAGAACTGTGAGAGCATTCGTGACAGTGGACCCTCCTCCAGGTGAGACCTGAGGATGTATGTTGAGATCCTGTGTGATTTGACTGCCTAGATGTATATAATCTCCACACCGGAGTATAGTTTTTTAATCTTTTTCAAAATTTTTAAATTCGTTTTTTTTTCTCATTATTCTTTTTTTTTGTTGTCCATCTGTCCATCTGGCTGTCCAGTGAAAATTTTGAAATCAGCACATTAACCGGGTTAAGCAGTTGCTGTATGTGGTTTAATAACATAGCAACCTACAAAAAAAAGCTAATGTATTATGTGTACCTGACAGACACCCAAGCAGTTCTTCTCTCTACATTTCCAGCTCTTTTCTGTTGAATAATGGCAGTGTCCACCATCAGTCAACTTCTTGGATATGGTGGAGACCGGCCAATGCGTGCTTGAAATGCATGTTCGTAGTGTATAATTCAGACTATGGCTGGTTGAGGTTGTACACACTGCTAATGTGCGTGGTGTGTGGGTGATTCCACCACTCACAGAACTTGTTTGCACATTGATTGAAACGGAATTGACAGTGCAGTGCCTTAATTAACCAGTATAGTCCAAGCAGTAATGAGTTTTAGCCTATAGCTAGCATTTTTATGTCAGTAGCTCACAACAGAATAAAATCTTTTTGTCAGAAACACTTGCATGTATGGTATACACCATTGGTAAGCATGTACAGAATGAGAAAAGCAATTGAGCTAGTGCAGCTTTGAGCTAAGGCTACCATGGCACACATGAAGATGCTATTCGAAGTAGAATATGTGTTGCTTCTACTGGCCTGACAAATTGATGTTTTTCCTGCATTTTATGTGATGAGCTCACAGATACTATTATTTTGTCTTCTACCCCTTATGAATAAAATTGAACTTTAATTGTCCCTTATATCTGTAGATCCCTGTCAGCCTAATCCCTGTATGAATGGAGGAACATGCAATGCACAGAGTACAACCAGCTATACATGTACTTGTCCACCAGACTTCACAGGCACCAACTGTGAGACACAAATAGATGACTGTGTGGGAGTGGATTGTGGGAATGGGACATGTGTTGATGGTGTCGAATCATTCGTGTGTATGTGTCTCGCTGGGTTCACTGGCACATTCTGTGGGATCAATATTGATGAGTGTGAAACAACTGGGTGTGTAAATGGTGAATGTACTGACTTGATCGATGCATTTCAGTGTAACTGTTATCCTGGCTGGACTGGTCGACGCTGTGAGGTGGACATAGACTACTGTCAGCCACAACCATGTGATAGCACAGGATCTGTAGACTGCAATGATGGAAACACCACATACACATGTGACTGCTTTGTTGGCTTCACAGGCTACAACTGTTCACAAGACATTGACGAATGTGAGTCCATACCAGCTACAACTGGTGAACCTGCCTGCTTCAATAATGGCAACTGTACCAACCTTCTCTTTGGCAGATTTGAGTGCAACTGTCCATCAGACTACAGTGGTGACAGGTGCGAGATCGACATTACTCCATGTGACCCCAATCCATGTGAAAATGGTGGAACCTGCGAACAGAGTGGGCTGGATTTCATGTGTAACTGTCCACCTGGCTACACTGGCCTCAACTGCTCAATAGAAATAAACGAGTGCATGAGCGACCCCTGTGATAATGGCGGAACATGCGTAGATGCAGTGAACGGATTCATTTGCCAGTGTCCTATAGGCTACACAGGAGCCATGTGTGATGTCGATGAAAACTTCTGCACAAATGAAACTTGTCAGAATAATGGCACATGCATAGAAGGTCCTGGGATGGAAACTATGTGTATGTGTGCTGGAGGTTTCAGTGGATCAAACTGCTCAACAGATCTCAGCTTCTGCACACCAACAACCTGCATGAATGGTGGAACTTGCACTGAAGGAAGAGGAACAATGATATCGTGTGAGTGTCCCACTGGCTTCACTGGAATGTTGTGTGAAACAGACCCTCCAGACTGTGAACCAACCACTTGTGATAATGGTGGGACATGTATGGAGGAATATGGTTCAGCAACTCGCTGTATTTGCGCTGAAGGATTTAATGGCACAAGTTGTGACATTGATCTTTTCTTCTGTGAGGTAGACACGTGTCTTAACGGTGGTACATGCAACGAGGGGGTTGGAACTGTAACAACTTGTGACTGTCTGAATGGTTTCACTGGTGCAAACTGCAGCGTGGATTTAGACTATTGTACACCCGAGACCTGTCTTAATCGTGGTACATGCTACGAAGGACCTGGAACCTTGACAACTTGCGACTGTGGTGCTGGTTTTACTGGTGCAAACTGCAGTGTTGATTTGCCTTTCTGTCAGTCAGACACGTGTCTTAACAATGGTACTTGCTTAGAGGATGTCGGAACACTGACTCGATGTGAGTGTGCATTGGGTTTTGCTGGAATGAGATGTGGTGAGGACAATGAAAACTACACAGCCTGTCAGCCAACCACATGCAGGAATGGTGGAACATGTGTTGAAGAGTTTGGACCTGAGACAAACTGTACCTGCCCTGAAGGGTACACCGGACCTGACTGTGGAATAGACATCCCATTCTGCACAAATAACACTTGTTTAAATGGTGGTACATGTCGTGAAGGACCTGGAACTCAAACCTTCTGTGATTGTGCTGCTGGTTTCACTGGTGCAAACTGTAGTGTAGACCTCGAGTTCTGTACACTAAATACCTGTCTTAATAATGGAACATGTATCGAAGAAGAAGGTGAACTTATTCGTTGTGACTGTGTTCCTGGATTTACTGGGATGCTTTGTGAGGAAGATGACGGAAACTACACAGCCTGTCAGCCATTGACATGCATGAATGGTGGAACATGTGTTGAAGAGTTTGGACCCGAGACAAACTGTACCTGTGCCGATGGATACACTGGATCTGACTGTGGAACAGATCTTCCATTCTGTACACCCGAGACCTGTCTTAATGATGGTACATGCTACGAAGGACTTGGAGCCTTGACAGCTTGCAACTGTGCTGCTGGTTTTACTGGTGCAAACTGCAGTGTTGATTTGCCTTTCTGTCAGCCAGACACATGTCTTAACAATGGTACCTGTTTAGAGGATGTCGGAACACTGACTCGATGTGAGTGTGCATTGGGTTTTGCTGGAATGAGATGTGGTGAGGACGATGAAAACTACACAGCCTGTCAGTCAACCACATGCATGAATGGTGGAACATGTGTTGAAGAGTTTGGACCCGAGACAAACTGTACCTGCCCTGAAGGGTACACCGGACCTGACTGTGGAATAGACATCCCATTCTGCACAAATAACACTTGTTTAAATGGTGGTACATGTCGTGAAGGACCTGGAACTCAAACCTTCTGTGATTGTGCTGCTGGTTTCACTGGTGCAAACTGTAGTGTAGACCTCGAGTTCTGTACACCAAACACTTGTCTTAATAATGGAACATGTATCGAAGAAGAAGGTGAACTTATTCGTTGTGACTGTGTTAGTGGATTTACTGGAATGCTCTGTGGTGAAGATGACGGAAACTACACAGCCTGTCAGCCATTGACATGCATGAATGGTGGAACATGTGTTGAAGAGTTTGGACCTGAGACAAACTGTACCTGTGCCGATGGATACACTGGATCTGACTGTGGAACAGATCTTCCATTCTGTACACCCGAGACCTGTCTTAACGGTGGTACATGCTACGAAGGACTTGGAGCCTTGACAACTTGTGACTGTGCTGCTGGTTTTACTGGTGCAAACTGCAGTGTTGATTTGCCTTTCTGTCAGCCAGACACATGTCTTAACAGTGGTACTTGTTTAGAGGATGTCGGAACACTGACTCGATGTGAGTGTGCATTGGGTTTTACTGGAATGTTTTGTGGTGAAGATGACGGAAACTACACAGCCTGTCAGCCAACCACATGCATGAATGGTGGAACATGTATAGAAGAGTTTGGACCTGAGACAAACTGTACCTGCCCTGAAGGGTACACCGGACCTGACTGTGGAATAGACATCCCATTCTGCACAAATAATACTTGTTTAAATGGTGGTACATGTCGTGAAGGACCTGGAACTCAAACCTTCTGTGATTGTGCTGCTGGTTTCACTGGTGCTAACTGTAGTGTAGACCTCGAGTTCTGTACACCAAACACTTGTCTTAATAATGGAACATGTATCGAGGAAGAAGGTGCACTTATTCGTTGTGACTGTGTTAGTGGATTTACTGGAATGCTCTGTGAAGAAGATGACGGAAACTACACAGCCTGTCAGCCATTGACATGCATGAATGGTGGAACATGTGTTGAAGATTTTGGACCCGAGACAAACTGTACCTGTGCCGACGGATACACTGGATCTGACTGTGAAATAGATCTTCCATTCTGCACACCCGAAACCTGTCTTAATGGTGGTACATGTCGTGAAGGACCTGGAACTCAAACCTTCTGTGATTGTGCTGCTGGTTTCACTGGTGCTAACTGTAGTGTAGACCTCGAGTTCTGTACACTAAATACCTGTCTTAATAATGGAACATGTATCGAAGAAGAAGGTGAACTTATTCGTTGTGACTGTGTTAGTGGATTTACTGGAATGCTCTGTGAGGAAGATGACGGAAACTACACAGCCTGTCAGCCATTGACATGCATGAATGGTGGAACATGTGTTGAAGAGTTTGGACCTGAGACAAACTGTACCTGTGCCGATGGATACACTGGATCTGACTGTGGAATAGACCTTCCATTTTGCACACCCGAAACCTGTCTTAATGGTGGTACATGTCGTGAAAGACCTGGAACTCAAACCCTCTGCGACTGTGCTGCTGGTTTCACTGGTGCTAACTGCAGTGTAGACCTCGAGTTCTGTACACCTGAGACCTGTCTTAACGGTGGTACATGCTACGAGGGGACTGGAACCTTGACAACTTGTAACTGTGCTGCTGGTTTTACTGGTGCAAACTGTAGCATTGATTTGCCTTTCTGTCAGCCAGACAGTTGTCTTAACGGTGGCACGTGCCGTGAAGGACCTGGAACTCAAACCTTCTGTGACTGTGCTGCTGGTTTCACTGGTGCAAACTGTAGTGTAGACATTGACTTCTGTACACCAAACACTTGTCTAAATGGTGGCACATGTAATGAAGGAACTGGAGTACAAACCAGTTGCATGTGTCCAGATGGCTTCATGGGAGACGGGTGCGAGGTTGTAGACATTTGCTTGCTCAATCCTTGTCAAAATGACGGTACATGCACACGCAGTGGCCTAAGCTATTTTTGTTCATGTAGTCCAAGTTATACAGGACCCAACTGTACCATTCAGGTGGGATGCCGAAACGATGACGACTGCTTCACTGGCAGCTTCTGTCAAATATCTTGTCTCTCCGATACCTACCCTTCGCATTCTTCCCTCCTTACTCAGCATGTGAACCTCACTGGGACTTCATTTGTACGTGTGGAGCAGAGTCGATACCCGGACCTGAGTGGAGATGTGTCCATTTTTGCGGTTTTCAATCAGGAACCTGGAAATGATGGATATCTTGTGTTCTATGGCACGGCAGCAGACAAACGCAACCTTGCAATATTTCTGGACGGAGGACATGATTCTCGTATCTGGCTCTACTACACAAACACAGCGAATGAAACAAAACAGCTGTCTGTGTCTGCAAATTTTTCAGATGGTCGAACACACTACCTTGCTGTGACCATAGACATATCTCCTGGAGTAGTACGGTTCTTCCTAGATGGTGAGATGCTGCCTAATGGAAGGCAAATGCTGCAGAATCCAAACCTGCAAGCTGAGGTATGTGAAAATAGTCCTACTGCATTACCTTCACTTTGACAGTGGTGCAGTATTGATACACGTACGCTGGGGTTTGTTGAATCTGGAATGAAGGCTATGGCAGAATAGATTTAGCAGCAAAGGTGGTACATCCATGCTACTTTTCTTATAAAGTGGGAGAGGGTATGGTGCAAATGGGTAATGGTTGAATGGAGTACATTTGTAATGATAATATACATGGCGCTGTTAGCTTCATGCCACAGGACTGCATTGCTAATCATGCATCCAGTGGCGTAGCCAGGATGAGCAAGTTACGTGGGCATAGCATGGGCACACTCAGTGCGTACGTAGCACGCAATGAAAATTTTTTCGATTATACACTCTGAGATCGCTTCTGAGGCCGTTTTCGGCCACAAATACCATTCTTCAGACTTACCTGTATGCTCGCTTCATGTCCGCATGAAACTTGCGATCGCACATGCTAGTAACTGATCTTTGACCTTAGCTTTCTACGTTATTTTTACCCGGGCACCAGCGAATTTAACGTGGGCACAGGCCCGGGTATGCCCGGGTGTAGCTACGCCACTGCATGCATCGGCTGTTGACTGTGTTAAATTTCTTGCTCTGCTTCACACCACAGTAGTAATGCATTTGTATTGCTAATGTGCATTGGGCTGTTGGCAGTTTTAAATTTAGCTCCATGCCACAGTACTGCATAGTCCATGGAGCTGTTTCAAATTCATAGCTATGTATTAGCTTAGGATTAGTACGCATAAATTCATGACCATGCAATTAGATTTATGCCACAATGCGAGTATGGGATACCTTTATAGTTTAGAGAAGGGAACTACATTATCTCTTGATGATTCTAGCCCACCATATATAATAACTTAACCTTGTCAAACTCATTGAACAGGTCTCAGCTTCAACTCCAGCCTCTCTCTTTGTTGGTGCACGGCTGTTGAGACACTACCGTTTTGTTGGGGAGATCTGGAACGTCATCTTCTTCAATAATGTGATCGCTTCAAACTTTGTGAGACAGCTACAAATAGACTACCCTATGCTAATAGACCCAATTGGTGAATGTCTCCCATACCTTACTATGGGTGAAGACTGCCCCACCCCCTCCATTGCACCCTCTCTCCTTTGCACTTCCACTTTCCAAACGTGAGTCCACTATTTACATCCAGTAGTCTTATAGCTATAGTATTTATTCATAAATTACACTTTGTAAATATATGACTTTGAAAGTACAATGTTTTAGTTATTGCATAATCTATGATTATGTTTTTGTTAATGCAGGTGTGATCCTTCTCTTCGGTGCCTACCAGATATCAATGATGTGTACTCTTGTCAGCCTTCTCCTGTTGGTGAGCAGTCTCAGTAAATTATACTGCCAGCTACTTTGGATGCAATAGCATTACCAGCTGGGCCTTGCATGGGCATCCACCGGGCAATGATGCTAATTGGCAACGCTAGCAAGCCATGAGTTAGGGGAAGAGTGGTCCGGTTGAACTGGAAGAGGGAATAGGGATTGTGGATGCATATCAAATATAACTTAAGATAACTCAACACATCTCATGTATTGCATACTTTGTTTCAACAGAATGTACCAGTGATACTGGCTGTTCGTCTGACTACTTCTGTGGAAGAAGACTGCCTCCATACGGAAGCAACTACTATGACAATCTGGGAGCTGTGATGCCAGGTCAAACAATGTTCCTCCAGCAGGCAACAATGGGGTTTGATGGAAGCTCAGTGGTCTCTCTGCCAGCTAACTCACACCCATCACTGGTTACTGACTTGACAATATTCGCTACAGTGTGTCAGGATGTAGGAAACGATGGCTACGTGGTGGGCAAGGGAGTGAATGACCGCATGCGAGATTTTGGTCTCTACCTTCGTAGCAGTAAGCGAACAATATGGCTTGCTTATGGCGCTGAGGGGAACACTCCTGGCTTTCGAGAGATCCTGTTCTTTTACGATGTATCAGTAGCTGATGGTAGTTGTCACACTGTTTCTGCTGTGGTTGACAGTGCAAGTAACAGGGCAGTTCTGTACATCGATGGCAAAGCTGTTGGCCTGCGCTCCCCTCTCCCAAGCTTTCCAGAATTCAGACCTGGGGTAAGTAATGATACAACACAAACTCAGACAAGGTTTTAGATGTTTCGATTTTCATTGCACATAATCCTGAACATTTTTCTCACCCCTTTTTTATAGTTCAACATGCTGTATGTGGGAGGTCGACCCAGTACTCGATTGTTCCGCTTCAGTGGTTCCATCAGTAACCTCTTTGTCAGCACAGCAGCCCTCTCTCTCGACAACATCATTACTCTACACGACCAGGCATTGGAAGGTGGTCGGATCAACATCATCAATGCCACCTCAGATTCCTCTGTCCGATATTGTTTCCCGTACCG
Source organism: Agelas oroides (assembly GCA_949130485.1). NCBI lineage: Eukaryota > Metazoa > Porifera > Demospongiae > Agelasida > Agelasidae > Agelas > Agelas oroides. Next base: position 5,717,423 of record OX422205.1, on the reverse strand, counting down.
CAGCGAGTTTGAACAGTGCTATGTAAACAGCTTTGAGGACAATGATTTTAGGTGAGTTTGTAACATAATTCATTACACATGTAACTCTAGCTGGCATGGCTGTAGTTCATTTTGTAATCTGATGGACATACATGAACAATCAATAAACATCTCCCTGAAAAAAGGCAGGCCTAGATACCATTGACTTCCATTTTGCTGCACATTATACTCCAGGTGCCAGCCTCCGGCTCAGTGTGTGCCATCCTTCAGCAATGCTGCCATAGTCCCCCTCCCAACAGCCGGGTCAACGGCCCCTATCAGAACCCTGGGACGGTGTATCAATCCCTGCCCACAAGAGTGTGGGTCCAGCCAACAGGAACTCAAATGCGGCACAGACGGTCGTACCTATTTCAACACATGCTACAGGAACTGTGCCAATGTTCCAGTAAGTATTATTGAATGTTATGTACTGAAATGAGCCAAATAAGTCAAAACATAAATTCTTCTTATTTTATTATCCAAACAATCTCTATACCGTATTTGTTCGAATACAACGCATGCAAATTAAATAATTTGAGTGGGCATGCGTTAAGTTAGATCCACCCATAAATTCCAGGAATTGAATTTTTTGTGCAAGGTTGGATGATGCGTTTTATTTGACGGTAGTCCATGTGTTCTAAGAAGCCCACATAGTATTGCCCACACACGTTAAGAACACATGGTCTAAGTGTCTTGGTAGTTGATGCAAAGAAGAGGTAAAAGAAAAGCATTAGGCTGAAGTTGGAACCACATCCCCCCTAAAAAAAGGCAGGACTTAAGGACAGTCTTTCATAAGTGCAATTATGAACCAAAAATCACCCTAATTATTCTTTTGTTCTATTTCACAGCTCCTACATGATGGACAGTGTCAAGACTATGTATCTATTTATCCTTAGACATATTGACTATAGTAGCAATACATTTAGCATATAGTTAGATGGCCAATAATGATTAGCAACTAATAGATGTAGTTCACCCCTTCAATTTTATCCAGAGTTCACTATACATTATGCTACATTTTAGCCATCAATTTTTACATTTATTTTTATCTGCCTGTACCTATTATATGTTTGCATACATTATAAAAACAAATTGTATTTTTGCCTACTTTAAAAATAAATGATGGAGCATATCTGGGCATGTACATTTGGAAGTCAATCACCAAGGTGGTCTTCGTGCCTCCATTTATTCATTCATTCATGGCTGTGTAAAGTAGCTAGGTATAGGTAATGGTATGTCTTTCTATTTATATGTGCTTTTCTCATGTCAGGGTCCTCCTGAGGTACTTGTAAGCCATTTAGCTGAGGTAATTGTAGCACTAAACTCTGAGGTCACTGGGAGCAACTTGTGGTGCGGTTTTTGGTCCTTTAGATATGTGGCCTATGTTGACAACATAAATAATATTAGTAACAGTGACCAGGATTATTGTTGCTAGCAATAATTTATTCTGTCATCAATGGTGTTAGTTACACTGTGAGTGGTATTATGTTTCGAGAACATCATTGTACTGGTGCAGTATACAATGAGACAAGCGATGCTTGAACAATTTTAATCTAATGTTTCAACTACACTTTGGTAATCTTCATGTGTGGTTGTTGTTTTTTTGTTTTGTTATTGCATTGATATCACCCCCCCCCCCCCCCCCCCCCCATCACATGAGCTAAATGAAATAGGCATTGTGTTAAGTTCTCGGTGAAAATTTTTCTGAAAGGTTCTTGTTATATCAACTAGGTGGACAAGTTTAATTGTGAGCTACTGACACTATGGGATGATATAGAAATCCATGGCAGAGTGCAATATGTTTAATTTATACTACATAGCTTTGCTATAGTACTTTGTGGAGGTAGTTAGGTAGTAGTGTCAGGTTCTTTGGAAGGAGGGTGTTCATCCTCTGGGGTTGGAGGGTGTTCATCCTCTGGGGTTGGAGGGTGTTCATCTTCTGGAGCTGGAGGCTGTTCACCCTCAGGGGTTGGAGGGTGTTCATCCTCTGGGGTTGGAGGGTGTTCATCCTCTGGGGTTGGAGGCTGTTCATCCTCTGGGGTTGGAGGGTGTTCATCCCCTGTGGTTGGAGGCTGTTCATCCTCTGGGGCTGGAGGGTGTTCATCATCTGGGGTTGGAACCTGCAGATTTACAGTGGATGACATATAGTGCAGACCAAAAATTAAAGCCACTAGATATGTCTGAGTCTGTCTTCTGTATGTCTGTATCCTCTGTCTGCATTTTTGTCTTGACTGTCTGTGTCTCTGTGTCTTTCTGTCTGTGTTTTTGTCTTCCTATAATAATGTCTACAAAACATAGTTATACAGCAAGGTGGCTCACTCTATTTCTTGTGGATTGTTGTGTTCCTTCCTCCTCTGAAAGATGTTCCGGAGACGGGTTTGAGATCACAATGCTAAAGTCTGGAACTGCAAAGCTGGTAGTAGTGGTGGCAACTGCAACTGCAGTATCATTTGCAGCTGTGGTATCATTTGCAATGTCAATTTCTTCAAGAGGAATGGTTCTGCCTCTAGTAGTATGACTGTGGAAACGATTACTCCGATTACTTCTTCCTGTAGAAACAATCCACAAGAAACTGAATGAATGAATACTTCTTAAAGTGCAATTACCACCAATATAATGCTGGTACGCAAAGGGAGTACAACAGCTAGGCATTAATGAATGACCAACTAAACTTGTCAGCAATTCAGTACTCCAAACCTTGTTCCCAGTGTCCCTACATACCATACTTATTCTAATAAAACACATGATCCAATCTAGCACAAAAATTTCAATTTCAGGAATTTATGGGTGGATCTCGGATTATTTAATCTGCTTGTGTTTTATGAGAAAATACAGTACTGCATGCTTTAACCCCTGTGGTATACAATTGCATACCTGTATCAAATGTGTCCGTTCTTTGTCTTCTGCTGCATATACATCCACACAAACAGACTATAGAGAATACTGCAATTAGCACAAGCAGTGCTACTGCACCAACTATGATCCACACTATGGTGAATCTCACTGTTAGTTCTTGAGTTGGTGAGACATCAGTTGTGTCATCACCTGTCAATGAGCAGCAGAGAAAGATATGAACCACCATGCAGTCACTTTGTATGTGATAACACAGTCTGGGTATCACTGAGTTTAGATCTTACCAGTGGTAATGGTGATTTGCAAAACTGCAGTCTGCAGTCTAACTCCTGTTCCTTCTTGATTCACTACAATGACAGTTAATTCTCCGCCATATTCCCCAGCTTGTGCAGGTTGTGTGCCTCCATACACAATCTGCTTTGATATTTTCAGAACAGGGTATGTGGCTGGGTCAAAGTTGGGATCAAAGGTCAACAAATCTGACTCTTCCCCATCCTCAAATGTGAATGATGCATTTGTATTTGTTCCAATTTGGAAAATAACTGCTCGAGGAAGCTGAAAGTATGTATTGTTTATGAAGACTGTGAAAGTTACGACAGGTTCTCCATCACGTGTGTCAGCTGTAACTAATGCTGTGTAACGTGTAGCATTCAAGATCACTCTGTAGTCATCTGGAACTGGGAGAAATGATATGATATGGCATTGCTGCAGGTTCAGGCTCGATGTCTGCTGCATCCTTGATCACATGTACATACACAAATACATATTGATATCTAAATGTGGTATTGCTCCTTTGGTAATTTCATCACGTCCATATCATGGAATAAGATTTACCGTGGAATGACATCCTAAAAGTGATCTAATACCTGTTTAGTGAAGTGTCTTTAACTTTTGAAGCATATTTAATATCTCAAGAAAAGAGCTTCTATGTACAACTTACAGGGGCTGCACAGCGAGGTTGTGTGGTTTCCATAGTGACCATCTGGGCACTCTGCAGTGCACCTTCCACTGTAGTAGTAGAGGGAGTCTCCACAAGGTTCAGAGAGGACACTACAGTCAGGACCTGTGAAATCAGGGACACACTCACAACGAGTCTGTTCACCAGCCTCCTCGGAACATGTTCCACCATTCAAACAGGAATCTGCCTGACAGAAGGAGAGATCAGATTCACACTGTGGGCCACTAAAGCCAGGAGCACATTCACAGATTGTTTCGATACCAAGCCCTTCGAAACACGTTCCACCATTCAAGCATGTATCTTCCTCACAGAATGGAAGGTCAGTCTCACATGCAGTTCCAGTAAAACCTTCATGACAACTGCAGTCAGTTCCATTTCCAAGTCCTTCAATGCATGTTCCATTGTTGTAGCAAGTGTCTGGTGTGCAAAAATCCAAATCTATACTGCAGTTTGAGCCACCAAATCCAACAGCACAAGAACATGTTGTCTCAGTACCAAGTCCTTCATGACATGTTCCCCCATTAAGACAAGTGTTTGGTGTACAGAACTCGAGGTCTACACTACAGTTTGCACCAGTGAAACCAGCAGCACAATCACAGAAGGTTTGAGTTCCAGGTCCTTCACGACATGTGCCACCATTAAGACAGGTGGTATTTGTGCAGAATGGAAGGTCTGTTCCACAGTCAGGTCCGGTGTACCCTTCAGGGCAGGTACAGTTTGTCTCAGGTCCAAACTCTTCAACACAAGTTCCACCATTCCTGCATGTGGTTGGCTGACAGGCTGTGTAGTTTCCGTCATCTTCACCACATCTCATTCCAGCAAAACCCAATGCACACTCACATCGAGTCAGTGTTCCAACATCCTCTAAACAGGTACCATTGTTAAGACATGTGTCTGGCTGACAGAAAGGCAAATCAACACTGCAGTTTGCACCAGTAAAACCAGCAGCACAGTCGCAAGTTGTCAAGGTTCCAGGTCCTTCGTAGCATGTACCACCATTAAGACAGGTCTCAGGTGTACAGTAGTCTAAATCCACGCTGCAGTTTGCACCAGTGAAACCATTCGGGCAGTCACAAGTTGTTACAGTTCCAACCCCCTCGTTGCATGTACCACCGTTAAAACATGTGTCTACCTCACAGAAGGGAAGATCGATGTCACAACTTGTGCCATTAAATCCTTCAGCGCAAATGCAGCGAGTTGCTGGACCATATTCCTCCACACATGTCCCACCATTATCACAAGTGGTTGGCTCACAGTCTGGAGGGTCTGTTTCACACAGCATTCCAGTGAAGCCAGTGGAACAATCACACGATATCATTGTTCCTCTTCCTTCAGTGCAATTTCCACCATTCATGCAGGTTGTTGGTGTGCAGAAGCTGAGATCTGTTGAGCAGTTTGATCCACTGAAACCTCCAGCACACATGCACACAGTTTCTATACCAGGACCTTCTATGCATGTACCACCATTCTGACAAGTTTCATTTGTGCAGAAGTTTTCATCGACATCACACGTGGCTCCTGTGTAGCCTATAGGACACTGGCAAATGAATCCGTTCACTGCGTCTATGCATGTTCCACCATTATCACAGGGGTCGCTCATGCACTCGTTTATTTCTATTGAGCAGTTGAGGCCAGTGTAGCCAGGTGGACAGTTACACATGAAATCCAGCCCACTCTGTTCGCAGGTTTCACCATTTTCACATGGATTGGGGTCATATGGAGTAATGTCAATCTCACACCTGTCACCACTGTAGTCTGATGGACAGTTGCACTCAAATCTGCCAAAGAGAAGGTTGGTACAGTTGCCATTATTGAAGCAGGCAGGTTCACCAGTTGTAGCTGGTATGGACTCACATTCGTCAATGTCTTGTGAACAGTTGTAGCCTGTGAAGCCAACAAAGCAGTCACATGTGTATGTGGTGTTTCCATCATTGCAGTCTACAGATCCTGTGCTATCACATGGTTGTGGCTGACAGTAGTCTATGTCCACCTCACAGCGTCGACCAGTCCAGCCAGGATAACAGTCACACTGAAAGTCATCGATCAAGTCGGTACATTCACCATTTACACACCCAGTTGTTTCACACTCATCAATATTGATCCCACAGAATGTGCCAGTGAACCCAGTGAGACACATACACTCAAATGATTCAACACCATCAGCACACGTTCCATTCCCACAATCCACTCCCACACAGTCATCTATTTGGTGGACAAGTACATGTGTAGTTGGTTGTACCTTGTGCATTGCATGTTCCTCCATTTGTACAGGGATTAGGCTGACAGGGATCTGCAAATAGGCATAATTGGTAGCAAATAACAAGGTATATACAAGCAGACCAGAAGGAAATGGTTCACCAGTTTACCTGGTCCAGGTTTTGACTAAATCAGCACTGAAAATCTGCTTGTAAGAGTTTCAGCAAGACAAATTGTACAGGTACTTTCGCTTATCATAAAATAGGTCAACGCTGCTGTCTATGTCTTTGTGATGGAGTATATACCACAGCAGTCTACGTTATCAAACAATAGATAGAACTGTGCTACTGTGCATGGCATATATAGTAACTTAGTCCACAACAGAACGTGCATTTGAACTGAAACAGTTTAGTACAGTTCCTTTTGGATCATAGGAAGACTTGTGTGCTACTATCAGCATGCACATGCAAAACAGCAATGCTTCCCAGAGGAGGTCGGACAGCCTTGAACTTTGCTAATTTTTAATTACATTCCTAGTACTTCGCACTTACATAATGGTTGAACGTTGCATGCATCTGCTAGCGCTATGCATGCTCACGTGGCATGATTGGAGAGAGATTTCACTAGCCAGAGCGTGCTAGCACTAGTGAAGAGAGAATGGCAACTGGTGTTGGCTATGAGACAAAGACTGATATAATAGTAGCAGCGAGACAGCTGGCAGGCCTACAACACAAAAAGCTTTGTTTTGCGTGTGGGGTGCGGGATCCCCCGGGAATTGTCTAGCAAGCTCACGTGAATAATCATTACGTAAGTGCGAAGGACTAGGAATGTAATTAAAAGGTCTTAATAATTAGCAAAGTTCAAGGCTGTCCGACCTCCTCTGAATGCTTCCCTTCTAGCATGACTTTCACAGAGTTGTTGCTTAAAAGCATAAATTCATGAAATGAGGCAACAACCAGTCACTTATGAATATGCACTAGTAGATTGGAAGTCTGTTGCTTTTTTCTGGTGTGTAAAATTTTATCATTTCCTTTTCACTGCCTCTTGGGATGCAGTTTGAGCCTATACAAAAAAACTTTGTTTTCTGACCCTTATGAATGTATGCTTGCATCCATGCACACCTTACAAATCCAGATATAGAGTACATGTAAGTCAATTAACTCTTGTGCATACTTTGATACAACTATGAAATGGACAAAATCAGTATATACATGTAGACAACAGCAAGTCACACAGGATCTCAAAACACATCCTCAGGTCTCACCTGGAAGAGGGTCCACTGTCACGAATGCTCTCACACTCTTGTCCTCTGTAGTTATTATAGAGTCAAGTGCTATCAAATCAATATTCATTCCAAAGTCGGCTGGCAGTGTGACTGGGTCAGATCCTGGTCGGACATTCCGGGGGTCATCAACATACTGGATCTGGGTTACAATGGTGATAGTATTGCTGCCAGCATCAGGGACAAGATTTCGGTACTGTTCACCATTCAGTCCATTTGGAAACGTGAACACACGTTCCACGAGGTCATCTTCAACAATACTGAGGAAAACAGTGTCATAGTCAGGATTGCCAATCACAGCACTGAGGTAGATTACAGGGGTTCCAAATGGTGTGTCTGCTGTGATATTAGCAATATATGTAGTGGCATTCAGGGATGCTGTGAAGCCAGTAGCATCTATTGGAAAGAGTATGAGCTTTCGTTACTTGAGGTAATGTGCATGTATGTTCTCTAGCTGCACTATAACTGACATAGTCTTAGTAAGGGCTTCATATAGACAAGATTACTGGTCTCATGCTGTCACACACACACTAATTTTCCCCTGGTGGTAAATACGTACCCACCCACCTTTCCCTGCAGATGACACCCACCCACCTTTCCCTGCAGATGACACCCACCCACCTTTCCCTGTAGGTGACACCCACCTCCCCCGGTGTGTGTGTGACACTCACCCACCTTCCCCTGTAGGTGACACCCACCTCCCCCGGTGTGTGTGACACTCACCCACCTTCCCCTGTAGGTGACACCCACCTCCCCCGGTGTGTGTGACATCCACCTACCTTTTCCTGCAGGTGACACCCACCTACCTTTTCCTGCAGGTGACACCCACCCACCCACCTTCCCCTGTGAGATACACCCACCTCTCCCAACCATGTTTCATTTTTTTTTGCTAGCTAGTGCAAAGCCTATTGGTCAGAGGAAAAATGACAGCAAGGTACTGTAGATGCTTCTAATTACTTGCTCCCAAATTGCAGTGACTTTAAACCTCATTCTCATCCACTGATTAGTGAGCCTCCCTTGACCAGAGAGTGGTTGTCTGGACTGAAAACTGCCTACAATGCCTAGCCTCATGCCCAGACCCCACCCTCTCACAAGGAAAACGATCTGATGACTATTGAGCTCTTTCTTGAGCCTTTTCATCGTAAGAGGATGGTATCTGGGCAAGAGACTAACAGTGCCAGAAATGGAACCCCTAATAGTGAGAGGAGCATTTCTAAGCCCATGTTTGCAAAGGTGGAGAGAAATGGCCAGCCTACCAAGTGCCGACAAAGGCCTTTCTACAACCAGCCACAACAGCTACCACCCTGTGTCTAATTAGATATAAACCCACCCACCTCCTGCTGTCCCACCCTTTCTGGTAGTGCAGAACCTATACAGCTCTGCTGCTCAATCACAGACTCATTAGTATGACTCAAGAACATGTGAGATTAAATCTGCAAAAAGGAACTGTAAACCGACCAGCACAAAGCTAACAAAGTCCCTATACAGGGCTACATCAATAGTACTGTGTAAATGATGCCTGGGTGTGGCATTACGCCTTGGTCCCGCCCATACAGATGCACCCTCCCAACACTCTCCTAGATACACCCATTTGTTATGCATGCATGGAGGAGTGTTTGCAGCTGGGTAGAGCTCTGCGCTACAGGGACACCGAGTCTTTCTTCCAAGTGTACGACTGTCTACTGCAGGACAGTGCTGCATCAGACCATGACACAAGCAAGCACACTTTTTGCTAGAATTTTTTTTAAGCAACCACAAAGTGGTGAGAGGTCCTGTATGCATAAATGTCAACAAACTGTTAAATTGGTAGATGTTTACTGTCATAAAATACAAGGAGTGTACCTTCTGTATTATGGGCACTTACATGGTTCACACTCGCCAGAGGTGTGGTTTCCAAACTCATTTGCTGGACATGTCTCCACACAGACACCACTGGACTCATAGAATGGCACTGCACAGCTACCTGGAGAGAACAAGGACGCAATACTTTGCTGCACAAAGCTCCTTAAGTATGTATGATTAGCCTTGTTCTTAGAATCTTGTGCATGGGCAGTCAGAAGAGCAAGGCTGCATATTATCTCATTTCCAGAATGCACTGCAATTATTCCACTATGTCTGGGAGACAAATGTTGAGGAGCACAGCATAATGTAAGGTGATTTAAAGTAAGCAAAAAAGTGTGGGGTTCACTCAAGCTTGCCCCAATATAGCTGTATCACAAAACTATGAATAACTCAAGCTGTTACACTGTCCCACCAAGAGGAGATTAATTTTACACTTGGCAGAAGAAGCCACCAATTAAGACATAAAACAGTAACTAATGGGCTACTTGTCCCAAAGCCTGCTTCTCAGTTGGCTCCTGCATAAAATTAATGAAGAAGAACAAAACCAAAAAGTTTTCCAATTTCAAGTTAGTAGCTAAACAGAGAACATTCTTCGTGGACACGATCATGAGAGAGTTCAGAAACAGAGGAGGTCGGACACGGTTGAACTTTACTAATTAAAATGGCTGAGGTCACACTAATTGATTTTTCCATCTCAACAGACTAGCTCTCTCGACTTTTACTGAGGTGGGGCCCCAGTTTTCAAATCAAGATTCAAGGCTGGGGCCAGTCATAGAAAAAGCTAAAAGCCATTTTAATTAGTAAAGTTCAACCGTGTCTGACCTCCTCTGGTTCAGAAATGTGGTTCAACTTTTTTAGTTGTACATATACAGTCCTACGTGGGCCTATACACATATGTAGCTACAGAGTGTATATACAAGACCATTTCTACAGCATGACACAGCTATTACCTTCTTGAATAGTGGCTGTTGTATCATCTGCCCAGAAAATGAGATATTCTTGTACCACTGCATACCTGTGATGACAAGATGGAGAACCTGTAGCTAGGACACTCAACTTGTAGCTATATAGCTCATTTGCAAGTGACATGGTTTCTTCCATTCTGTGTGGTTGCCTGGTTGAACTAGAGTGTCTGACCAATCGATGTCATGGCCAGTGTCAAATAGTATGTTTGGCAAGGGTACATAGACGTTAGCACATCTGCAGACACCCCCACTCCCTGAACAGAAAGAGAGGCATGCTACCAGCACTCTATGATTAGTTGCTCACATGCACAGACTAGCTATAGCTACCATCCATCATTGTTCTCCCCCCAACCCCCCCCCCCCCCCCAACATATATTGTACTGCCCCAAGCAAGCACACATTTCTGTGCAAGTGCCCACTGCCCAGGCCATATTACATATGAAATTTAACTTCACTTCTGTTTCTCTACCTACCTATGCTTACATAGCTATCTATCAACTTACGCAAATCTGACAGCTCCAGTGCCAGCAGAAGGAGCAATCCATGAGATTGTAGTAGAACTTTTATTTGTCGCATTGTTGTGAGTGATAGCAATCTGTAGGTGGTGGAGTTTAGGTACACAATGCAACTACCAGTATATACCTATATGTTTATAACTGCTATCTCATTATTCATTGGGAGAATCTGTTAGATGGATAGATGTGTGGATATAAAGGGATGATTGGAAGGATAGATGAAAAATTATATGGATGGAATCCAGGAATCTAGTTGCTGGGGATTTTTTTCTTACATACATTAGGTGGGACACAAGAGCTGAGTCTTGCATCACTTCCAGCTGAAGGTTCTACAAAGGTGCCCACAGGGGAGTCATCAGCTGCAAGCCTGCCCTGGATAAAGAAACCTCTGAAGGTGGGACTGTTACCAGCAGCAGAGAGAGTCACTATGTAGTGGAAGTAAAGAAAGAGATGTGATCATAAGTGAAGGTCTCAGAGCCATATTGGGCTAACAAATAATCTCACTCCCTTAATTCTTCAGGCTCAAGTTCTGATCTTACAGTCCGTAACATCCAGTTAATAGCTGAATTACAAAGACTATTTTGTATATAGCTAGCCACAATGTTCTACAACATTTGACCACTTCTGAATTAGCATAGTACATGTTCACTGCTTGCCTACAATTTGATGTAGCCTGCATCCCATGCATGCATGTAATTTCCTAACACTATCGGATGTTATGTTCTGTCTCCACCCAAGAACAAAGATAGATGACTTTGCTACTCTAGGATTGGAAAACTAGATAGCCAGTTACGTATCTTTTCTACTCGCCCAACTCACATTGGTAAGTCCTCCGTGGTAGGTACGTAAAGCCCCCACCCCCGTCATCAAAGACGCTGAGGTCAATGCGGTAAGGGTTGATTGTGTTCTGCGGCGTGGCTGGAGGATGGTTGGGAGTAACAGTAGTGCAAGCTTCCTGGGGAGCGCCGGTGGAGCGGGAAAGGGCAGGACCCACACAGAAGGCGAGCAGTAATACCACCGCCACAAACTGGACTCTCATGTTTGTTGTTGACAATTCGACGCCGAATAGCCAGCCCCTCCCACTTACAGTCCCTCCAAATTACATAATAAGGCGCTCCTATTATTCATGGTTGAAATGTATATGCAAAGTGTATTGTATACATCTGACAAACGCTTGGGCATGACGATATTGGTACTAGTTAAACATCAACCTAGCTAGTAGCTACTTTCATGGTTACTGGTTACAGCTAGCGACAAGTATAAATGCAAGTGATTCTAATGCATGGTTGGACTGCACTGTGGCATGATTAAATGATAGCTGCAGTTATGTGTAAGCTATGTGTATAGCAAGACTATTAGTGATCATCCTTCTCACAAGGCGGTGGTATCTGATTCCTTCAGAGGCAGCTCGCTCATTGGATTTGGGACCTGCAGACAAATTGAGTAACCAGATTTCATTACCCAAACAGGCAGAAAATATTAACAAGCTGGGACATTCAAATTCTTTTCACTAGCCTCATTCCCAGGCTGCCTGGGAATGAGTCTACTTCGCACTAAACTGGTATGGCGAAAAATCATACTGATAAAATTTACAAGCACAATTTGGTTTTTGTCTGCCATTTGTGGCACTCATAAGCACCTGACTGTATATCTCACTGAAACCCATGTTCATGGTCACCTACCCCAAATGCTATTGCTTGAGGTGTCGGATGCTCTGCCAATTGATTCTCAATGACAGTGCTGGAGCCTGAGGTTGCAAAGGAAGTGATGGTGGAAGCTGGAATTCCCTCATGAGCTGAAGTTGGGAATGTGGCTACATTCTGAGTGTTGGGAAGAGTAGCTGTGCTGCCTACCCTAGTCCCTGTGGCAATTGTCCGGTTGGCTTGAGTGCGTTGTGAACACTGAATCATCCTTTCTGTAGGGTTGAAATACAGTTGAGTTGCACAATCATATTGATTGTTAAAGGGGTTGTTTGGGTTTTTATAGTAACCAGTTCAATTTCAATAGCGTACATACAAGAATATGCATGTATATACAGCTGCTAGCTTGTACAGATACCTGTGTCAAGGATGTGTTTCTTCCGTCTTTTGAGACACAGAAATCCACACAAGCAGACCATAGAAACAACAACAAGTAGTGCCACAGCACCAACTACAATCCACACTATGGTGAAATTCACTGTTGGATCCGCACTTGGTGTGACATCAGCTGTTATGCAATAGAGAAAATGTACTTTCATAAATTTCACACACCTGACAAGGGTTGCACCCCCCCGTGCAGCCAATATTATAGTACAGCAAAAGTGATCTGACAATTCAGTGCTAATAACGTACGAGGGAAGATGATCTGCAGTTCTGAAGTCTGTTCTTGGGGTGCCATTTCTCGAGCTACTACAATGACAGTCAATTTTCCTTCATACTCTCCAGCTTGTAGCGGTACTGCACTTCTATAAAAAATTCGTTTTGTAAGTTTTATTAGAGGAACTGCGTTTTGGTCAAAGTTGGGATCATTTGCATCAACAATCAACAAATCTGACTCTTCTCCATCCTCAAATGTGAATGATGCATTTGTATTTGTTTCAATTTGGAATATCACTGCTCGAGGAATCTGAAAGTATGTATTGTTTATGAAGACTGTGAAAGTTATGACAGGTTCTCCATCACGTGTGTCAGCTGTAACTAATGCTGTGTAACGTGTAGCATTTAAGATAGTCCTGTAGTCATCTGGAACTGGAAGAAATAAATCATGTGTCAACGCTCTGGTATTATGGCATCATCATGTCATTAGCTACAGAACAGTACACTAAAAAGACTATCTCAAACAGAAGTATTAAAGTTCTTAAACTACATTGCCTTCACTGAATATAATGGTTTTGGAAATTACATTGCGAATCTTCTTGATGCTTGTCATAAGAGTTTCATATGCATACTACATGCTTGCTTGTTACTTCAATCTTATGCATACATAAAATGGCTCCAACTTACAGGGGCTACACAGAGAGGTTGTGTGGTTTCCATAGTGACCATCTGGGCACTCTGCCGTGCACCTTCCATTGTAGTAGTAGAGGGAGTCCCCACAAGGTTCAGAGAGGATGCTACAGTCAGGACCAGTGAAATCAGGGTGGCACTCACAACGAATCTGTTCACCAGCCTCCTCGGAACATGTTCCACCATTCAAGCAGGAATCTGCCTGACAGAAGGAGAGATCAGACTCACACTGTGGGCCACTAAAGCCAGGAGCACATTCACAGATTGTTTCGATACCAAGCCCTTCGAAACAAGTTCCACTGTTCAAGCATGTATCTTCCTCACAGAATGGAAGGTCAGTCTCACATGCAGTTCCAGTAAAACCTTCATGACAACTGCAGTCAGTTCCATTTCCAAGTCCTTCGATGCATGTTCCATTGTTGTAGCAAGTGTCTGGTGTACAAAAATCCAAATCTGTACTGCAGTTTGAGCCACTGAATCCAACAGCACAAGAACATGTTGTCTCACTACCAAGTCCTTCATCACATGTCCCCCCATTTAGACAAGTGCTTGGTGTACAGAAGTCAATGTCTACACTGCAGTTAGTACCAGTGAAACCAGCAACACAATCACAGAAGGTTTGAGTTCCAGGTCCTTCACGACATGTACCACTGTTTAAACAAGTGTTATTTGTGCAGAATGGGATGTCTATTCCACAGTCAGGTCCGGTGTACCCTTCAGGGCAGGTACAGTTTGTTTCAGGTCCAAACTCTTCAACACAAGTTCCACCATTCCTGCATGTGGTTGACTGACAGGCTGTGTAGTTTTCATTGTCCTCACCACATCTCATTCCACCAAAACCCAATGCACACTCACATCGAGTCAGTGTTCCGACATCCTCTAAACAAGTACCATTGTTAAGACATGTGTCTGGCTGACAGAAAGGCAAATCAACACTGCAGTTTGCACCAGTGAAACCAGCAACACAGTCACAGAAGGTTTGAGTTCCAGGTCCTTCACGGCATGTACCACCATTAAGACAGGTTTCAGGTGTGCAGAATGGGAGGTCTATTCCACAGTCAGATTCAGTGTACCCTTCAGGGCAGGTACAGTTTGTCTCGGGTCCAAACTCTTCAACACAAGTTCCACCATTCCTGCATGTGGTTGACTGACAGGCTGTGTAGTTTTCATTGTCTTCACCACATCTCATTCCAGCAAAACCCAATGCACACTCACATCGAGTCAGTGTTCCGACATCCTCTAAACAAGTACCATTGTTAAGACATGTGTCTGGCTGACAGAAAGGTAAATCAACACTGCAGTTTGCACCAGTGAAACCAGCAACACAGTCACAGAAGGTTTGAGTTCCAGGTCCTTCACGGCATGTACCACCATTAAGACAGGTTTCAGGTGTGCAGAATGGGAGGTCTATTCCACAGTCAGATTCAGTGTACCCTTCAGGGCAGGTACAGTTTGTCTCGGGTCCAAACTCTTCAACACACGTTCCACCATTCAAGCATGTGGTTGACTGACAGGCTGTGTAGTTTTCATTGTCCTCACCACATCTCATTCCAGCAAAACCCAATGCACACTCACATCGAGTCAGTGTTCCAACGTCCTCTAAACAAGTACCATTGTTAAGACATGTGTCTGGCTGACAGAAAGGTAAATCAACACTGCAGTTTGCACCAGTGAAACCAGCAGCACAGTCACAAGTTGTCAAGGTTCCAGGTCCATCGTAGCATGTACCACCATTAAGACAGGTCTCGGGTGTACAGAATGGAAGATCTGTTCCACAATCAGATCCCGTGTATCCGTTGGCACAGGTACAGTTTGTCTCGGGTCCAAACTCTTCAACACAAGTTCCACCATTCATGCATGTCAATGGCCGACAGGCTGTGTAGTTTCCGTCATCTTCCTCACAGAGCATTCCAGTAAATCCACTAACACAGTCACAACGAATAAGTTCACCTTCTTTTTCGATACATGTTCCATTATTAAGACAAGTGTTTGGTGTACAGAACTCGAGGTCTACACTACAGTTTGCACCAGTGAAACCAGCAGCACAATCACAGAAGGTTTGAGTTCCAGGTCCTTCACGACATGTACCACCATTAAGACAGGTGGTATTTGTGCAGTATGGAAGGTCTATTCCACAGTCAGGTCCGGTGTACCCTTCAGGGCAGGTACAGTTTGTCTCAGGTCCAAACTCTTCGACACACGTTCCACCATTCATGCATGTGGTTGGTTCACAGGCTGTGTAGTTTCCATCATCTTCACCACATCTCATTCCAGCAAAACCCAATGCACACTCACATCGAGTCAGTGTTCCAACATCCTCTAAACAAGTACCATTGTTAAGACATGTGTCTGGCTGACAGAAAGGCAAATCAACAGTACAGTTTGCACCAGTAAAACCAGCAGCACAGTCACAAGTTGTCAAGGTTCCAGTTCCCTCGTAGCATGTACCACTGTTAAGACAGGTCTCGGGTGTACAGTAGTCTAAATCCACGCTGCAGTTTGCACCAGTGAAACCATTCAGACAGTCACAAGTTGTTACAGTTCCAACCCCCTCGTTGCATGTACCACCGTTAAGACATGTGTCTACCTCACAGAAGGGAAGATCGATGTCACAACTTGTGCCATTAAATCCTTCAGTGCAAATACAGCGAGTTGCTGGACCATATTCCTCCACACATGTCCCACCATTATCACAAGTGGTTTGTCCACAGTCTGGAGGGTCTGTTTCACACAGCATTCCAGTGAAGCCAGTGGGACAATCACACAATATCATTGTTCCTCTTCCTTCAGTACAAGTTCCACCATTCATGCAGGTTGTTTGTGTGCAGAAGATGAGATCTGTTGAGCAGTTTGATCCACTGAAACCTCCAGCACACATACACATAGTTTCCATCCCAGGACCTTCTATGCATGTTCCATTGTTGTAGCAAGTGTCTGGTGTACAAAAATCCAAATCTATACTGCAGTTTGAGCCACTGAATCCAACAGCACAAGAACATGTTGTCTCACTACCAAGTCCTTCATTACATGTCCCCCCATTTAGACAAGTGCTTGGTGTACAGAAGTCAATGTCTACACTGCAGTTTGCACCAGTGAAACCAGCAACACAATTACAGAAGGTTTGAGTTCCAGGTCCTTCACAACATGTACCACCATTAAGACAGGTGGTATTTGTGCAGAATGGGAGGTCTATTCCACAGTCAGCTCCGGTGTACCCTTCAGGGCAGGTACAGTTTGTTTCAGGTCCAAACTCTTCAACACATGTTCCACCATTCCTGCATGTGGTTGGCTGACAGGCTGTGTAGTTTTCATTGTCCTCACCACATCTCATTCCAGCAAAACCCAATGCACACTCACATCGAGTCAGTGTTCCGACATCCTCTAAACAAGTACCATTGTTAAGACATGTGTCTGGCTGACAGAAAGGCAAATCAACAGTACAGTTTGCACCAGTAAAACCAGCAGCACAGTCACAAGTTGTCAAGGTTCCAGTTCCCTCGTAGCATGTACCACTGTTAAGACAGGTCTCGGGTGTACAGTAGTCTAAATCCACGCTGCAGTTTGCACCAGTGAAACCATTCAGACAGTCACAAGTTGTTACAGTTCCAAACCCCTCGTTGCATGTACCACCGTTAAGACATGTGTCTACCTCACAGAAGGGAAGATCGATGTCACAACTTGTGCCATTAAATCCTTCAGTGCAAATACAGCGAGTTGCTGGACCATATTCCTCCACACATGTCCCACCATTATCACAAGTGGTTTGTCCACAGTCTGGAGGGTCTGTTTCACACAGCATTCCAGTGAAGCCAGTGGGACAATCACACAATATCATTGTTCCTCTTCCTTCAGTACAAGTTCCACCATTCATGCAGGTTGTTGATGTGCAGAAGCTGAGATCTGTTGAGCAGTTTGATCCACTGAAACCTCCAGCACACATACACATAGTTTCTATTCCAGGACCTTCTATGCATGTGCCATTATTCTGACAAGTTTCATTTGTGCAGAAGTTTTCATCCACATCACACATGGCCCCTGAGAAGCCCATAGGACACTGGCAAATGAATCCATTCACTGTGTCTGCGCATGTTCCACCATTATCACAGGGGTCACTCATGCACTCATTTATTTCTATTGAGCAGTTGAGGCCAGTGTAGCCAGGTGGACAGTTACACATGAAATTCAGCCCACTCTGTTCACAGGTTCCACCATTCTCACATGGATTGGGGTCACATGGAGTAATGTCGATCTCGCACCTGTCACCACTGTAGCCTGATGGACAGTTGCACTCAAATCTACCGAAGAGGAGGTTGGTACAATTGCCATTATTGAAGCAGGCAGGTTCACCAGTTGTAGCTGGTATGGACTCACATTCGTCAATGTCTTGTGAACAGTTGTAGCCTGTGAAGCCAGCAAAGCAGTCACATGTGTATGTGGTGTTTCCATCATTGCAGTCTACAGATCCTGTGCTATCACATGGTTGTGGCTGACAGTAGTCTATGTCCACCTCACAGCGTCGACCAGTCCAGCCAGGATAACAGTCACACTGAAATCGATTGATCAAGTCAGTACATTCACCATTTACACACCCAGTTGTTTCACACTCATCAATATTGATCCCACAGAATGTGCCAGTGAACCCAGCGAGACACATACACTCAAATGATTCAACACCATCAACACACATCCCATTCCCACAATCCACTCCCACACAGTCATCTATCGTCATCTCACAGTTGGTGCCTGTGAAGTCTGGTGGACAAGTACATGAATAGCTGGTTGTACTCTGTGCATTGCATGTTCCTCCATTTGTACAGGGATTAGGCTGACAAGGATCTGTAGATATAAGGGACAATTAAAGTTCAATTTTATTCATAGAAGACAAAATAATAGTATCTGTGAGCTCATCACATAAAATGCAGGATAAACATCAGTTTGTCAGGCCAGTAGAAGCAACACATATTCTACTTCGAATAGCATCTTCATGTGTGCCATGGTAGCCTTAGCTCAAAGCTGCACTAGCTCAATTGCTTTTCTTATTCTGTACATGCTTACTAATGGTGTATACCATACATGCAAGTGTTTCTGACAAAAATATTTTATTCTGTTGTGAGCTACTGACATAAAAATGCTAGCTATAGGCTAAAACTCATTACTGCTTGGACTATACTGGTTAACTAGGAATACGCATGCGCAGAGTATGCCTCGCGCAGAAGAATATCCGGAAATATGCAAGTAGATATCCGTTGTAACCACGTGTAGTGTGTAGGTGCTATCATGGATAATATAATACACGTAGGTGGATAGGAAACGACGTAGTATACGGAGCACTTCTGGTTGCCATCCAAGAAACGGTTTTTCCCTGTTAGCTGATCTCAACACCTGAACATCACCAGGTTTTCTTACTATACTACAGCTGAAGTACAATAATGGGTCTACTGGGATAGCAACCATAGAAAGCAGCAGCTTGTCTGTCCCGGGCGTGGATGCTGGAAAACAACACCCGGTATGGGTATACGGGCTGAAAATTTCCATTTTGGAAACTTCAGGCATCTATTGAACGACATTGCTAATGTTGAGCTAATTCTTATATAGCTATCCCAGTAGACCAACTACTGTACTCTATGATTCCTGCAGCTTTTTATCGTAGCGCTTTCTGTTGCTGAGATCTGCTAACAGGGGATTTGCTCCTAAATGGGGCAAAATTCGGGGTATTCGGCAACTGCAGACGGTATTGCTAGCACTGAGCAAGCGCTCACATATCTATCCCAGTACACCAACTACTATACTTCATGAATCCTGCAACTTTTCGCCGTAGCTTCTTCTGTTGCCTAGATTGCCTAACACAAAGTTTGCTGTCGCAT
The DNA here is from genome assembly GCA_949130485.1 of Agelas oroides. Lineage (NCBI taxonomy): Eukaryota > Metazoa > Porifera > Demospongiae > Agelasida > Agelasidae > Agelas > Agelas oroides. The sequence goes on along the minus strand of OX422205.1, from coordinate 5,697,943 downwards.
GCGGCGAATTTGGCCGTTACAATGGTCAATTCGGAAATTCAGATGTTTATTGAACGACACTGCCAACACTGAGCAGGTTCTTACATAGCTATCCCAGTACATCCGCTATTATACTTTATGACTCCTGTAGCTTTTAGCTGTAGCTCCTTCTGTTGCCAAGATTAGCTAACACAAAACTTAGCACAAAAGCGGCATTACCAGGATGGTGAACAATTTTTCCGTGGACTATTCCGTATACTACCTGCGTTTCCTATCCACCTACGTGTACTATATTATCCATGGTGCTATATAGGTGCTGGAGACGAGATAGAGCGATGAAGATGGCAAAGCGGTCGTCTGAAGAGTTTCAGGAAGTGAGCGTAGTGTCATGCGAGTATCTGTCAGACTCTTTCTCCTTTGCCTTACTCTCTTCTGATGCAGTGTCCCTTTGTTTCCGTCTTCGCTCTCTAACACGATCACGCTTTGACTGCTTCTGCTCCATTTCGGCTCTCGGACGATATTTTTCACACGTCGATCGCCTCTTGCTCCCACCAGTACCATGTGGCCCCTGCTCCGTTTCGGCTCTCGCACGCGCACGATCTTTCGATCGCCTCCTCATGCTCCTGGTCGGACCAGTACCACGTGGCTAGTAGTCTGGGGACGAGACCACAGAAACCGCGCCCACGTAATCAAAGTGTGACAGATATATATAATTATATATAGATCTTATCCGCGGGACCATTTTGTGATTACGTCATTCACTTCCGGATGGCAAAAGCGCACGAATGTCCATAAGTGCCGTGTGTAAGGCTTGCAAGTGAAGAGGCCTGAAAGGAAGTAGCGCTCGGTTCTTTTGATTCTCCGAGACCCCAAACTTGATGAGATTGTAGGAAAAAGCTACTAAACGACAGAAATGGTAGGAGACAGCGTATAGTAGTACTTGTGGAAGTCAGTTCATAGTGCTACTAACCTAAGGTTGCTACAGCTGGTAAAAGCGTTTAGATGGTTTATCTACTCGATAGTGAGCTAGGATCACTTCTGCGTCATGGGAATACTCACTGTACTCTTCGCCCTTTGCCATAGTTCACGGCAATCCGGCTGCAAAACAGAGCGCTCTTCCCTCCTTTTGCAATTTGCCATCCGGAAGTTAATGACGTAATCTCAAAAATATCGTTCGTGGATAAGGTCTATACATAGATACATACATACATACAAACGCGAGCTGACTACGCTGCACGATTAGTAGCCTCGCGCTAAGGCGCTCGGCAATTAAGGCACTGCACTGTCAATTCCGTTTCAATCAATGTGCAAACAAGTTCTGTGAGTGGTGGAATCACCCCACACACCATGCACATTAGCAGTGTGTACAACCTCCATAGTCTGAACTAGGAATACGCATGCGCAGAGTATGCCTCGCGCAGAAGAAATATTTATCCGGAAATATGCAAGTAGATATCCGTTGTATAACCACGTGTAGCGTGTAGGTGCTAGGTGCTGGAGACGAGATAGAGCGATGAAGATGGCAAAACGGTCGTCAAAGAGTTTCAGGAAGTGAGCGTAGTGTCATGCGAGTATCTGTCAGACTCTTTCTCCTTTGCCTTACTCTCTTCTGATGCAGTGTCCCTTTGTTTCCGTCTTTGCTCTCTAGCACGATCACGCTTGGACTGCTCCTGCTCCATTTCGGCTCTCGGACGATCTTTTTCACACGTCGATCGCCTCCTGCTCCCATCAGTACCTTGTGGCTCCTGCTCTGTTTCGGCTCTCGCACGCGCACGATTTTTCGATCACCTCCTGGTCGGACCAGTACCACGTGGCTAGTAGTCTGGGGACGAGACCACAGAAACCGCGCCCACGCAATTAAAGTGTGACGGATATACATACATACATACATACATACATACATACATACATACAAACGCGAGGTGACTGCACTGCACGATTAGTAGCCTCGCGCTAAGGCGCTCGGCAATTATACACTACGAACATGCGTTTCAAGCACGCATTGGCCGGTCTCCACCATATCCAAGAAGTTGACTGTATTAAAATGGTGGACACTGCCATTGTTCAACAGAAAAGAGCTGGAAATGTAGAGAGAAGAACTGCTTGGGTGTCTGTCAGGTACACATAATACATTAGCGTTTTTTTGTAGGTTGCTATGTTATTACCACATACAGCAACTGCTTAACCCGGTTAATGTGCTGATTTCAAAATTTTCACTGGACAGCCAGATGGACAGATGGACAAAAAAAAAAAAAAGAATAATGAGAAGAAAAAAAAAGAATAATGAGAAAAAAAAAAGGAATTTAAAAATTTTGAAAAAGATTAAAAAACTATACTCCAGTCTGGAGATTACATACATCTAGGCAGTCAAATCACACAGGGTCTCAACATACATCCTCAGGTCTCACCTGGAGGAGGGTCCACTGTCACGAATGCTCTCACAGTTCTGTCCTCTGTAGTTATAGTTATAGAGTCAAATGCTATCAAATCAATATTCATTCCAAAGTCGGCTGGCAGTGTGACTGGGTCAGATCCTGGTCGGACATTCCGGGGGTCATCAACATACTGGATCTGGGTTACAATGGTGATAGTATTGCTGCCAGCATCAGGGACAAGATTTCGGTACTGTTCACCATTCAGTCCATTTGGAAACGTGAACACACGTTCCACGAGGTCATCTTCAACAATACTGAGGAAAACAGTGTCATAGTCAGGATTGCCAATCACAGCACTGAGGTAGATTACAGGGGTTCCAAATGGTGTGTCTGCTGTGATATTAGCAATATATGTAGTGGCATTCAGGGATGCTGTGAAGCCAGTAGCATCTATTGGAAAGAGTATGAGCTTTCGTTACTTGAGGTAATGTGCATGTATGTTCTCTAGCTGCACTATAACTGACATAGTCTTAGTAAGGGCTTCATATAGACAAGATTACTGGTCTCATGCTGTCACACACACACTAATTTTCCCCTGGTGGTAAATACGTACCCACCCACCTTTCCCTGCAGATGACACCCACCCACCTTTCCCTGTAGGTGACACCCACCTCCCCCGGTGTGTGTGTGACACTCACCCACCTTCCCCTGTAGGTGACACCCACCTCCCCCGGTGTGTGTGACACTCACCCACCTTCCCCTGTAGGTGACACCCACCTCCCCCGGTGTGTGTGTGACATCCACCTACCTTTTCCTGCAGGTGACACCCACCTACCTTTTCCTGCAGGTGACACCCACCCACCCACCTTCCCCTGTGAGATACACCCACCTCTCCCAACCATGTTTCATTTTTTTTTGCTAGCTAGTGCAAAGCCTATTGGTCAGAGGAAAAATGACAGCAAGGTACTGTAGATGCTTCTAATTACTTGCTCCCAAATTGCAGTGACTTTAAACCTCATTCTCATCCACTGATTAGTGAGCCTCCCTTGACCAGAGAGTGGTTGTCTGGACTGAAAACTGCCTACAATGCCTAGCCTCATGCCCAGACCCCACCCTCTCACAAGGAAAACGATCTGATGACTATTGAGCTCTTTCTTGAGCCTTTTCATCGTAAGAGGATGGTATCTGGGCAAGAGACTAACAGTGCCAGAAATGGAACCCCTAATAGTGAGAGGAGCATTTCTAAGCCCATGTTTGCAAAGGTGGAGAGAAATGGCCAGCCTACCAAGTGCCGACAAAGGCCTTTCTACAACCAGCCACAACAGCTACCACCCTGTGTCTAATTAGATATAAACCCACCCACCTCCTGCTGTCCCACCCTTTCTGGTAGTGCAGAACCTATACAGCTCTGCTGCTCAATCACAGACTCATTAGTATGACTCAAGAACATGTGAGATTAAATCTGCAAAAAGGAACTGTAAACCGACCAGCACAAAGCTAACAAAGTCCCTATACAGGGCTACATCAATAGTACTGTGTAAATGATGCCTGGGTGTAGCATTACGCCTTGGTCCCGCCCATACAGATGCACCCTCCCAACACTCTCCTAGATACACCCATTTGTTGTGCATGCATGGAGGAGTGTTTGCAGCTGGGTAGAGCTCTGCGCTACAGGGACACCGAGTCTTTCTTCCAAGTGTACGACTGTCTACTGCAGGACAGTGCTGCATCAGACCATGACACAAGCAAGCACACTTTTTGCTAGAATTTTTTTTAAGCAACCACAAAGTGGTGAGAGGTCCTGTATGCATAAATGTCAACAAACTGTTAAATTGGTAGATGTTTACTGTCATAAAATACAAGGAGTGTACCTTCTGTATTATGGGCACTTACATGGTTCACACTCGCCAGAGGTGTGGTTTCCAAACTCATTTGCTGGACATGTCTCCACACAGACACCACTGGACTCATAGAATGGCACTGCACAGCTACCTGAAGAGAACAAAGACACAATACTTTGCTGCACAAGGCTTCTTAAGTGTGTATGATTAGCCTTGTTCTTAGACTTTTGTGCATGGGCAGTCGCAAGAGCAAGGCTACATATTATCTCATTTCCAGAATGCATTGCAATTATTCCACTATGAACAGTCTGAGTGACAAATGTTGAGGAGCACAGCATAATGTGGGGTTCACTCAAGCTTGCCCCAATATGTTGAGGAGCACAGCATAATGTGGGGTTCACTCAAGCTTGCCCCAATATGTTGAGGAGCACAGCATAATGTGGGGTTCACTCATGATCAAGCTTACCCCAATATAGCTGTATCACAAAACTATGAATAATTCAAGCTGTTACACTGTCCCACCAAGAGGAGATTAATTTTACACTTGGCAGAAGAAGCCACCAATTAAGACATAAAACAGTAACTAATGGGCTACTTGTCCCAAAGCCTGCTTCTCAGTTGGCTCCTGCATAAAATTAATGAAGAAGAACAAAACCAAAAAGTTTTCCAATTTCAAGTTAGTAGCTAAACAGAGAACATTCTTCGTGGACACGATCATGACAGAGTTCAGAAACAGAGGAGGTCGGACACGGTTGAACTTTACTAATTAAAATGGCTGAGGTCACACTAATTGATTTTTCCATCTCAACAGACTAGCTCTCTCGACTTTTACTGAGGTGGGGCCCCAGTTTTCAAATCAAGATTCAAGGCTGGGGCCAGTCATAGAAAAAGCTAAAAGCCATTTTAATTAGTAAAGTTCAACCGTGTCTGACCTCCTCTGGTTCAGAAATGTGGTTCAACTTTTTTAGTTGTACATATACAGTCCTACGTGGGCCTATACACATATGTAGCTACAGAGTGTATATACAAGACCATTTCTACAGCATGACACAGCTATTACCTTCTTGAATAGTGGCTGTTGTATCATCTGCCCAGAAAATGAGATATTCTTGTACCACTGCATACCTGTGATGACAAGATGGAGAACCTGTAGCTAGGACACTCAACTTGTAGCTATATAGCTCATTTACAAGTGACATGGTTTCTTCCATTCTGTGTGGTTGCCTGGTTGAACTAGAGTGTCTGACCAATCGATGTCATGGCCAGTGTCAATATAGTATGTTTGGGAAGTACGTAGACATCATGACACCGACTGGTCAGATGTCCAAGTCATTGACCACTCTTCCAACATGCAGACAACCCCAGAGAGAGAGGCTACCAGCAGTCTATGATATGTACATGCACAGACTAGCTATAGCTACCATCCATCATTGTTCTCCCCCCATATACTGTATTGCCCCAAGCAAGCACTCATTTCTGTGCAAGTGCCCGCTGCCCATATTACATATGAAATTTAACTTCACTTTCTGTGCTTCTATTTCTCTACCTACCTATGCCTATCTATCAACTTACGCAAATCTGACAGCTCCAGTGCCAGCAGAAGGAGCAATCCATGAGACTGTAATAGAACTTTTATCTGTCGCACTGTTGTGGGTGATAGCAATCTGCAGGTGGTGGAGTTTAGGTACACAATGCAACTACCAGTATATACCTATATATTTATAACTGCTATGTCATTATTCATTGGGGGAACCTGTTAGATGGATAGATGTATGGATAGATGCGTGGATATAGAGGGATGATTGGAAGGATGAAAAGGATGCATGGAATCCAGGAATCTAGTTGCCTATTCTTACATACATTAGGTGGGACACAAGAGCTGAGTCTTGTATCACTTCCAGCTGAAGGGTCTACAAAGGTGCCCACAGGGGAGTCATCAGCTGCAAGCCTGCCCTGGATAAAGAAACCTCTGAAGGTGGGACTGTTACCAGCAGCCGAGAGAGTCACTGCATGGGGGGAGGGAAAAATCTACTGCTCAACCATGTTCACGCTCAGTCATCACCACAGTCTGAAACAATGGTCTGAGTTTAGCATCGCATGGTTCTCAGCTGATATACTACCAAAATGAAGTTGTTTCATCTGTGAATCGAACTGAGTTGTGAGATGTTATAGTCACACTGTTTGCCAAACTCACATTGATATGTTCTTCCTGGTAGGTATGTGAGGCTCCCACCCCCATCACCCTCGAAGACGCTGAGGTCAACGCGGTAGGGGTTTGATGTGTTCTGCGGTGTGGCTGGATGGTTGGGAGTAACAGTAGTGCAAGCTTGCTGGGGGGCGCCAGTGGAGAAGGAAAGGGCAGGACCCACACAAGAAGCAAGCAGCAGCACCACTGCTACCAGGGCCCTCATACTTGAATGTGTTCTGCGCCTACATATATATGTACAAGACATTGTTCTCCCACGATCATATAGCTGCATTTCCAGGCTGATTATTTAGGGGCGCATCTACAAACTATTTTTCCCTGAAATAACGGTAATTTTCAAGTGTTCTATCGATATATAGTCATGTATGTAATGTACACGCTCACTAAACGTCAGTCTAGGTATCCCCCTCCTCTATCAGAATGAACAATTTTTTTTTACTGCATTATTTGTAATGTAGTTTGTAGATGCCCCCCTTACCCCAACGCATTCGCAGCTGCTCGAGCTCATTATCACTATAATTATGCAACTACCGGTAGTTCTGTTGGTCTCCAGCCGCCTCACGCTGCTCAGCTACATTCTAAAAAGCACTCTTGGAGATTGCTTCTTGTGCGTTAATCTAGCTTGCGACTGGCTTAAGTGGCGACTGGATCGCTGTCAATCTAAAAGTGTCTTTTCATGCTTTAGCTCAGGAGTGTTTCAAGTTTATGTTCTTTCTGTCTCTAGTTTGTGTGCTGGCATCTGCTAGCGTCGTTCTCTGGCCTCCGTGCCAAAGAGAGAGTCGTCATGACTGAACAAGTGTATGTTCGTGTGTCTCGTAATCTGCTTGTGGTTGCTGTCTGTGTGGCTGTTTGTGTGGCGATGTTCTCTTCTGGTGTCGTTGCTCGTGCTAGTGTTTTTGTTAGTCTCGCGGAGCCAGACTCTCACACGAAAAGCGGGAGAGAGTCTGGTGACACTCGCATATTGAGTTGGTGCTAATAGGCCACGGAATTTCTGTGGGCGATAATTGACAATAAGTAGGTTAGAGCGGCAAAGTTTTTGAAGGTCTGGCTTCAATGTCACTTCCATGACTTCCCTGTCAATCGCACACTTGTTCGCACCTACTTAATTACCTACTGACATGCTGACAGTGCAACACCAACTCAATATGCGAGTGTCACCAGACTCTCTCCCCGCTTTTCGTGTGAGAGTCTGGCTCCGCGAGACTATGTTTTTGTGTCCATGGTCAACGAGGACTGAAACCAACTCTTCAGTCTGAACTAAGAAACGTGTGTATCACTGCTGCCCCCTTGGGCATCATCCAGTATAAAAAAAAGACTATCAACGCAGCTCAACATATCACGTCTTGGAGTACACCTGGTTTATTTCTGGTCTGGATGTGTGCTTAGCCCAGATAGGACACTCCTGGCTTCTCATGGCTGTCAGTCCTTTCTTTTTAGAGCCACCCCTTGCCAGAACTGGACTAGTGTTGCCAAGAAAAGATATTGTGTGAAGATGTTATACTTCGACGAATTCATCCTGCCTCCTTGGACACATCCTTAAAGATTGAGACTCTATGCAACACTGGTTGCTGAAATCTGTACATGTGTCTGTTGTTTGGTGTAGATGTGTGCTGGTGAAAGTGGGACATTCACTGGCCTTCTGTGGCTGTCAGTTCCCACACAAAACTAGCCAGAATCTTGCCCTGGATGCATGCTGCTTATTTTGTACCTGTGTGCAGTGTGTAAATTGCTCGGACAGTTTTTTTTTTGTGTGTTTTTGTGGTTTGTTCTGTCCTTTATGTTTATGGCTGTATGCTTATGCATTCCCTTCATCATCATACAGCATACGGGTACAGCTTGTGGTATGCGCAAACATAGGTGCAAATCATGCGCACGCATACGTACATGCACACTCATCAATTGCCTATGTGGATCATTGAAGTAATATGTCTAGGGAACCCTTCGCAAAGTCAAAGAGATAATTGCAGTGCGTTTGGCAATTAAAAAGGAAGCCAATTTATACGTCTACAACCGTGTTGCTGCTTTTGAATCTGTACGTGTCTTGCTCCCTCTGCAAGCGCACGGCCCTATAAACAGCACACTGCTATTGATCGTTCTTGAGATGTGCAACGGTATTGCGTCAAGCTTCTGCCGTTTGCATACGCAACACTCGAGCCCCGCCCCCTTTGCAAACTCACTTGATTCCTCTTCGGTCGCAGCTACTGCCTATTGTATGCGAAATCTCTGCGGCTTTGTTCTTTGCTCTGCACAAATATTTCGCCACCAACAACGGTAGAGACGAAATATCTACAATGCTGTCAATATCGCACACCTCACCCCACCCAAGACCGACGCCGGCGCACAAGCATACGCCCATATCGCGCGCGCGTATTGATATTAGGTCGCGTGCTTGGGTGGGGCTGAGACGGGAAACAGAAATTCACGAGCACACAATGACAACTGTAATACATAGACCTGACTCTGTGAGAATAAGCCTGCCAAATCTACTAAACAAAGCTTGAAAATATATATTCCTTGTATTATATATGATAAGAGAAGACAATGCATCTGAGAGAGGCTGCTAGCTATACATGCAGTGATCACAAAGTCTTCTCTCGTCAGAAACTCCCAGCACGGACCGCAGATGTACGTTGATTTTGAAGTAGCATTCCTGCTTGAATTGTTCAAGGGTCCTCGATGCTGCAGAGAATACGTGAAGAATAAAAATAAGGAAGTTCACTGCAAAATTATGTACATGTATAATAGCCTTGTTCCCAGGCCACTCCCAGATTTCGTCTTGCACTTGATTTTCCTATACGGCTGCGAGATAAACCTGGGAGTGACCTGGGAAGGAGGCTGCATGTATACTAGGCACCATATTTGATGTAAACTAACCTTTCTTATGCATCCAGAACACACTTGTCTGAAGGGGGGAGGGGTGTAATAGAGTTACTTAAAATGGATACTACTGTTGAGTAATATTATGACATTGTAGAGATGTGTCATGCAATGAACTGTAAGACAGAAAGCTAGAAGAGGTCTGACATGCCTGTTCACATGCAGAAGATACCAAATTTTGGAATTGGTTAAAGTAAGTTTGCTGGTAGTGATAGAATCCTTCCTTAGTGCATTAGTATACATTCCTGATCCAATCAAGTAATGCTTTTTCTAGTCTCCCATTGACTTGGTTTAGGTATGTAGGGCCTACTTTTTGTTTTCAATAATAAATCTACCAGCAACTTTTCATCTCTTCAAGCTTTCTCCGACCAGCTCTTGAGACTGATGTTTTATGCACATAGTAGGTATGTATGTCGGACCTTGTCATAACCATGTTCAGCTTGCAGACTATGCTGGAGAAGACAGCTTGCAGATTAGGTTGAAGGAGACAGCTTGCAGACTAGGTTGGAGGAGACAGCCCCAGTGCTACAGTATTTATCCCACTGCACTGTATACACCATTCATTTTATCAATATTCCTCGCATACCGGGTAAAAGAGCTTACAAGAGTGAGGCAGAAAAAACAAACAAAGCCCCAAGGGTCACCTGCACAATGTTCTGAGGAGGTCATACATATGCATAGTGTTGTGACTGCAGCCATTCAACAGTGGCTCCAAGCTCTCGTTTGTCTCCCGGCACACTTGCAAGGGATACATATGAATCTAGTATAGAAGTTTGCTGTAAACAGGTAGGTGAATCCTTAGACTCTTGTGCATGGGCAGTCGCAAGAGCAAGGCTACACATTATCTCATTTCCAGAATGCATTGCAATTATTCCACTATGGATCGTCTGGGAGACAAATGTTGAGGGCCGGGCACAGCATAAGGTAAGGTAAATTAAGTAGTTTACAGTAAGCAAAAAAGTGTGGGGTTCACTCAAGCCTGCCCCAATATAGCTGTATCACAAAACTTCAAATAATTCAAGCTGTTACACTGCCCCACCAAGAGGACATTAATTTTACACTTGGCAAAAGAAGCCACCAAGACATAAAACAGTAACTAATCTACCAACAAAAAAGTTTTCCGATTTCAAGTTAGTAAACAGAGAGCGTTCTTCTTCGTAGACTGATCATGATCATGAGAGAGTTCAGAAATGTGGTTCAACTTTTTAGTTGTACATATACAGTCCTACGTGGGCCTATACACATATGTAGCTGCAGAGTGTATATACAAGACCATTTCTACAGCACGACACAGCTATTACCTTCTTGAATAGTGGCTGTTGTATCATTTGCCCAGAAAATATCATATGTCTGCACCACTGCATACCTGTGATGACAAGATAGAGAATCTGTAGCTAGGACACTCAACTTGTAGCTATATAGCTCATTTGCAAGTGACATGCAGGTATGGTTTCTTTCATTCTGTGTGGTTCCCTGGTTGAACTTGAGTGTCTGACCAATCGATGTCATGGCCAGTGTCAAATAGTATGTTTGGCAAGGGTACATAGACGTTAGCACATCTGCAGACACCCCCACTCCCTGAACAGAAAGAGAGGCATGCTACCAGCACTCTATGATTAGTTGCTCACATGCACAGACTAGCTATAGCTACTATCCATCATGTTCTCCCCCCAACCCCCTCCCCCCCCCCCCCCCAACATATATTGTATTGCCCCAAGCAAGCACACATTTCTGTGCAAGTGCCCACTGCCCAGGCCATATTACATATGATTTCTCTACCTACCTATGCTTACATAGCTATCTATCAACTTACGCAAATCTGACAGCTCAAGTGCCAGCAGAAGGAGCAATCCATGAGATTGTAGTAGAACTTTTATTTGTCGCACTGTTGTGAGTGATAGCAATCTGCAGGTGGTGGAGTTTAGGTACACAATGCAACTACCAGTATATACCTATAATTATGTTTATAACTGCTATCTCATTATTCATTGGGAGAATCTGTTAGATGGATAGATGCGTGGATATAAAGGGATGATGGATAGATGAAAAATTAGATGGATGGAATCCAGGAATCTAGTTGCTGGGGGATCCTTTTCTTACAACATACATTAGGTGGGACACAAGAGCTGAGTCTTGCATCACTTCCAGCTGAAGGTTCTACAAAGGTGCCCACAGGGGAGTCATCAGCTACAAGTCTGCCCTGGATAAAGAAACCTCTGAAGGTGGGATTGTTACCAGCAGCAGAGAGAGTCACTATGTAGTGGAAGTAAAGAAAGAGATGAGATCATAAGTGAAGGTATCAGAGCCATATTGGGCTAACAAATAATCTCACTCCCTTAATTCTTCAGGCTCAAGTTCTGATCTTACAGTCCGTAACATCCAGTTAATAGCTGAATTACAAAGACTATTTTGTATATAGCTAGCCACAATGTTCTACAACATTTGACCACTTCTGAATTAGCATAGCACATGTTCACTGCTTGCCTACAATTAGATGTAGCCTGCGTCCCATGCATGCATGTAATTTCCTAACACTATAGGATGTTATGTTCTCTGTCTCCACCCCCTCAAGAACAAAGATAGTAGCTATGCTGACTTTGCTACTCTAGGATTGGAAAACTAGATAGCCAGTTACGTATCTTTTCTACCTGCAAAACTCACATTGGTAAGTCCTCCGTGGTAGGTACGTAAAGCCCCCACCCCCGTCATCAAAGACGCTGAGGTCAATGCGGTAGGGGTTGATTGTGTTCTGCGGCGTGGCTGGAGGATGGTTGGGAGTAACAGTAGTGCAAGCTTCCTGGGGAGCGCCGGTGGAGTGGGAAAGGGCAGGACCCGTACAGGAGACAAGCAGTAACACCACCGCCACAAACAGGACCCTCATGTTTGTAGGACAATTCGACGCCGAATAGCCAGCCCCTCCCACTTACAGTCCCTCCAAATTACATAATAAGGCGCTCCTATTATTCATGGTTGAAATGTATATGCAAAGTGTATTGTATACATCTGACAAACGCTTGGGCATGACGATATTGGTACTAGTTAAACATCAACCTAGCTAGTAGCTACTTTCATGGTTACTGGTTACAGCTAGCGACAAGTATAAATGCAAGTGATTCTGATGCATGGTTGGACTGCACTGTGGCATGATTAAATGATAGCTGCAGTTATGTGTAAGCTATGTGCATAGCAAGACTATTAGTGATCATCCTTCTCACAAGGCGGTGGTATCTGATTCCTTCAGAGGCAGCTCGCTCATTGGATTTGAGACCTGTAGACAAATTGAGTAACCAGATTTCATTACCCAAACAGGCAGAAAATATTAACAAGCTGGGACATTCAATCACTAGCCTCATTTCCAGGCTGCCTGGGAATGAGTCTACTTTGCACTAAACTGGTATGGCGAAAAATCTACAAGCACAATTTGGTTTTTGTCTGCCATTTGTGCACTCATAAGCACTTGACTGTATATCTCACTGAAACCCATGTTCATGGTCACCTACCCCAAATGCTATTGCTTGAGGTGTCGGATGCTCTGCCAATTGATTCTCAATGACAGTGCTGGAGCCTGAGGTTGCAAAGGAAGTGATGGTGGAAGCTGGAATTCCCTCATGAGCTGAAGTTGGGAATGTGGCTACATTCTGAGTGTTGGGAAGAGTAGCTGTGCTGCCTACCCTAGTCCCTGTGGCAATTGTCCGGTTGGCTTGAGTGCATTGTGAACGCTGAATCATCCTTTCTGCAGGGTTGAAATACAGTTGAGTTGCACAATCATATGATTGTTAAAGGGGTTGTTGAGGTTTTTATAGTAACCAGTTCAATTTCAATAGCTATATGTACAAGAATATGCATGTATATACAGCTGCTAGCTTGTACAGATACCTGTGTCAAGGATGTGTTTCTTCCGTCTTTTGAGACACAGAAATCCACACAAGCAGACCATAGAAACAACAACAAGTAGTGCCACAGCACCAACTACAATCCACACTATGGTGAAATTCACTGTTGGATCAGCAATTGGTGTGACATCAGCTGTTATGCAATAGAGAAAATGTACTTTCATAAATTTCACACACCTGACAAGGGTTGCACCCCCCCGTGCAGCCAATATTATAGTACAGCAAAAGTGATCTGACAATTCAGTGCTAATAACGTACGAGGGAAGATGATATGCAGTTCTGAAGTCTGTTCTTGGGGTGCCATTTCTCGAGCTACTACAATGACAGTCAATTTTCCTTCATACTCTCCAGCTTGTAGTGGTACTGCACTTCTATAAAAAATTTGTTTTGTAAGTTTTATTAGAGGGACTGCGTTTTGGTCAAAGTTGGGATCATGTGCATCAACAATCAACAAATCTGACTCTTCTCCATCCTCAAATGTGAATGACGCATTTGTATTTGTTTCAATTTGGAATATCACTGCTCGAGGAATCTGAAAGTATGTATTGTTTATGAAGATTGTGAAAATTAAGATAGGTTCTCCATCGCGTGTGTCAGCTGTAACTAATGCTGTGTAACGTGTAGCGTTTAAGATAGTCCTGTAGTCATCTGGAACTGGAAGAAATAAATCATGTGTCAACGCTCTGGTATTATGGCATCATCATGTCATTAGCTACAGAACAGTACACTAAAAAGACTATCTCAAACAGAAGTATTAAAGTTCTTAAACTACATTGCCTTCACTGAATATAATGGTTTTGGAAATTACATTGCGAATCTTCTTGATGCTTGTCATAAGAGTTTCATATGCATACTGCATGCTTGCTTGTTACTTCAATCTCATGCATACATAAAATGGCTCCAACTTACAGGGGCTACACAGAGAGGTTGTGTGGTTTCCATAGTGACCATCTGGGCACTCTGCCGTGCACCTTCCATTGTAGTAGTAGAGGGAGTCCCCACAAGGTTCAGAGAGGATGCTACAGTCAGGACCAGTGAAATCAGGGTGGCACTCACAACGAATCTGTTCACCAGCCTCCTCGGAACATGTTCCACCATTCAAGCAGGAATCTGCCTGACAGAAGGAGAGATCAGACTCACATTGTGGGCCACTAAAGCCAGGAGCACATTCACAGATTGTTTCGATACCAAGCCCTTCGAAACAAGTTCCACTGTTCAAGCATGTATCTTCCTCACAGAATGGAAGGTCAGTCTCACATGCAGTTCCAGTAAAACCTTCATGACAACTGCAGTCAGTTCCATTTCCAAGTCCTTCGATGCATGTTCCATTGTTGTAGCAAGTGTCTGGTGTACAAAAATCCAAATCTGTACTGCAGTTTGAGCCACTGAATCCAACAGCACAAGAACATGTTGTCTCACTACCAAGTCCTTCATCACATGTCCCCCCATTTAGACAAGTGCTTGGTGTACAGAAGTCAATGTCTACACTGCAGTTAGTACCAGTGAAACCAGCAACACAATCACAGAAGGTTTGAGTTCCAGGTCCTTCACGACATGTACCACTGTTTAAACAAGTGTTATTTGTGCAGAATGGGATGTCTATTCCACAGTCAGGTCCGGTGTACCCTTCAGGGCAGGTACAGTTTGTCTCGGGTCCAAACTCTTCAACACAAGTTCCACCATTCCTGCATGTGGTTGGCTGACAGGCTGTGTAGTTTTCATTGTCCTCACCACATCTCATTCCAGCAAAACCCAATGCACACTCACATCGAGTCAGTGTTCCGACATCCTCTAAACAGGTACCATTGTTAAGACATGTGTCTGGCTGACAGAAAGGCAAATCAACAGTACAGTTTGCACCAGTAAAACCAGCAGCACAGTCACAAGTTGTCAAGGTTCCAGTTCCCTCGTAGCATGTACCACTGTTAAGACAGGTCTCGGGTGTACAGTAGTCTAAATCCACGCTGCAGTTTGCACCAGTGAAACCATTCAGACAGTCACAAGTTGTTACAGTTCCAACCCCCTCGTTGCATGTACCACCGTTAAGACATGTGTCTACCTCACAGAAGGGAAGATCGATGTCACAACTTGTGCCATTAAATCCTTCAGTGCAAATACAGCGAGTTGCTGGACCATATTCCTCCACACATGTCCCACCATTATCACAAGTGGTTTGTCCACAGTCTGGAGGGTCTGTTTCACACAGCATTCCAGTGAAGCCAGTGGGACAATCACACAATATCATTGTTCCTCTTCCTTCAGTACAAGTTCCACCATTCATGCAGGTTGTTGATGTGCAGAAGCTGAGATCTGTTGAGCAGTTTGATCCACTGAAACCTCCAGCACACATACACATAGTTTCCATCCCAGGACCTTCTATGCATGTGCCATTATTCTGACAAGTTTCATTTGTGCAGAAGTTTTCATCCACATCACACATGGCCCCTGAGAAGCCCATAGGACACTGGCAAATGAATCCATTCACTGTGTCTGCGCATGTTCCACCATTATCACAGGGGTCACTCATGCACTCGTTTATTTCTATTGAGCAGTTGAGGCCAGTGTAGCCAGGTGGACAGTTACACATGAAATTCAGCCCACTCTGTTCACAGGTTCCACCATTCTCACATGGATTGGGGTCGCATGGAGTTATGTCAATCTCACACCTGTCACCTAAATAATCTGATGGACAGTTGCAGTCAAATCTGCCAAAGAGGAGGTTGGTACAGTTGCCATTATTGAAGCAGGCAGGCTCACCAGTTGTAGCTGGTATTGACTCACATTCGTCAATGTCTTGTGAACAGTTGGAACCTGTGAAGCCAACAATGCAGTTGCATGTGTATGTGGTGTTTCCATCACTGCAGCCTACAGATCCTGTGGTATTACATGGCCCAAATGGTTGAGGCTGACAGTAGTCTATGTCCACCTCACATCGTCCACCAGTCCAGCCAGGATAACAGTCACACTGAATTGCATCGATCAAGTCAGTACATTCACCATTTACACACCCAGTTGTTTCACACTCATCAATATTGATCCCACAGAATGTGCCAGTGAACCCAGTGAGACACATACACTCAAATGTTTCAACACCATCAACACACGTTCCATTCCCACAATCCACTCCCACACAGTCATCTATTGTCATCTCACAGTTGGTGTCTGTGAAGTCTGGTGGACAAGTACACGTATAGCTGGTTGTACTCTGTGCATTGCATGTTCCTCCATTTGTACAGGGATTAGGCTGACAGGGATCTACAGATATAAGGGACAATTAAAGTTCAATTTTATTCATAAGGGGTAGAAGACAAAATAATAGTATCTGTGAGCTCATCACATAAAATGCAGGAAAAACATCAATTTGTCAGGCCAGTAGAAGCAACACATATTCTACTTCGAATAGCATCTTCATGTGTGCCATGGTAGCCTTAGCTCAAAGCTGCACTAGCTCAATTGCTTTTCTCATTCTGTACATGCTTACTAATGGTGTATACCATACATGCAAGTGTTTCTGACAATTCTGTTGTGAGCTACTGACATAAAAATGCTAGCTATAGGCTAAAACTCATTAACCCTCGGCGCGCATGCGCAGCGAGGGTTACAGTACTTGGTCTGTGTGTCTGTGTGTGTGTCTGTCTGTCTGTGTGTCTGTCTGTCTGTGTGTCTGTGTGTGTGTCTGTCTGTCTGTGTGTCTGTCTGTCTGTGTGTCTGTTACTCAACATCTCACTTTATACGTGATTATTCGAGCCACAAACGATACTAACCTTCTCAGCGGCGGATGAAGGTCGAAAAGTTTAAGCAATTTTCTCTGAAAATGCTTCGTTGCGAAGCTAGAGCGTTTCCTGTTGGTACGGCTACACGATAAGTCGGCCATTTTTTACTCCGCGGAAAACGCGCATGCGTATGATCTATATGAATCTGGACCACGTGGCTAGCGGCGATTTTGTTCTTGGGAGAGACGAGTTCGATTATTGGCCATTGGCAGTAAGTATGCCGCCAACAAAGGTATGCCCGCAC
The DNA here is from genome assembly GCA_949130485.1 of Agelas oroides. Lineage (NCBI taxonomy): Eukaryota > Metazoa > Porifera > Demospongiae > Agelasida > Agelasidae > Agelas > Agelas oroides. The sequence continues at coordinate 5,680,755 of OX422205.1, read as the reverse complement.
TGTAAAGCTGCTGTACCTGTAAGACGGAAGACATGTGAACGCTGTGATCATGTCTTTCGATCCAAACGAAAAGCAGAGTGTAATTTGCGAGAGAAAGCTATGAAACGTATGAGATCAGTAAGCTAAAGATAAGTTGCACAAGGCCTGTGAAAGAGCGTCAGAAACTCGTGAACGAACTTTGTATAAGCAGGAACAAAACAATGCACATGCCAAGCATGAGAGACTCTGAAACCTTTGAGCAAACTGTGCAGAGGAAAGAGCAAGATAGAATGAACAAATTCGAGGACAGACAGTTAGGAATGAATTATCAAAAAGGTGCCATATCAACTCGAGAGCAAACGTCACGATACTATTGTTCACGAGACAGTGATCGATTCTAGTTAACACACGAGTACAATCACATGCACTCAGCTGCGCCGAGGGTTTGGCACTTCAGTGCCTTTCATTACTGCTTGGACTATACTGGTTAATTAAGGCACTGCACTGTCAATTCCGTTTCAATCAATGTGCAAACAAGTTCTGTGAGTGGTGGAATCACCCACACACCATGCACATTAGCAGTGTGTACAACCTCAACCAGCCATAGTCTGAATTATACACTACAAACATGCGTTTCAAGCACGCATTGGCCGGTCTCCACCATATCCAAGAAGTTGACTGTATTAAAATGGTGGACACTGCCCATTGTTCAACAGAAAAGAGCTGGAAATGTAGAGAGAAGAACTGCTTGGGTGTCGTCAGGTACACATAATACATTAGCTTTTTTTTTGTAGATTGCTATGTTATTACCACATACAGCAACTGCTTAAGGTAGGACAACCTTGAATCACAAATCTCTGAGCCATGTGGACGGACTGATGGGTAATGTCTAAGCGTACACAAGATTCACAAAAAGTTTGTACCAAACTGCTTTCTCTAGCTGATAATGCCAAAAAACTCAATTTTTAGTCCCTCAGCTAAAATAAAAATTTGCACCCTCTCCAAGGCTCCACCCCCAGTCTGACCACATCATCAACACACACACAAAACAAGTAAAAACTTTACGTATGGGTTTGTCCTGGGACCACTTCAGTTCCAGTCTACAGGCCAAAACACACATTTGACCTCAAAAGCAGCAAATTTGGCTATGCTGGCTTTCAAGAAAAATTCGACACACCTCCACTCAAACCAACCAACACAAGCTGACTTTTCGGGCTTGTAGGCCCCGCCCGATTTCATGCTAGCGGGAATGTGTGTAACTTGGCTCCATTCTAGGGGCAATGACAGGGAGTAGGTTTGTGGGCATAACTCCCTGGCCTGGAGGTGAGCGGGAAAAAGCATACGTAGTTTTGTAGAGGGTGAGTTGAGCTTTCTGAAACTGGGCTCAGTTCTACAGTACCTTTGCCAGACAACTGTGTGATGACACCCGTCTTCCAGGAGGGCTCTCTGCCTTTCCACCACACTCACAAACATTCAAGCCCACTCAGGCAAGCTTTGCACACACAAATAGCCAACCATCACATTCAACGAGCTAGAAAATCTTTTTACTGTGTTTTTTTTTTTTTTTTTAAGTGTTGGAGGATTTCTTCAAAGTTCCGCCCAGCCACATGAAAGTGCCGCCAGACCACTACAAAGGGCCGCAGGCCACATCAAAGGGACACGCCCCCCTTGTTGATTCCGGTTGCCGCCATGGGAAAGTGTAAACAAGCCAATGAATTTCAATCGCGCCATTATGGTCACCCGACCTCATTAATTATTCATGAGCGGAATCGGCCCGATTCGCGATTCAAGGTTGTCCTACCTTAACCCGGTTAATGTGCTGATTTCAAAATTTTCACTGGACAGCCAGATGGACAGATGGACAACAAAAAAAGAATAATGAAAAAAAAAAAAACGAATTTCAAAATTTTGAAAAAAATTTAAAAACTATACTCCGGTGTGGAGATTACATACATCTAGGCAGTCAAATCACACAGGATCTCAACATACATCCTCAGGTCTCACCTGGAGGAGGGTCCACTGTCACGAATGCTCTCACAGTTCTGTCCTCTGTAGTTATAGTTATAGAGTCAAATGCTATCAAATCAATATTCATTCCAAAGTCGGCTGGCAGTGTGACTGGGTCCGATCCTGGTCGGACATTCCGGGGGTCATCAACATACTGGATCTGCGTTACAATGGTGATAGTATTGCTGCCAGCATCAGGGACAAGATTTCGGTACTGTTCACCATTCAGTCCATTTGGAAACGTGAACACACGTTCCACGAGGTCATTTTCAACAATGCTGAGGAAAACAGTGTCATAGTCAGGATTGCCAATCACAGCACTGAGCCAGATTACAGGTGTTCCAAATGATGTGTCGGCTGTGATATTAGCAACATATATAGTGGCATTCAGGGATGCTGTGAAGCCAGTAGCATCTATTGGAAAGAGTATGAGCTTTCGTTATTTGAGGTAATGTGCAAGTATGGTCTCTAGCTGACATTGTCCCAGTAAGGGCTTAAGATTACTGGCTCATGCTGTCACACCAGTGGCGTAGCCAGGTCACAGACGACGCCCGGGCACTGCATGCGTTTGTTGTTTTTTTTTTTTTTTTGGTCGGGGGGGAGGCGGGCTGTGGGCATGCTCCCCTAGTAAATTTTTGCATCTTAGAGCTACGTAGCTACTCAGATTGTTCTTGAGATTATATTTGAAATGCCGTCGGTCTTGAATCGGGAGTAGTTCTGACCCATGACTTCGGCATATATACGTGCGCGCAGTACAGGTCTTCACCAGTATTAAATGCCAAATGTGCGAACAGTGAGGTTAAGAGAGTGTAGGAAACTGCATCATTCCAAATAGCTATACTACGAAAGTACGATGTTCAACTGTTTTCCGGACGCTGGCGCCCGGGTGGGCCCGGGTTTGGTTACGCCACTGTGTCACACACAGACTAATTTTCCCCTGGTCCCACCTTCCCCCATTGGTGGCACCCACCCACCTCCCCCCTACAGGTAATACCCACCCACCTTTCCCTGCAGATGACATCCACCCACCTCCCCCCTACAGGTAATACCCACCCACCTTTCCCTGCAGATGACACCCACCCGCCTTCCCCTGTGAGATACACCCACCCACCTACCCCTGTGAGATGCACCCACCCACCTACCCCTGTGAGATACACCCATCCACCTTTCCCGGTGGGTGACACCCACCCACCTTCCCTTGTGAGATACGCCCATCCACCTTTCCCTGTGGGTGACACCTACCCACCTTCCCTTGTGAGATACGCCCATCCACCTTTCCCTGTGGGTGACACCTACCCACCTTCCCCTGTGAGATACGCCCATCCACCTTTCCCTGTGGGTGACACCCACCTTTTCCTGCAGGTGACACCCACCCACCTCTCCCTGTGAGATACGCCCATCCACCTTTCCCTGTGAGATGCACCCACCCACCTTCCCTTGTGAGATACACCCATCCACCTTTCCCTGTGGGTGACACCCACCCACCTTCCCCTGTGAGATACGCCCATCCACCTTTCCCTGTGGGTGACATCCACCTTTTCCTGCAGGTGACACCCACCCACCTCTCCCTGTGAGATACGCCCATCCACCTTTCCCTGTGAGATGCACCCACCCACCTTCCCTTGTGAGATACACCCATCCACCTTTCCCTGTGACTGACACCCACCCACCTTCCCCTGTGAGATACGCCCATCCACCTTTCCCTGTGGGTGACACCCACCTTTTCCTGCAGGTGACACCCACCCACCTCTCCCTGTGAGATACGCCCATCCACCTTCCCCTTGTGTGTGTGACACCCACCCACCTTCCCCTGTGAGATATGCCCATCCACCTTTCCCTGCAGGTGACACCCACCCACCTTCCCCTGTGAGATACGCCCATCCACCTTTCCCTGCAGGTGACACCCACCCACCTTCCCCTGTGAGATACGCCCATCCACCTTTCCCTGCAGGTGACACCCACCCACCTTCCCCTGTGAGATATACCCATCCACCTTTCCCTGCAGGTGACACCCACCCACCTTCCCCTGTGAGATACGCCCATCCACCTTTCCCTGCAGGTGACACCCACCCACCTTCCCCTGTGAGATACGCCCATCCACCTTTCCCTGCAGGTGACACCCACCCACCTTCCCCTGTGAGATACGCCCATCCACCTTTCCCTGCAGGTGACACCCACCCACCTTCCCCTGTGAGATACGCCCATCCACCTTTCCCTGCAGGTGACACCCACCCACCTTCCCCTGTGAGATACGCCCATCCACCTTTCCCTGCAGGTGACACCCACCCACCTTCCCCTGTGAGATACGCCCATCCACCTTTCCCTGTGGGTGACATCCACCTTTTCCTGCAGGTGACACCCACCCACCTCTCCCTGTGAGATACGCCCATCCACCTTTCCCTGTGAGATGCACCCACCCACCTTCCCTTGTGAGATACACCCATCCACCTTTCCCTGTGAGTGACACCCACCCACCTTCCCCTGTGAGATACGCCCATCCACCTTTCCCTGTGGGTGACACCCACCTTTTCCTGCAGGTGACACCCACCCACCTCTCCCTGTGAGATACGCCCATCCACCTTCCCCTTGTGTGTGTGACACCCACCCACCTTCCCCTGTGAGATATGCCCATCCACCTTTCCCTGCAGGTGACACCCACCCACCTTCCCCTGTGAGATACGCCCATCCACCTTTCCCTGCAGGTGACACCCACCCACCTTCCCCTGTGAGATACGCCCATCCACCTTTCCCTGCAGGTGACACCCACCCACCTTCCCCTGTGAGATACGCCCATCCACCTTTCCCTGCAGGTGACACCCACCCACCTTCCCCTGTGAGATATGCCCATCCACCTTTCCCTGCAGGTGACACCCACCCACCTCTCCCAACCATGTTCCACCTTTTTTTTTCTGGTGCAAAGCCTAATGGCCAGAGGAAAAATTGACAGCAAGGTGCCGTAGACACTTTTAATTACTTGTTCCCAAATTGCAGTGACTTTCAACCTCATTCTCATTCACTGATTAGTGAGCCTCCCTTGACCAGAGACAGACTTCTCAAGTTTCACATATTGTGCGTGAGACACACACATTTGTGGGTCATCTCACGCTCACACGCATGGACACGCCAGTCTCACGCAACTTTGACAGACCTTTCAGTTCTCTCGGCAGCTCAATGTCTCTTGCTAGTTCGTTCTCACACGCCCACAAAAGCAGACATGCCGCTCGTTACTTCAATCTCATGCATACATAAAATGGCTCCAACTTACAGGGGCTACACAGAGAGGTTGTGTGGTTTCCATAGTGACCATCTGGGCACTCTGCCGTGCACCTTCCATTGTAGTAGTAGAGGGAGTCCCCACAAGGTTCAGAGAGGATGCTACAGTCAGGACCAGTGAAATCAGGGTGGCACTCACAACGAATCTGTTCACCAGCCTCCTCGGAACATGTTCCACCATTCAAGCAGGAATCTGCCTGACAGAAGGAGAGATCAGACTCACACTGTGGGCCACTAAAGCCAGGAGCACATTCACAGATTGTTTCGATTCCAAGCCCTTCGAAACAAGTTCCACTGTTCAAGCATGTATCTTCCTCACAGAATGGAAGGTCAGTCTCACATGCAGTTCCAGTAAAACCTTCATGACAACTGCAGTCAGTTCCATTTCCAAGTCCTTCGATGCATGTTCCATTGTTGTAGCAAGTGTCTGGTGTACAAAAATCCAAATCTGTACTGCAGTTTGAGCCACTGAATCCAACAGCACAAGAACATGTTGTCTCACTACCAAGTCCTTCATCACATGTCCCCCCATTTAGACAAGTGCTTGGTGTACAGAAGTCAATGTCTACACTGCAGTTAGTACCAGTGAAACCAGCAACACAATCACAGAAGGTTTGAGTTCCAGGTCCTTCACGACATGTACCACTGTTTAAACAAGTGTTATTTGTGCAGAATGGGATGTCTATTCCACAGTCAGGTCCGGTGTACCCTTCAGGGCAGGTACAGTTTGTTTCAGGTCCAAACTCTTCAACACACGTTCCATTCCCACAATCCACTCCCACACAGTCATCTATTGTCATCTCACAGTTGGTGTCTGTGAAGTCTGGTGGACAAGTACATGTATAGCTGGTTGTACTCTGTGCATTGCATGTTCCTCCATTTGTACAGGGATTAGGCTGACAGGGATCTACAGATATAAGGGACAATTAAAGTTCAATTTTATTCATAAGGGGTAGAAGACAAAATAATAGTATCTGTGAGCTCATCACATAAAATGCAGGAAAAACATCAATTTGTCAGGCCAGTAGAAGCAACACATATTCTACTTCGAATAGCATCTTCATGTGTGCCATGGTAGCCTTAGCTCAAAGCTGCACTAGCTCAATTGCTTTTCTTATTCTGTACATGCTTACTAATGGTGTATACCATACATGCAAGTGTTTCTGACAATTCTGTTGTGAGCTACTGACATAAAAATGCTAGCTATAGGCTAAAACTCATTAACCCTCGGCGCGCATGCGCAGCGAGGGTTACAGTACTTGGTCTGTGTGTCTGTGTGTGTGTCTGTCTGTCTGTGTGTCTGTCTGTCTGTGTGTCTGTCTGTCTGTGTGTCTGTTACTCAACATCTCACTTTATACGTGATTATTCGAGCCACAAACAATACTAACCTTCTCAGCGGCGGATGAAGGTCGAAAATTTTAAGCGATTTTCTCTGAAAATGCTTCGTTGCGAAGCTAGAGCGTTTCCTGTTGGTACGGCTACACGATAAGTCGGCCATTTTTTACTCCGCGGAAAACGCGCATGCGTATGATCTATATGAATCTGGACCACGTGGCTAGCGGCGATTTTGTTCTTGGGAGAGACGAGTTCGATTATTGGCCATTGGCAGTAAGTATGCCGCCAACAAAGGTATGCCCGCACTGTAAAGCTGCTGTACCTGTAAGACGGAAGACATGTGAACGCTGTGATCATGTCTTTCGATCCAAACGAAAAGCAGAGTGTAATTTGCGAGAGAAAGCTATGAAACGTATGAGATCAGTAAGCTAAAGATAAGTTGCACAAGGCCTGTGAAAGAGCGTCAGAAACTCGTGAACGAACTTTGTATAAGCAGGAACAAAACAATGCACATGCCAAGCATGAGAGACTCTGAAACCTTTGAGCAAACTGTGCAGAGGAAAGAGCAAGATAGAATGAACAAATTCGAGGACAGACAGTTAGGAATGAATTATCAAAAAGGGTGCCATATCAACTCGAGAGCAAACGTCACGATACTATTGTTCACGAGACAGTGATCGATTCTAGTTAACACACGAGTACAATCACATGCACTCCGCTGCGCCGAGGGTTTGGCACTTCAGTGCCTTTCATTACTGCTTGGACTATACTGGTTAATTAAGGCACTGCACTGTCAATTCCGTTTCAATCAATGTGCAAACAAGTTCTGTGAGTGGTGGAATCACCCACACACCATGCACATTAGCAGTGTGTACAACCTCAACCAGCCATAGTCTGAATTATACACTACAAACATGCGTTTCAAGCACGCATTGGCCGGTCTCCACCATATCCAAGAAGTTGACTGTATTAAAATGGTGGACACTGCCCATTGTTCAACAGAAAAGAGCTGGAAATGTAGAGAGAAGAACTGCTTGGGTGTCTGTCAGGTACACATAATACATTAGCTTTTTTTTGCAGATTGCTATGTTATTACCACATACAGCAACTGCTTAACCCGGTTAATGTGCTGGATTTCAAAATTTTCACTGGACAGCCAGATGGACAGATGGACAAAAAAAAAAAGAATAATGAAAAAAAACAACGAATTTCAAAATTTTGAAAAAAATTTAAAAACTATACTCCGGTGTGGAGATTACATACATCTAGGCAGTCAAATCACACAGGATCTCAACATACATCCTCAGGTCTCACCTGGAGGAGGGTCCACTGTCACGAATGCTCTCACAGTGCTGTCCTCTGTAGTTATAGTTATAGAGTCAAATGCTATCAAATCAATATTCATTCCAAAGTCGGCTGGCAGTGTGACTGGGTCAGATCCTGGTCGGACATTCCGGGGGTCATCAACATACTGGATCTGGGTTACAATGGTGATAGTATTGTTGCCAGCATCAGGGACAAGATATCGGTACTGTTCACCATTCAGTCCATTTGGAAATGTGAACACACGTTCCACGAGGTCATTTTCAACAATGCTGAGGAAAACAATGTCATAGTCAGGATTGCCAATCACAGCACTGAGCCAGATTACAGGTGTTCCAAATGATGTGTCGGCTGTGATATTAGCAACATATATAGTGGCATTCAGGGATGCTGTGAAGCCAGTAGCATCTATTGGAAAGAGTATGAGCTTTCGTTATTTGAGGTAATGTGTAAGTATGGTCTCTAGCTGACATTGTCCCAGTAAGGGCTTAAGATTACTGGCTCATGCTGTCACACCAGTGGTGTAGCCAGGTCACAGACGACGCCCGGGCACTGCACGTGTTTGTTGTTTTTTTTTTTTTTTTTGGTCGGGGGGGAGGTGGGCTGTGGGCATGCTCCCCTAGTAAATTTTTGCATCTTAGAGGTAGCTACTCAGATTGTTCTTGAGATTATATTTGAAATGCCGTCGGTCTTGAATCGGGAGTAGTTCTGACCCATGACTTCGGCATATATACGTGCGTGCAGTACAGGTCTTCACCAGTATTAAATGCCAAACGTGCGAACAGTGAGGTTAAGAGAGTGTAGGAAACTGCATCATTCCAAATAGCTATACTACAAAAGTACGATGTTCAACTGTTTTCCGGACGCTGGCGCCCGGGTGGGCCCGGGTTTGGTTACGCCACTGTGTCACACACAGACTAATTTTCCCCTGGTCCCACCTTCCCCCATTGGTGGCACCCACCCACCTCCCCCCTACAGGTAATACCCACCCACCTTTCCCTGCAGATGACATCCACCCACCTCCCCCCCTACAGGTAATACCCACCCACCTTTCCCTGCAGATGACACCCACCCGCCTTCCCCTGTGAGATACACCCACCCACCTACCCCTGTGAGATGCACCCACCCACCTACCCCTGTGAGATACACCCATCCACCTTTCCCGGTGGGTGACACCCACCCGCCTTCCCCTGTGAGATACACCCACCCACCTACCCCTGTGAGATGCACCCACCCACCTACCCCTGTGAGATACACCCATCCACCTTTCCCGGTAGGTGACACCCACCCACCTTCCCTTGTGAGATACGCCCATCCACCTTTCCCTGTGGGTGACACCCACCCACCTTCCCTTGTGAGATACGCCCATCCACCTTTCCGATGTCTCATGTTGTGTTGTAATGTCTCATGGTGTCTTATGTTGTGTTTTCATGATGTCTAATGATGTCTCAAGTTGTCTAATGATGTCTCAAGTTGTCTTATGATGTCTCATGGTGTCTTATGGTGTCTCATGGTGTCCCTGTGGGTGACACCTACCCACCTTCCCCTGTGAGATACGCCCATCCACCTTTCCCTGTGGGTGACACCCACCTTTTCCTGCAGGTGACACCCACCCACCTCTCCCTGTGAGATACGCCCATCCACCTTTCCCTGTGAGATGCACCCACCCACCTTCCCTTGTGAGATACACCCATCCACCTTTCCCTGTGGGTGACACCCACCCACCTTCCCCTGTGAGATACGCCCATCCACCTTTCCCTGTGAGATGCACCCACCCACCTTCCCTTGTGAGATACACCCATCCACCTTTCCCTGCAGGTGACACCCACCCACCTTCCCCTGTGAGATACGCCCATCCACCTTTCCCTGCAGGTGACACCCACCCACCTTCCCCTGTGAGATACGCCCATCCACCTTTCCCTGCAGGTGACACCCACCCACCTTCCCCTGTGAGATACGCCCATCCACCTTTCCCTGCAGGTGACACCCACCCACCTTCCCCTGTGAGATACGCCCATCCACCTTTCCCTGCAGGTGACACCCACCCACCTTCCCCTGTGAGATACGCCCATCCACCTTTCCCTGCAGGTGACACCCACCCACCTTCCCCTGTGAGATACGCCCATCCACCTTTCCCTGCAGGTGACACCCACCCACCTTCCCCTGCAGGTGACACCCACCCACCTTCCCCTGCAGGTGACACCCACCCACCTTCCCCTGTGAGATACGCCCATCCACCGTTCCCTGCAGGTGACACCCACCCACCTTCCCCTGTGAGATATGCCCATCCACCTTTCCCTGCAGGTGACACCCACCCACCTCTCCCAATCATGTTCCATCTTTTTTTTTCTGGTGCAAAGCCTAATGGCCAGAGGAAAAATTGACAGCAAGGTGCCGTAGACACTTTTAATTACTTGTTCCCAAATTGCAGTGACTTTAAACCTCATTCTCATTCACTGATTAGTGAGCCTCCCTTGACCAGAGACAGACTTCTCAAGTTTCACATATTGTGTGTGAGACACACACATTTGTGGGTCATCTCACGCTCACACGCATGGACACGCCAGTCTCACGCAACTTTGACAGACCTTTCAGTTCTCTCGGCAGCTCAATGTCTCTTGCTAGTTCGTTCTCACAAGCCCACAAAAGCAGACACGCCGCTCGTCAAAAACATAGTTTCATTCCCAGTCCTCCTGGGAACCGGGCTAAGGTGTGGTTCGTCACAGTAACTGTAAGCACCGATCAGCATCTTAGTGTAGTTGCATGACAGCATAGATAATAGAACTTTTATTATCTATGATGACAGAGTCTCACGCTTCACGCATTTTTTGATGAGGTCTCACTCAATAGAAACTGCTGACCTTGAGAGGTCTGCAGAGAGTGCTTGTCCGGACTGAAAACTGCCTACAGTGCCAAGTCTCATACCCAGACCCCACCCTCTCACAAGGAAGACCATCTGATGACTATTGAGCTCTTTCTTGAGCCTTTTCATCGTAAGAGGATGGTATCTGGGCAAGAGACTAACAGTGCCAGAAATGGAACCCCTAATAGTGAGAGGAGCATTTCTAAGCCCATGTTTGCAAAGGTGGAGAGAAATGGCCAGCCTACCAAGTGCCGACAAAGGCCTTTCTACAACCAGCCACAACAGCTACCACCCTGTGTCTAATTAGATATAAACCCACCCACCTCCTGCTGTCCCACCCTTTCTGATAGTGCAGAACCTATACAGCTCTGCAGCCCAATCACAGACTCATTAGTATGACTCAAGAACATGTGAGATTAAATCTGCAAAAAGGAACTGTAAACCGACCAGCACAAAGCTAACAAAGTCCCTATACAGGGCTACATCAATAGTACTGTGTAAATGATGCCTGGGTGTGGCATTACGCCTTGGTCCCGCCCATACAGATGCACCCTCCCAACACTCTCCTAGATACACCCATTTGTTGTGCATGCATGGAGGAGTGTTTGCAGCTGGGTAGAGCTCTGCGCTACAGGGACACCGAGTCTTTCTTCCAAGTGTACGACTGTCTACTGCAGGACAGTGCTGCATCAGACCATGACACAAGCAAGCACACTTTTTGCTAGAATTTTTTTTAAGCAACCACAAAGTGGTGAGAGGTCCTGTATGCATAAATGTCAACAAACTGTTAAATTGGTAGATGTTTACTGTCATAAAATACCAGGAGTGTACCTTCTGTATTTATATTATGGGCACTTACATGGTTCACACTCGCCAGAGGTGTGGTTTCCAAACTCATTTGCTGGACATGTCTCCACACAGACACCACTGGACTCATAGAATGGCACTGCACAGCTACCTGAAGAGAACAAAGACGCAATACTTTGCTGCACAAGGCTTCTTAAGTGTGTATGATTAGCCTTGTTCTTAGACTCTTGTGCATGGGCAGTCGCAAGAGCAAGGCTACATATTATCTCATTTCCAGAATGCATTGCAATTATTCCACTATGAACAGTCTGAGTGACAAATGTTGAGGAGCACAGCATAATGTGGGGTTCACTCAAGCTTGACCCAATATGTTGAGGAGCACAGCATAATGTGGGGTTCACTCAAGCTTGCCCCAATATGTTGAGGAGCACAGCATAATGTGGGGTTCACTCAAGCTTGCCCCAATATCACAAAACTACAAATAACTCAAGCTGTTACACTGTCCCACCAAGAGGAGATTAATTTTACACTTGGCAGAAGAAGCCACCAATTAAGACATAAAACAGTAACTAATGGGCTACTTGGCCCAAAGCCTGCTTCTCAGTTGGCTCCTGCATAAAATTAATGAAGAAGAACAAAACCAAAAAGTTTTCCAATTTCAAGTTAGTAAACAGAGAACATTCTTCATGGACACGATCACGAGAGAGTTCAGAAACAGACGAGGTCGGACACAGTTGAACTTTACTAATTAAAATGGCTGAGGTCACACTAATTGATTTTTCCCATCTCAACAGACTAGCTCTCTCGACTTTTACTGAGGTGGGGCCCCAGTTTTCAAATCAAGATTCAAGGCTGGGGCCAGTCATAGAAAAAGCTAAAAGCCATTTTAATTAGTAAAGTTCAACCGTGTCTGACCTCCTCTGGTTCAGAAATGTGGTTCAACTTTTTTAGTTGTACATATACAGTCCTACGTGGGCCTATACACATATGTAGCTATATCACTGCAAAAAATGATTGGTTGTTTTAACCACTGAGTGGTTACCCTGGTTGCAGACAAGCTGAGGAGACAGTGGTTACGAGACGTTTATTTTGGTATTAGAGGCTAATTGCATAAGCAATCTGAACCCAAACCATACCTTACAACTGACAACCCTCAGAACATCTGTGAGAGAGTCACTACAACTACACTTCAAATATATGATGCTTTTGTGGTGACTTTCTCACAGATGTTCAGTGGTTACTATATCTGCAAGATCATGCGTTGGTTATTGGATGCTCTTTGACACAAGCAGGTGTGACCCTTTCACAGATGTTCAGTGGTTTCTAACTGCAAGATCCTGGTTGTAAGATAGTCTGGGAAGTTTCCTCTATGGTTGTCTTATGCAATTAGCAAACATAACCACTGTCTCTTCAGTTCTGTCTGCAACCAGGGTAACCACTCAGTGGTTAAAACAACCAATTTGTTTTTGCAGTGATATATACAAGACCATTTCTACAGCATGACACAGCTATTACCTTCTTGAATAGTGGCTGTTGTATCATTTGCCCAGTAAATGAGATATTCTTGTACCACTGCATACCTGTGATGACAAGATGGAGAACCTGTAGCTAGGACACTCAACTTGTAGCTATATAGCTCATTTGCAAGTGACATGCAAGTATGGTTTCTTCCATTCTGTGTGGTTGCCTGGTTGAACTAGAGTGTCTGACCAATCGATGTCATGGCCAGTGTCAATATAGTATGTTTGGCAAGGGTACGTAGAGGTCATGACACCGACTGGTCAGATGTCCCAAGTCATTGACCACTCTTCCAACATGCAGACAACCCCAGAGAGAGAGGCTACCAGCAGTCTATGATACGTACATGCACAGACTAGCCATCCATCATTGTTCTCCCCCCATATACTGTATTGCCCCAAGCAAGCACCCATTTCTGTGCAAGTGCCTGCTGCCCATATTACATATGAAATTTAACTTCACTTTCTGTGCTTCTATTTCTCTACCTACCCTATGCCTATCTATCAACTTACGCAAATCTGACAGCTCCAGTGCCAGCAGAAGGAGCAATCCATGAGACTGTAATAGAACTTTTATCTGTCCGGCTGTTGTGGGTGATAGCAATCTGCAGGTGGTGGAGTTTAGGTACACAATGCAACTACCAGTATATACCTATATATTTATAACTGCTATGTCATTATTCATTGGGGGAACCTGTTAGATGGATAGATGTATGGATAGATGCGTGGATATAGAGGGATGATTGGAAGGATGAAAAATTAGATGGATGCATGGAATCCAGGAATCTAGTTGCCTATTCTTACATACATTAGGTGGGACACAACAGCTGAGTCTTGTATCACTTCCAGCTGAAGGTTCTACAAAGGTGCCCACAGGGGAGTCATCAGCTGCAAGCCTGCCCTGGATAAAGAAACCTCTGAAGGTGGGACTGTTACCAGCAGCCGAGAGAGTCACTGCATGGGGGGAGGGAAAAATCTACTGCTCAACCATGTTCACGCTCAGTCATCACCACAGTCTGAAACAATGGTCTGAGTTTAGCATCGCATGGTTCTCAGCTGATATACTACCAAAATGAAGTTGTTTCATCTGTGAACTGAGTTGTGAGATGTTATAGTCACACTGTTTGCCAAACTCACATTGATATGTTCTTCCTGGTAGGTATGTGAGGCTCCCACCCCCATCACCCTCGAAGACGCTGAGGTCAATGCGGTAGGGGTTTGATGTGTTCTGCGGTGTGGCTGGGTGGTTGGGAGTAACAGTAGTGCAAGCTTGCTGGGGGGCGCCAGTGGAGAAGGAAAGGGCAGGACCCACACAAGAAGCAAGCAGCAGCACCACTGCTACCAGGGCCCTCATACTTGAATGTGTTCTGCGCCTACATATATATGTATAAGACATTGTTCTCCCACGATCAAATAGCTGCATTTCCAGGCTACTGGGACCTGATTATTTAGGGGCGCATCTACAAACTATTTTTCCCTGAAATAACGGTAATTTTCAAGTGTTCTATCGATAGTCAGGCCATACCAAATTGATTTTATGTTTCACGGATTTCTTAGGTCAGAAACATGACCCGGTAGGCAGGCCAAAAAATAAAAATAAAAATGACCAAACTTCTCATGAATTTAATTAGATACCACTCAGCCACACAAAACTGCTCGCCATCCTCCATTCTTGCCATGTGGTGAGTACTTAGCCTCGTTTCCAGGCCTTCGCGCGTTCGTCACTTGCAGTACGATAATTCGTACTGCTAGCGACGAACGTGCAAAGGCCTAGGAACGAGGCTAGTGAGTACTGGATTACGTGTACCCGGCCGGATCCGTGAAACATTAAATGAAGGTATGGCCTCATGTATGTAATGTACACGCTCACTAAACGTCAGTCTAGGTATCCCCCTCCTCTATTAGAATGAACAATTTATTTTTACTGCATTATTTGTAATGTAGTTTGTAGATGCCCCCCTTACCCCAATGCATTCGCAGCTGCTCGAGCTCATTATCACTAGCCACTGATACTGTTCGTATAATTATGCAACTACCGGTAGTTCTGTTGGTCTTCAGCCACCTCACGCTGCTCAGCCGTGTTTCCGGCAGAGTTGGCGGGATCGAGCGCACGTCTGCTACATTCTAAAAAGCACTCTTGGAGATTGTTCTTGTGCGTTAATCTAGCTTGCGACTGGCTAAAGTGGCGACTGGATCGCTGTCAATCTAAAAGTGTCTTTTCATGCTTTAGCTCAGGAGTGTTTCAAGTTTATGTTCTTTCTGTCTCTAGTTTGTGTGCTGGCATCTGCTAGCGTCGTTCTCTGGCCTCCGTGCCAAAGAGAGAGTCGTCATGACTGAACAAGTGTATGTTCGTGTGTCTCGTAATCTGCTTGTGGTTGCTGTCTGTGTGGCTGTTTGTGTGGCGATGTTCTCTTCTGGTGTCGTTGCTAGTGCTAGTGTTTTTGTTAGTCTCGCGGAGCCAGACTCTCACACGAAAAGCGGGAGAGAGTCTGGTGACACTCGCATATTGAGTTGGTGTTGCACTGTCAGCATGTCAGTAGGTAATTAAGTAGGTGCGAACAAGTGTGCGATTGACAGGGAAGTCAAGGAAGTGACATTGAAGCCAGACCACTTTGCCGCTCTAACCTACTTATGGTCAATTATCGCCCACAGAAATTCCGTGGCCTATTAGCACCAACTCAATATGCGAGTGTCATCAGACTCTCTCCCCGCTTTTCGTGTGAGAGTCTGGCTCCGTGAGACTATGTTTTTGTGTCCATGGTCAACGAGGACTGAAACCAACTCTTCAGTCTGAACTAAGAAACGTGTGTATCACTGCTGCCCCCTTGGGCATCATCCAGTATAAAAAAAAAAAGACTATCAACGCAGCTCAACATATCACGTCTTGGAGTACACCTCTGGTCTGGATGTGTGCTTGGCCCAGATAGGACACTCCTGGCTTCTCATGGCTGTCAGTCCTTTCTTTTTAGAGCCACCCCTTGCCAGAACTGGACTAGTGTTGCCAAGAAAAGATATTGTGTGAAGATGTTATACTTCGACGAATTCATCCTGCCTCCTTGGACACATCCTTAAAGATTGAGACTCTACGCAACACTGGTCGCTGAAATCTGTACATGTGTCTGTTGTTTGGTGTAGATGTGTGCTGGTGAAAGTGGGACATTCACTGGCCTTCTGTGGCTGTCAGTCCCCACACAAAACTAGCCAGAATCTTGCCCTGGATGCATGCTGCTTATTTTGTACCTGTGTGCAGTGTGTAAATTGCTCGGACAGTTTTTTTTTTTTTTTGTGTTTTTGTGGTTTGTTCTGTCCTTTATGTTTATGGCTGTATGCTTATGCATTCCCTTCATCATCATACAGCATACGGGTACAGCTTGTGGTATGCGCAAACATAGGTGCAAATCATGCGCACGCATACGTACATGTCTAGGGAACCCTTCGCAAAGTCAAAGAGATAACTGCAGTGCGTTTGGCAATTAAAAAGGAAGCCAATTTATACGTCTACAGCCGTGTTGCTGCTTTTGAATCCGTTTGTCTTGCTCCCTCTGCAAGCGTACGGCCCTATAAACAGCACACTGCTATTGATCGTTCTTGAGATGTGCAACGGTATTGCGTCAAGCTTCTGCCGTTTGCATACGCAACACTCGAGCCCCGCTCCCTTTGCAAACTCACTTGATTCCTCACTGCCTATTGTATGCGAAATCTCTGCGGCTTTGTTCTTTGCTCTGCACAAAATTAATATTTCGCCACCAACAACGGTAGAGACGAAATATCTACAATGCTGTCAATATCGCACACCTCACCCCACCCAAGACCGACGCCGGCGCACAAGCATACGCCCATATCGCGCGCGTATTGATACCATATAGCGGGAAATTTTCGCTGGGTGCAAATTTTCGCGATTTTCGCGGACGGACCTGCTTCCCCGAAAATAAAAACCGCGAAAAAAATGGAAAATGATGACGTCATTACGTGCATACGTCGAGTACCCACATGACCCATGTGAACAAGATGGTTCTCTACAGTCTGTCTGCCCTCTAAATGGTTGCTGTATAGAAGAATCAGCCTCCTACTGTACAAAATACCAACGAAACCGTAAGAGACGCTCCGAAGATGTCGCATCAACCGGTAGGGGTGTGGTCAGAGCGTCCCCGTTCCGCGAAAATAAAAACCGCGAAAATTTCTTCTGAAGGGTCTGGACGCTTTTCCGCGAAAATTTGCACCAGCGAAAATTTCCCGCTATACGGTATTAGGTCGCGTGCTTGGGTGGGGCTGAGACGGGAAACAGAAATTCACGAGCACACAATGACAACTGTAATACATAGACATGACTCTGTGAGTGCCAAATCTACTAAACAAAGCTTGAAAATATATATTCCTTGTACTATGATAAGACAAGACAATGTGTCTGAGAGAGGCTGCTAGCTATACATGCAGTGATCACAAAGTCTTCTCTCGTCAGAAACTCCCAGCACGGACCGCAGATGTACGTTGATTTTGAAGTAGCATTCCTGCTTGAATTGTTCAAGGGTCCTCGATGCTGCAGAGAATACGTGAAGAATAAAAATAAGGAAGTTCACTGCAAAATTATGTACATGTATAATAGCCTTGTTCCCAGGCCACTCCCAGATTTCGTCTTGCACTTGATTTTCCTATACGGCTGCGAGATAAATCTGGGAGTGACCTGGGAAGGAGGCTGCATGTATACTAGGCACCATATTTGATGTAAACTAACCTTTCTTATGCATCCAGAACACACTTGTCTGAAGGGGGGAGGGGTGTAATAGAGTTACTTAAAATGGATACTACTGTTGAGTAATATTATGACATTGTAGAGATGTGTCATGCAATGAACTGTAAGACAGAAAGCTAGAAGAGGTCTGACATGCCTGCTCACATGCAGAAGATACCAAATTTTGGAATTGATTAAAGTAAGTGTGCTGGTAGTGATAGAATCCTTCCTTAGTGCATTAGTATACATTCCTGAGCCAATCAAGTAATGCTTTTTCTAGTCTCCCGTTGACTTGGTTTAGGTACGTAGGGCCTACTTTTTGTTTTCAATAATAAATCTACCAGCAACTTTTCATCTCTTCAAGCTTTCTCCGACCAGCTCTTGAGACTGATGTTTTATGCACATAGTAGGTATGTATGTCGGACCTTGTCATAACCATGTTCAGCTTGCAGACTATGCTGGAGAAGACAGCTTGCAGATTAGGTTGAAGGAGACAGCTTGCAGACTAGGTTGGAGGAGACAGCCCCAGTGCTACAGTATTTATCCCACTGCACTGTATACACCATTCATTTTATCAGCATTCCTCGCATACCGGGTAAAAGAGCTTACAAGAGTGAGGCAGAAAAAACAAACAAAGCCCCAAGGGTCACCTGCACAATGTTCTGAGGAGGTCATACATATGCATAGTGTTGTGACTGCAGCCATTCAACAGTGGCTCCAAGCTCTCGTTTGTCTCCCGGCACACTTGCAAGGGATACATATGAATCTAGTATAGAAGTTTGCTGTAAACAGGTAGGTGAATCCTTAGACTCTTGTGCATGGGCAGTCGCAAGAGCAAGGCTACACATTATCTCATTTCCAGAATGCATTGCAATTATTCCACTATGGATCGTCTGGGAGACAAATGTTGAGGGCCGGGCACAGCATAAGGTAAGGTAAATTAAGTAGTTTACAGTAAGCAAAAAAGTGTGGGGTTCACTCAAGCCTGCCCCAATATAGCTGTATCACAAAACTTCAAATAATTCAAGCTGTTACACTGCCCCACCAAGAGGACATTAATTTTACACTTGGCAGAAGAAGCCACCAAGACATAAAACAGTAATTAATGGGCTTTTACCAACAAAAAAGTTTTCCGATTTCAAGTTAGTAAACAGAGAGCGTTCTTCTTCGTAGACTGATCATGATCATGAGAGAGTTCAGAAATGTGGTTCAACTTTTTAGTTGTACATATACAGTCCTACGTGGGCCTATACATGCACATGTGTAGTTACAGAGTGTATATACAAGACCATTTCTACAGCATGACACAGCCATACCTTCTTGAATAGTGGATGTTGTATCATTTGCCCAGTAAATATCATATGTCTGCACCACTGCATACCTGTGATGACAAGATAGAAAATCTGTAGCTAGGACACTCAACTTGTAGCTATATAGCTCATTTGCAAGTGACATGGTTTCTTCCATTCTGTGTGGTTGCCTGGTTGAACTAGAGTGTCTGACCAATCGATGTCATGGCCAGTGTCAAATAGTATGTTTGGCAAGGGTACGTAGACGTTAGCACATCTGCAGACACCCCCACTCCCTGAACAGAAAGAGAGGCATGCTACCAGCACTCTATGATTAGTTGCTCACATGCACAGACTAGCTATAGCTACCATCCATCATTGTTCTCCCCCCAACCCCCCCCCCCCCCCCCCCCCCCCCAACATATATTGTACTGCCCCAAGCAAGCACACATTTCTGTGCAAGTGCCCACTGCCCAGGCCATATTACATATGAAATTTAACTTCACTTCTGTTTCTCTACCTACCTATGCTTACATAGCTATCTATCAACTTACGCAAATCTGACAGCTCCAGTGCCAGCAGAAGGAGCAATCCATGAGATTGTAGTAGAACTTTTATTTGTCGCATTGTTGTGAGTGATAGCAATCTGTAGGTGGTGGAGTTTAGCTAAGTACACAATGCAACTACCAGTATATTATAACTGCTATCTCATTATTCATTGGGAGAATCTGTTAGATGGATAGATGTGTGGATATAAAGGGATGATTGGAAGGATAGATGAAAAATTATATGGATGGAATCCAGGAATCTAGTTGCTGGGGATTTTTTTCTTACATACATTAGGTGGGACACAAGAGCTGAGTCTTGCATCACTTCCAGCTGAAGGTTCTACAAAGGTGCCCACAGGGGAGTCATCAGCTGCAAGCCTGCCCTGGATAAAGAAACCTCTGAAGGTGGGACTGTTACCAGCAGCAGAGAGAGTCACTATGTAGTGGAAGTAAAGAAAGAGATGTGATCATAAGTGAAGGTCTCAGAGCCATATTGGGCTAACAAATAATCTCACTCCCTTAATTCTTCAGGCTCAAGTTCTGATCTTACAGTCCGTAACATCCAGTTAATAGCTGAATTACAAAGACTATTTTGTATATAGCTAGCCACAATGTTCTACAACATTTGACCACTTCTGAATTAGCATAGTACATGTTCACTGCTTGCCTACAATTTGATGTAGCCTGCGTCCCATGCATGCATGTAATTTCCTAACACTATCGGATGTTATGTTCTGTCTCCACCCAAGAACAAAGATAGATGACTTTGCTACTCTAGGATTGGAAAACTAGATAGCCAGTTACGTATCTTTTCTACTCGCCCAACTCACATTGGTAAGTCCTCCGTGGTAGGTACGTAAAGCCCCACCCCCGTCATCAAAGACGCTGAGGTCAATGCGGTAAGGGTTGATTGTGTTCTGCGGCGTGGCTGGAGGATGGTTGGGAGTAACAGTAGTGCAAGCTTCCTGGGGAGCGCCGGTGGAGCGGGAAAGGGCAGGACCCACACAGAAGGCGAGCAGTAATACCACCGCCACAAACTGGACTCTCATGTTTGTTGTTGACAATTCGACGCCGAATAGCCAGCCCCTCCCACTTACAGTCCCTCCAAATTACATAATAAGGCGCTCCTATTATTCATGGTTGAAATGTATATGCAAAGTGTATTGTATACATCTGACAAACGCTTGGGCATGACGATATTGGTACTAGTTAAACATCA
Organism: Agelas oroides; assembly: GCA_949130485.1. Taxonomy (NCBI): domain Eukaryota; kingdom Metazoa; phylum Porifera; class Demospongiae; order Agelasida; family Agelasidae; genus Agelas; species Agelas oroides. The sequence goes on along the minus strand of OX422205.1, from coordinate 5,659,866 downwards.
ACCTAGCTAGTAGCTACTTTCATGGTTACTGGTTACAGCTAGCGACAAGTATAAATGCAAGTGATTCTAATGCATGGTTGGACTGCACTGTGGCATGATTAAATGATAGCTGCAGTTATGTGTAAGCTATGTGTATAGCAAGACTATTAGTGATCATCCTTCTCACAAGGCGGTGGTATCTGATTCCTTCAGAGGCAGCTCGCTCATTGGATTTGGGACCTGCAGACAAATTGAGTAACCAGATTTCATTACCCAAACAGGCAGAAAATATTAACAAGCTGGGACATTCAAATTCTTTTCACTAGCCTCATTCCCAGGCTGCCTGGGAATGAGTCTACTTTGCACTAAACTGGTATGGCGAAAAATCATACTGATAAAATTTACAAGCACAATTTGGTTTTTGTCTGCCATTTGTGGCACTCATAAGCACCTGACTGTATATCTCACTGAAACCCATGTTCATGGTCACCTACCCCAAATGCTATTGCTTGAGGTGTCGGATGCTCTGCCAATTGATTCTCAATGACAGTGCTGGAGCCTGAGGTTGCAAAGGAAGTGATGGTGGAAGCTGGAATTCCCTCATGAGCTGAAGTTGGGAATGTGGCTACATTCTGAGTGTTGGGAAGAGTAGCTGTGCTGCCTACCCTAGTCCCTGTGGCAATTGTCCGGTTGGCTTGAGTGCGTTGTGAACACTGAATCATCCTTTCTGTAGGGTTGAAATACAGTTGAGTTGCACAATCATATTGATTGTTAAAGGGGTTGTTTGGGTTTTTATAGTAACCAGTTCAATTTCAATAGCGTACATACAAGAATATGCATGTATATACAGCTGCTAGCTTGTACAGATACCTGTGTCAAGGATGTGTTTCTTCCGTCTTTTGAGACACAGAAATCCACACAAGCAGACCATAGAAACAACAACAAGTAGTGCCACAGCACCAACTACAATCCACACTATGGTGAAATTCACTGTTGGATCCGCACTTGGTGTGACATCAGCTGTTATGCAATAGAGAAAATGTACTTTCATAAATTTCACACACCTGACAAGGGTTGCACCCCCCCCCCCCCCCCCCATGCAGCCAATATTATAGTACAGCAAAAGTGATCTGACAATTCAGTGCTAATAACGTACGAGGGAAGATGATCTGCAGTTCTGAAGTCTGTTCTTGGGGTGCCATTTCTCGAGCTACTACAATGACAGTCAATTTTCCTTCATACTCTCCAGCTTGTAGTGGTACTGCACTTCTATAAAAAATTTGTTTTGTAAGTTTTATTAGAGGAACTGCGTTTTGGTCAAAGTTGGGATCATTTGCATCAACAATCAACAAATCTGACTCTTCTCCATCCTCAAATGTGAATGACGCATTTGTATTTGTTTCAATTTGGAATATCACTGCTCGAGGAATCTGAAAGTATGTATTGTTTATGAAGACTGTGAAAGTTATGACAGGTTCTCCATCACGTGTGTCAGCTGTAACTAAAACTGTGTAACGTGTAGCATTTAAGATAGTCCCGTAGTCATCTGGAACTGGAAGAAATTAATCACGTGTCAATGCTCTGGTATTATGGCATCATAGTGTCATTAGCTACAGAACAGTACACTAAAAAGACTATCTCAAACAGAAGTATTAAAGTTCTTAAACTACATTGCCTTCACTGAATATAATGGTTTTGGAAATTACATTGCGAATCTTCTTGATGCTTGTCATAAGAGTTTCATATGCATACTGCATGCTTGCTTGCTACTTCAATCTTATGCATACATAAAATGGCTCCAACTTACAGGGGCTACACAGAGAGGTTGTGTGATTTCCGTAGTGACCATCTGGGCACTCTGCCGTGCACCTTCCACTGTAGTAGTAGAGAGAGTCCCCACAAGGTTCAGAGAGAACGCTACAGTCAGGGCCTGTGAAATCAGGGTGGCACTCGCATCGAGTCTGTTCACCAGCCTCCTCAAAACATGTTCCACCATTCAAACAGGAATCTGCCTGACAGAAGGAGAGATCAGATTCACACTGTGGGCCACTAAAGCCAGGAGCACATTCACAGATTGTTTCGATACCAAGCCCTTCGAAACAAGTTCCACTGTTCAAGCATGTCTCTTCCTCACAGAATGGAAGATCAGTCTCACATGCAGTTCCAGCAAAACCTTCATGACAACTGCAATTGGTTCCATTTCCAAGTCCCTCAATGCATGTTCCATTGTTGTAGCAAGTGTCTGGTGTACAAAAATCCAAATCTATACTGCAGTTTGAGCCACCGAATCCAACAGCACAAGAACATGTTGTCTCAGTACCAGGTCCTTCGTTGCATGTCCCCCCATTAAGACAGGTCTCTGGTGTACAGAACTCAAGGTCTACACTACAGTTTGCACCAGTGAAACCAGCAACACAATCACAGAAGGTTTGAGTTCCAGGTCCTTCACGACATGTGCCACCATTAAGACAGGTCTCAAGTGTGCAGAATGGAAGGTCTATTCCACAGTCATGTCCAGTGTACCCTTCAGGGCAGGTACAGTTTGTCTCGGGTCCAAACTCTTCAACACAAGTTCCACCATTCATGCATGTCAATGGCTGACAGGCTGTGTAGTTTCCGTCATCTTCACCACATCTCATTCCAGCAAAACCCAATGCACACTCACATCGAGTCAGTGTTCCGACATCCTCTAAACAAGTACCATTGTTAAGGCATGTGTCTGGCTGACAGAAAGGCAAATCAACACTGCAGTTTGTACCAGTGAAACCAGCAGCACAGTCGCAAGTTGTCAAGGTTCCAACCCCCTCGTAGCATGTACCACCATTAAGACAGGTCTCAGGTGTACAGAATGGAAGGTCTATTCCACAGTCAGATTCAGTGTACCCATCGGCACAGGTACAGCTTATCTCGGGTCCAAACTCTTCAACACAAGTTCCACCATTCATGCATGTCAATGGCTGACAGGCTGTGTAGTTTCCGTCATCTTCACCACAAAGCATTCCAGTAAATCCACTAACACAGTCACAACGAATCTGTTGGCCTGCTTCTTCGATACATGTTCCATTATTAAGACAGGTCTCGGGTGTACAGAACTCGAGGTCTACACTACAGTTTGCACCAGTGAAACCAGCGACACAGTTACAGAAGGTTTGAGTTCCAGGTCCTTCATGACATGTACCACTGTTAAGACAGGTGGTATTTGTGCAGTATGGAAGGTCTATTCCACAGTCAGGTCCGGTGTACCCTTCAGGGCAGGTACAGTTTGTCTCAGGTCCAAACTCTTCAACACAAGTTCCACCATTCCTGCATGTGGTTGGCTGACAGGCTGTGTAGTTTCCGTCATCTTCACCACATCTCATTCCAGCAAAACCCAATGCACACTCACATCGAGTCAATGTTCCAACATCCTCTAAACAGGTACCATTGTTAAGGCATGTGTCTGGCTGACAGAAAGGCAAATCAACACTGCAGTTTGCACCAGTGAAACCAGCAGCACAGTCACAAGTTGTCATGGTTCCAACCCCCTCGTAGCACGTACCACCATTAAGACAGGTCTCAGGTGTACAGTATGGAAGATCTATTTCACAGTCAGATCCAGTGTATCCGTCGGCACAGGTACAGCTTGTCTCGGGTCCAAACTCTTCCACACAAGTTCCACCATTCATGCATGTTAATGGCTGACAGGCTGTGTAGTTTCTGTCATCTTCACCACATCTCATTCCAGCAAAACCCAATGCACACTCACATCGAGTCAATGCTCCAACATCCTCTAAACAGGTACCATTGTTAAGGCATGTGTCTGGCTGACAGAAAGGCAAATCAACACTGCAGTTTGCACCAGTGAAACCAGCAGCACAGTCACAAGTTGTCATGGTTCCAGGCCCTTCATAACATGCCCCACCATTAAGACAGGTCTCAGGTGTACAATAGTCTAAATCCACGCTGCAGTTTGCACCAGTGAAACCAGCAGCACAGTCGCAAGTTGTTAAGGTTCCAACCCCCTCGTTGCATGTACCACCATTAAGACATGTGTCTACCTCACAGAAGGGAAGATCAATATCACAACTTGTGCCATTAAATCCTTCAGTACAAATACAGCGAGTTGCTGGACCATATTCCTCCACACAAGTCCCACCATTATCACAAGTGGTTGGTTCACAGTCTGGAGGGTCTGTTTCACACAGCATTCCAGTGAAGCCAGTGGGACACTCACATGATATCATTGTTCCTCTTCCTTCGGTGCAAGTTCCACCATTCATGCAGGTTGTTGGTGTGCAGAAGATGAGATCTGTTGAGCAGTTAGATCCACTGAAACCGCCAGCACACATGCACACAGTTTCTATACCAGGACCTTCTATGCATGTACCACCATTCTGACAGGTCTCATTTGTGCAGAAGGTTTCCTCCACATCACACATGGCCCCTGAGTAGCCCAAAGGGCACTGGCAAATGAATCCATTCACTGTGTCTGTGCATGTTCCGCCATTATCACAGGGGTCACTCATACACTCGTTTATTTCTATTGAGCAGTTGAGGCCAGTGTAGCCAGGTGGACAGTTGCACATGAAATCCAGCCCACTCTGTGCACAGGTTCCACCATTCTCACACGGATTGGGGTCACATGGAGTTATGTCCACTTTGCATCGCTCACCACAATAATCTGATGGACAGTTGCACTCAAATCTGCCGAAGAGGAGGTTGGTACAGTTGCCACCATTGAAGCAGGCAGGCTCACCAGTTGTAGTTGGTATTGACTCACATTCGTCAATGTCTTGTGAACAGTTGGACCCTGTGAAGCCAATGAGGCAGTTGCATGTGTATGTGGTGTTTTCATCACTGCAGCCTACAGATCCTGTGGTGTTACATGGTCCAAATGGTCGTGGCTGACAGTAGTCTATGTCCACCTCACATCGTCCACCAGTCTAGCCAGGATAACAGTCACCCTGAAAGTCATTGATCAAGTCAGTACATTCACCATTTACACATCCAGTTGTTTGACACTCATCAACATTGATCTCACAGGATGTGCCAGTGAACCCAGCGAGACACATACACGCGAACGATTCAACACCATCAACACACGTCCCATTCCCACACTCCACTCCCACACAGTCATCTATTGTCATCTCACAGTTGGTGTCTGTGAAGTCTGGTGGACAAGTACATGTGTAGTTGGTTGTACCCTGTGCATTGCATGTTCCTCCATTTGTACAAGAATTAGGCTGACAGGGATCTACAGATAGTGATATACAGACACTAGATTAAAAAGATATGTTTAGCTTCTAGGTTATTGACAATATTCATGCAAGACCAGGTCTCAACAGTCCCGCTTTCAGAAGTGATTTTCAAATTTTTCATTCATATAACCTGTGCATCTGTTCTATATAGGATCATGAATTAAGATAGTATATAAAGTTCGTATAACTTCACTTCAGTAACCCATGAAGGATGCAAGGCATTACTAAACTTTCAGCTACATGCAGCTATGTTCAGTAGAGTAGATATTCATGATAGCTATACTAAGTACAAGTAATATTCACTCACCTGCAGGAGGATTCACTGTCACAAATGCTCTCCCTCTCACCTCAATTAGTGGATTGACTACTAGCACTTGAATGGTTAATTCGTAGGTATCTGGCGGAAACACTGGGCTTGATCTAATATACAGGATCTTAGATGCTATGTTAATGATATCGGTATTGGTTGAACCAGGGAAATGTTCTTCACCATTCTGTCCATTTGAAAATTTGAATAGGTCATTCATAGCAGTCAAGATGAGTAAAACTACTGGTGTATTAGTGAAGGCAAAACTGTTAATCGAAACACCGAAGTATATCACAGGTGTCCCAAGTGGTGTGTCCACGGTGATCTCAGCAACATATCTAGTTGCATTCAGAGATACATTGTAGTTAACAGGATCTAGTGGAAGAAACCAAAATTGTTTATAGAGAAGGATCATATAAATCACATGAGGACAATCCCAGCCAAAAAGCAGTGGTTGTTGATTTGTATTAGATGCTCTAGTAACCATCAAGGTGCACAGCTTCACCAGGCATAGCTATATAGAGCATCTAGTTAAAACATCAGAACTGGTTTAGTTAAAAAAAAAAAAAGAACTTACATACTCTTGCTCCAACCTTACACCAGCTACATGTGTAAATGAACATGGTGTAACTTATCTCTAATGCCTTAGAAGTGGCACTTACATGGTTCACACCGCCCTGTGGAGTAGTTCCCAAACTCCTCTGCTGGACACATCTCCACACAAACATCACTAGACTCATACAGTGGCACCTCACATTGACCTAAGAGGATTCAGAGAAAATTGTTTTAAGTGCATTGATAACTTGTCTTCAATGAATGTCCCTGATTTCTCTAGTGTTAGAAACCGGTCATTATTATTGCAAATGTGTCTTAGTATTTGCTAGTGTGATTCACGTGAATATAGACAACAACATACTTAAGTCAAACAACAAAACTTACTTCCTTCTTGAATAGCAGCTGTTCTTTCATTAGCCCAGAAAGTTCTGAATGTTGTAACAACTGCATATCTGCAGCATATAGACAGAGATCTAATTCATGTAAAGGTTGCTCTGATGTACTCAGTATCACAGTACATTGAGTCAAGGTCAATAGGTATTCTACACAGCATGGACATTTCACTAGAATCATCTCAAAATACTGTTTGCAGAGTGTGACAAACATTCTCTCAAGGCATGGGTAGCTATTTAGTAAAACTTTAGCTCCAAGAGTTCAAACATGCAACTTTTGGACAATGGATAATTTGTGAGTACCTCCAGGGGTTGCAAACATATAGTTAGACGTCTATAGGCAAGCATAACTATCCACTTCATAGCTATGGTCACAATGCACTTCTGTATTGCTTCCACCTAAGAAATATACACATACTGTGGGTCATTGTAATCAAATGATGCATCAGTGGTTCTTCATACACTAGTCTGCAACTCTATATGTATTTCACTGTCGTTGATACCCTAAACATATATCACTCTAGCAATACAACGTGAGATGGGTTCTCAAAAATCAGCTTATCACTTTGTTGAAATTTTGCCCTGATGACTGGTTGAATTGTTTGCAAGTGATTCATAGTGTCTACTGAACTTACACAAATCTGACAGCTCCAGTACCAGCTGGTGGAGCAATCCATGAGACTGTAACAGAACCTTTGTCACTCGGGCTGTTGTGGGTTACAGCAGTGTTGTTTTTGTTAACTATAACTAAAACTAAAATGCGTTTTAGTAAGGCATAAAACCTTTTAGTAATTAAAACTAAAACTAAGATCGATGTTGTCTTCGTCCGTTAATTAAAAACTACAACTAAACCAGTTTGATATCACCCAAAAATGGTAGTTAACTACAACTAAAAGTACCGATACTAGCCCTTTTTAGATTTAGTAATTAAAACTATAACTAAACTAACAATTTTAACCTGTAGCCTAATTAAACTAGAACTAAACTAAGAGTCCCAACATTAAACTAAAACAACACTGGGTTACAGCACTCTGCAGATGGTGGAATTCACCCAATGATGGTAAAATCATTGTTATCCCTACTTTGTCTAAAGTGGAGTATGGCTAACATTTGCAATAGCTGCATATCTGATTGATCCAACAGTCTTAATGGTTTATTTTAGAAGGTATGGACTATGGTTGGGCTAGGGGCTTAGAGTTTGGTTTAGAGCTGACTGCATTACACATCAGTGTCAGGGTGAAGGACTGTGCACAAATGCATGTATGTCCCAACTGCCTACACAAATGCATGTACTCCCTGCCAGGCCAATAGTCATGTCCTACACAAATATGATCTGAAGTATACAGCTTTCTTTTACATACATTACTAATGTTGCATGAGCTGAGTCTCACACCACCTCCAGATGGAGGTTCTACAAAGGTGCCCACAGGGGAGTCATCAGCTGCAAGTCTGCCCTGGATAAAGAAACCTCTGAAGGTGGGGCTGTTACCAGCAGCAGAGAGAGTCACTGCATGGGAGAGATCCAAACTGCAGCAACTCATTTTGTGGCGTATAAGAGCAATGTCATCTGCATACATTGGAAAACTGCTCAGTATGTGAGATTAAGTGTTACACATATATAACACCAGTGCTCCATATGACTCGCTCACGCTCGCCCTGCAATGCACCTAGTTTTATCGGTATATATATAGGATCACATAGGCCTAATCCCGTGATTAATACGACTCACGCTGGTACGTCCTCTCGGGCACGTACGTCAAGTTCCCTCGCCGAGCATCAAAGACACCGAGACCAATGCGGTAGGGATTGGTGTTTGAAGACTGCGACGCCGCCTGCTGATGATTGGGAGTAGCTGTAGTGCAAGCTTCCAGAGGGGCTCCGGTGCGGTAAGAAAGGGTGGGAGACACAGAGACGAGCAGTACCACGACCACCGCTGAAAGGACACTCATGTTTTTGCAGGTTATTGCGATAACCCATTCAGGTAGCCAGCCCCACCCACTTAATTATCACGTGAGGAATGATCGAGCTCCCCCATAGTCTCGTGCCCAGACCCCACCCCTCACGAGGAAAAGGGGTCTGGTTACAATACGACATCCCGCTCGACCCAATGACGTAGCCGTCTGGCATGTGAAATGACCAATCACAGCACAGCTAGAGTAATAATTACTCGAAGCTCCACGTGTCAGAGAAATTGTGCGGCTTACAAAATGATGATGGCGCTTTTGCCGTTTTGCGCATGCCAAGACTCAACGCGTCCTTTACAGAGATGACCATCAACAAGACGATAGGTGAACTAACCCTAACCCTTTTCCTCCTCGTGAGGGGTGGGGTCTGGGCACGAGACTAGCTCCCCCATGCCCACACCGGAACGCGAACATTGAAGTGCACAACTTCAATTTTTCGCGTTCCGGTGCGGGGAGCCTGGGAACGAGGCTACTATATGGTTGTAAAGATATCATTGTTCCTCTTCCTTCAGTGCAAGTTCCACCATTCCGCGTTATTCGTACTGCAAAAACTGTGGTGGAGGACTAGGAACGAGGCTAGTATTAAACATCACCACCATAAACAGGTCTCTCATGTTTGCTGTTGACAATTCAACGCTAAATAGCCAGCCCCTCCCACTTACAATCCCTCCAAATTACATAATAAGGTGTTAATATTATTCATGGTTGAAATGTCATGCAAAATGTAAAATATTGTAGTATACATCTGGCAAACGCCTTGGTGTTAGGCATGACAATATTGGTACTAGTTAAACATCAACCTAGCTAGTATATAGTTCCTTTCATGGTTACTGCTAACGATGCAAGTGATTCTGATGCATGGTTGGACTGCATTGTGGCATGATTAAATGATAGCTGCAGTTATGTGTAAGCTATGTATATAGTAAGACTATTAGTGATCATCCTTCTCACAAGGTGGTGGTATCTGATTCCTTCAGAGGCAGCTCGCTCATTGGATTTGGGACCTGCAGACAAATTGAGCATTACCCAAACAGGCAGAAAATATTAACAAGCTGGGACATTCAAATTCTTTTTGCTAGCCTCATTCCCAGGCTGCCTGGGAATGAGTCTACTTCGCACTAAACTGGTATGGCGAAAAATCATACTGATAAAATTTACAAGCACAATTTGGTTTTTGTCTGCCATTTGTGCACTCATAAGCACCTGACTGTATATCTCACTGAAACCCATGTTCATGGTCACCTACCCCAAATGCTATTGCTTGAGGTGTCGGATGCTCTGCCAATTGATTCTCAATGACAGTGCTGGAGCCTGAGGTTGCAAAGGAAGTGATGGTGGAAGCTGGAATTCCCTCATGAGCTGAAGTTAGGAATGTGGCTACATTCTGAGTGTTGGGAAGAGTAGCTGTGCTGCCTACCCTAGTCCCTGTGGCAATTGTCCGGTTGGCTTGAGTGCGTTGTGAACGCTGAATCATCCTTTCTGTAGGGTTGAAATACAGTTGAGTTGCACAATCATATTGATTGTTAAAGGGGTTGTTTGGGTTTTTATAGTAACCAGTTCAATTTCAATAGCGTACATACAAGAATATGCATGTATATACAGCTGCTAGCTTGTACAGATACCTGTGTCAAGGATGTGTTTCTTCCGTCTTTTGAGACACAGAAACCCACACAAGCAGACCATAGAAACAACAACAAGTAGTGCCACAGCACCAACTACAATCCACACTATGGTGAAATTCACTGTTGGATCCGCACTTGGTGTGACATCAGCTGTTATGCAATAGAGAAAATGTACTTTCATAAATTTCACACACCTGACAAGGGTTGCACCCCCCCCCCCCCCCGTGCAGCCAATATTATAGTACAGCAAAAGTGATCTGACAATTCAGTGCTAATAACGTACGAGGGAAGATGATCTGCAGTTCTGAAGTCTGTTCTTGGGGTGCCATTTCTCGAGCTACTACAATGACAGTCAATTTTCCTTCATACTCTCCAGCTTGTAGCGGTACTGCACTTCTATAAAAAATTTGTTTTGTAAGTTTTATTAGAGGAACTGCGTTTTGGTCAAAGTTGGGATCATTTGCATCAACAATCAACAAATCTGACTCTTCTCCATCCTCAAATGTGAATGACGCATTTGTATTTGTTTCAATTTGGAATATCACTGCTCGAGGAATCTGAAAGTATGTATTGTTTATGAAGACTGTGAAAATTAAGATAGGTTCTCCATCGCGTGTGTCAGTTGTAACAGTAACTATAACTGTGTAACGTGTAGCATTTAAGATAGTCCTGTAGTCATCTGGAACTGGAAGAAATTAATCATGTGTCAACGCTCTGGTATTATGGCATCATAATGTCATTAGCTACAGAACAGTACACTAAAAAGACTATCTCAAACAGAAGTATTAAAGTTCTTAAACTACATTGCCTTCACTGAATATAATGGTTTTGGAAATTACATTGCGAATCTTCTTGATGCTTGTCATAAAAGAGTTTCATATGCATACTGCATGCTTGCTTGTTACTTCAATCTCATGCATACAGAAAATGGCTCCAACTTACAGGGGCTACACAGAGAGGTTGTGTGATTTCCGTAGTGACCATCTGGGCACTCTGCCGTGCACCTTCCACTGTAGTAGTAGAGAGAGTCCCCACAAGGTTCAGAGAGAACGCTACAGTCAGGGCCTGTGAAATCAGGGTGGCACTCGCATCGAGTCTGTTCACCAGCCTCCTCAAAACATGTTCCACCATTCAAACAGGAATCTACCTGACAGAAGGAGAGATCAGACTCACATTGTGAGCCACTAAAGCCAGGAGCACATTCACAGATTGTTTTGAGACCAAGCCCTTCAAAACAAGTTCCACTGTTCAAGCATGTATCTTCCTCACAGAATGGAAGGTCAGTCTCACATGCAGTTCCAGTAAAACCTTCATGACAACTGCAGTCAGTTCCATTTCCAAGTCCTTCGATGCATGTTCCATTGTTGTAGCAAGTGTCTGGTGTACAAAAATCCAAATCTGTACTGCAGTTAGAGCCACTGAATCCAACAGCACAAGAACATGTTGTCTCAATACCAAGTCCTTCATGACATGTTCCATTATTTAGACAAGTGTTTGGAGTGCAGAAGTCAAGATCTACACTACAGTTTGCACCAGTGAAACCAGCAACACAGTCACAGAAGGTTTGAGTTCCAGGTCCTTCACGGCATGTGCCACCATTAAGACAGGTTTCAGGTGTGCAGAATGGGAGGTCTATTCCACAGTCAGGTCTGGTGTACCCTTCAGGGCAGGTACAGTTTGTCTCGGGTCCAAACTCTTCAACACATGTTCCACCATTCATGCATGTGGTTGGCTGACAGGCTGTGTAGTTTTCATTGTCCTCACCACATCTCATTCCAGCAAAACCCAATGCACACTCACATCGAGTCAGTGTTCCGACATCCTCTAAACAAGTACCATTGTTAAGACATGTGTCTGGCTGACAGAAAGGCAAATCAACACTGCAGTTTGCACCAGTAAAACCAGCAGCACAATCGCAAGTTGTCAAGGTTCCAGGTCCTTCATAGCATGTACCACCATTAAGACAGGTCTCGGGTGTACAGTGTGGAAGATCTATTCCACAGTCAGATCCAGTGTATCCATCGGCACAGGTACAGTTTGTCTCGGGTCCAAACTCTTCCACACATGTTCCACCATTCGTGCATGTTAATGGCTGACAGGCTGTGTAGTTTCCGTCATCTTCTTCACAAAGCATCCCAGTAAATCCAGGAACACATTCACAACGAATAAGTTCACCTGCTTCTTCGATACATGTTCCATTATTTAGACAAGTGTTTGGTGTACAGAACTCGAGGTCTACACTACAGTTTGTACCAGTGAAACCAGCAACACAATCACAGAAGGTTTGAGTTCCAGGTCCTTCATGACATGTTCCACCATTAAGACAGGTGGTATTTGTACAGAAGGGAAGGTCTATTCCACAGTCAGATCCAGTGTACCCGTCGGCACAGGTACAGCTTGTCTCAGGTCCAAACTCTTCAACACACGTTCCACCATTCAAGCATGTGGTTGGTTCACAGGCTGTGTAGTTTCCATCATCTTCACCACATCTCATTCCAGCAAAACCCAATGCACACTCACATCGAGTCAACGTTCCGACATCCTCTAAACAAGTACCATTGTTAAGACATGTGTCTGGCTGACAGAAAGGTAAATCAACACTGCAGTTTGCACCAGTGAAACCAGCAGCACAGTCACAAGTTGTCAAGGTTCCAGGTCCATCGTAGCATGTACCACCATTAAGACAGGTCTCAGATGTACAGTAGTCTAAATCCATGCTGCAGTTTGCACCGGTGAAACCATTCGGGCAGCCACAAGTTGTTACAGTTCCAACCCCCTCGTTACATGTACCACCGTTAAGACACGTGTCTACCTCACAGAAGGGAAGATCGATGTCACAACTCGTGCCATTAAATCCTTCAGTGCAAATACAGCGAGTTGCTGGACCATATTCCTCCACACATGTCCCACCATTATTACAAGTGGTTGGTTCACAGTCAGGAGGGTCTGTTTCACACAGCATTCCAGTGAAGCCAGTGGGGCAATCACATGATATCATTGTTCCTCTTCCTTCAGTGCAAGTTCCACCATTCATGCAGGTTGTTTGTGTGCAGAAGCTGAGATCTGTTGAGCAGTTTGATCCACTGAAACCTCCAGCACATATACACACAGTTTCTATACCAGGACCATCTATGCATGTACCATTATTAAGACAGGTCTCGGGTGTACAATAGTCTAAATCCACGCTGCAGTTTACACCGGTGAAACCACTCGTGCAGTCACAAGTTGTTACAGTTCCAACCCCCTTGTTGCATGTACCACCGTTAAGACATGTGTCTACCTCACAGAAGGGAAGATCGATGTCACACCTTGTGCCATTAAATCCTTCAGCGCAAATACAGCGAGTTGCTGGACCATATTCCTCAACACATGTTCCACCATTATCACAAGTGGTTGGTTCACAGTCAGGAGGGTCTGTTTCACACAGCATTCCAGTGAAGCCAGTGGGACAATCACACGATATCATTGTTCCTCTTCCTTCAGTGCAAGTTCCACCATTCATGCAGGTTGTTGGTGTGCAGAAGATGAGATCTGTTGAGCAGTTTGATCCACTGAAACCTTCAGCACATATACACATAGTTTCCATCCCAGGACCTTCTATGCATGTACCATTATTCTGACAGGTCTCATTTGTGCAGAAGGTTTCCTCCACATCACACATGGCCCCTGAGTAGCCCAAAGGGCACTGGCAAATGAATCCGTTCACTGTGTCTATGCATGTTCCACCATTATCACAGGGGTCACTCATACACTCGTTTATTTCTATTGAGCAGTTGAAGCCAGTGTAGCCAGGTGGACAGTTGCACATGAAATCCAGCCCACTCTGTGCACAGGTTCCACCATTCTCACACGGATTGGGGTCACATGGAGTTATGTCCACTTTGCATCGCTCACCACAATAATCTGATGGACAGTTGCACTCAAATCTGCCGAAGAGGAGGTTGGTACAGTTGCCATCATTGAAGCAGGCAGGCTCACCAGTTGTAGTTGGTATTGACTCACATTCGTCAATGTCTTGTGAACAGTTGGAGCCTGTGAAGCCAATGAGGCAGTTGCATGTATATGTGGTGTTTTCATCACTGCAGCCTACAGATCCTGTGGTATTACATGGTCCAAATGGTCGTGGCTGACAGTAGTCTATGTCCACCTCACATCGTCCACCAGTCCAGCCAGGATAACAGTTACACTGAAATGCATCGATCAAGTCAGTACATTCACCATTCACACACTGAGTTGTTTCACACTCATCAATGTTGATCTCGCAGGATGTGCCAGTGAACCCAGCGAGACACATACACGTGAATGATTCAGCACCATCAACACACGTCCCATTCCCACAATCCACTCCCACACAGTCATCTATTGTCATCTCACAGTTGGTGCCTGTGAAGTCTGGTGGACAAGTACATGTGTAGTTGGTTGTACCCTGTGCATTGCAAGTTCCTCCATTTGTACAAGGATTAGGCTGACAGGGATCTACAGATAGTGATATACAGACACTAGATTAAAAGATATGTTTAGCTTCTAGGTTATTGACAATATTCATGCAAGAACTGGTCTCAACAGTCCCGCTTTCAGAAGTGATCTTCAAATTTTTCACACTGTGCATCTGTTCTCATGAATTTAAGATCTTATTACTTCACTGACAGCAACCCAAGAAGGATGCAAGGCATTACTAAACTTTCAGCTACATGCAGCTATATTCGGTAGAGTAGATAACTATACTAAGTGCAGAACAACTAATATTCACTCACCTGTAGGAGGATTCACTGTCACAAATGCTCTCCCCATCTCCTCAATTAGTGGAGTGATTACTATCACTTGAATGGTTAATTCGTAGGTATGTGGTGGAAATACTGGGTTTGATCTATTATACAGGATCCGAGATTCTATGGTAATGATATCAGTATTGGAAGTAGGTGAATGTTCTTCATCATTCAGTCCATTTGAAAATTTGAATAGGTCATTCATAGCAGTCAAGCTGAGGAAAACTCCATCTGGTGCATTAGTGAAGGCAGAATTGTTAATTGAAACTCCAAGGTATATCACAGGTGTCCCAAGTGGTGTGTCCACGGTGATCTCAGCAACATATCTAGTTGCATTCAAGGATACATTGTAAACAGGATCTAGTGGAAGAAACAAAATATAGGAGGACTAATGTACTATAGATGATGTGAGGTCAATCCTACTACCAAAACAGCAATAGTTGTTTTTTATAAATCATTACCACATCATTGCCCAAGATTAAAATTAATTTGTTGATCAAAACAAACAGTTGCCAATGTTTGGTCTAGTCATACATCATCAAGGTGTGTAGCTAGACAAGCTAGATGATGATATCACAGCAGTACACAGCTATACCAAAAAATATCATGAGTTGGTTGCTGTCTGTATTGTTATGAGTCCACGGCATGAGTAACAATGTCAACGGCAACAAACATGTCCAGTGATATAGCTTGGTACTATGGTGATCATTATTTCACATGACTTGTAGTCCTGATACAAATTATCGTGTAACTTTTAGTAAAAAATTTATATGCAGCTGCAAGGTTTCCCCATTGACTCCTGTACATTTGCATGAGTTAGACGTAATAATTAGACTTTATTTGCAATGTTGTAAATAAATATTTTGCCAGTATACTGTACAATCCTTGTGAAAATTTCACCAAGTTTGGTAACATGATAGCCTCATTCCGAGGCCTTCCCTGCCTCCAGTTTTGATCATCTGGGAACAAGGCTAGTAACATGACCCTCAAGGACCACATCATTAGACGTATGATATTATAGAGTGAACTCAATTTTGCTCTGGTCAATTGTATAACATGCATCTCTACGCATCTCTACCTGTTAAAAGTACTTACATGGTTCACATTGTCCAGTGGAGTAGTTCCCAAACTGATTTGCTGGACACGTCTCCACACAAACATTACTGGACTCATAGAATGGTACTGCACATTGACCTAAGAGGATTCATGAAAAGTGATTTTTAGTGTTCTAGATGTATACAAAGTTGCCAGACAAATGTTTTCAAGCATTTGAACGTCCATGATTAGAATTGCAACATTGAGGTCATTAAAAAAACTACTGTGAAATGTAACTAACTCATGCATTATTATCCAAGTGGGTTTTAGTATTGCAAATTAATGTATTTGTTAAGTGGTTTATTGTTGTAATTTAGGGAGCAACATATATGTATAGCAAAGCAATTATCGCTACCAAACCAACTTACTTCCTTCCCGAATAGCATCTGTTCTTTCATTAGCCCAGAATGTACTGAATGATGTTACAACTGCATATCTGCGGTATGTACAGAGGTCTAATTATCGTGTAGTTGCTCAGATTTAGCAATACAAGGAGAAAGAAAAAGAAAAAAAAAAAAAGAGGGAGATTGTGACTGCATTTACTTTTCTGAGTAGCACATGAGTGGACAATAAATGCATACACATGCACATTTCACTCCCAAGGTAGTTATTTGAATGTGCAAATACCTTAGTTCTCAGAGCGTAACAGAGTATGTAAAACTTCAAACTCCCAAGGCACAGGTGCTTAGTAAACAAAACTACCAGAACACATTAATTCTCAGAGACATGCAGTGGTAAATACTTCTGAGAGTTGCAAACGTGGTTATTTGTTATGCCTACAAGCATGTGCAGTAATCTAGTAAAAAGGGACATGGCCTATGTATATAGCTACATGTAGTGGCTAATTGCAATCATGAAGTTTCTTCATGCAGTAGTTTGCAAATAACTTTCTGGTCAATTTCACTCAGCAGACACTATGTGAAATGCCCTACACATCATCACCCTAGACAAGCTTTTAAGACTTGAACCCTTTGCTAACATTTCATCCTAATTGCTAAGGCCGAAGTTAAAATGTTTGCAAGTTATTATTGTCATAAACTTATGTCTACTGAACTTACGTAAATCTGACAGCTCCAGTACCAGCTGGTGGAGCAATCCATGAGACTGTAACAGAACCTTTGTCACTCGGGTTGTTGTGGGTTACAGCACTCTGCAGATGATAAAATCATGGTGATCTATCCACAGTGCTAAAGTGAAATTTGGTTAGCTACAGGTTATGAAAATTGATAATCTGTTATAAGGGTTAAATTTAGCCTCGTTCCCAGGCCTTCCCTGTTTTTGCCTTCCGTTTACGTCCACAATATTACACGGGATCGGAAGACCGGGAAGGCCTGGGAACCATTCATCATGTGAATGACGTCAGGTGGAACAAGGTGGGCATAGGGGGAGGGGTCCAACCGCCAAACAACGCACTGTATCATCCATTAGAGTGCTCTACCGCAGCTTTGGGCTCCAGACCTTAGTGCAAACGAAACTACTCGTTTTGACCAGTAAGAAACTCAATTTCAAGTTTAGTGTGTACATATTGGCCCCTCCCCCTCTACGTCGTCCACTCACGTGATGAATGCTCCCAGGTCTTCCCCATTTTTGACCAGTCTCCATTCCCGTGTATTATTGTGAACGCAAACAGAAGGGGAAGGCCTGGGAACGAGGCTAGGTTAAATTGGGTTATATAGGTGACTTGGGTTGCACAGGGGATAATGTTGGTTTTAGAGCTGGCTGCATTGCATCAGTACCATCATGGGCAGCTACAGATTATGATGTGAAATGCAACTTTTTCACATACATTACTTATGTTGCATGAGCTGAGTCTCACACCACTTCCAGATGGAGGGTCCACAAAGGTGCCCACAGGGGAGTCATCAGCTGCAAGCCTGCCCTGGATAAAGAAACCTCTGAAGGTGGGACTGTTACCAGCAGCAGAGAGAGTCACTGGATGGGAGAGATCCAAACAGAATATGTGCCATTGACCATGCATCATTTGAGTAAAGTGCGGTGAATACGGTGCGGTGAAGATGACAGTTACGAACTTGTATTGCAACAAATTTTGACTCACGCTGGTACGTTCTTCCGGGCACGTACGTCCAGTTCCCTCGCTGAGCATCAAAGACACCGAGACCAATGCGGTAGGGGTTGGTGTTTGAAGACTGTGACACCGCCTGCTGATGGTTGGGAGTAACTGTAGTGCAAGCTTCCAGGGGGGCGCCGGTGCGGTAAGAAAGAGCGGGAGCCGCGTGAAGCAACAACACCGCCACCAGCACGAATCTCATATTTTTGCCGAGATCTACGGCTGCGCTTGCAGTATAACACTCTGTGTACAATTGGTATTTACCGAGTAGCGGAAAGGTGAATATTTACGTAAGGACTTTTTCTGTGGCACAAAAGCGCATGCACTTTATCAAACACGTCTCTGCATCGTCAATGTCCGTACGTAACTACGTGGGTAGAAAAATTATCACCGCAAACAGCTAATAAGATTCATAGTCTTGACCATGCAAAATCACCACGCATTACCCATACTGTGCACAGGCTGTTGGGGAATGTCCGTTCAATATGGAGTAGAGCTATGTGCTCTAGGGGCCACTCTGTTCCTCCCTTACAGCTCACAAACTCTGAACACACCAAGGGTGTCAGCCTAGCCCCTGCAAGAAGAAGAGGGAGTTCGACTCTGCCACCCTCCTCTTGCAGTTATACCAGTACCACACTGTGATTTTGTTGCCATAGAAATAACCACCAGAAAAAAGTTTTGTCGATGCATGTCATAATATCCACTGTACCAAGGACATGGAATGTGGGAGCGTACAAACATAGTTAACTATTGTATTTGTCTTTACTCAGGACCTGTGCAGTACGTTAATCTTTCTTAATGGTTTTTCTCGTGGTCTTTCAGAGCTTTTCTCAGGACAGCCACTCCAAAATGGGCATCATCTTCGCTGATACACATCGGAGGTTTAATACGCAGAACCTGGGGATAGTGTGTGTGTGTGTGCATGTGTGTGTGTGTGTGTGTGTGTGTGTGTGTGTGTGTGTGTGTGTGTGTGTGTGTGTGTGTGTGTGTGTGTGCATGCGTGCGTGCATGCGTGCGTGCATGTGTGCATGCGTGCGTGCGTGTGTGTGTGACAAAAGTGTTGTTGTGCAGTTTCTAACATTGAACACCAAAACCAAGACACCTCAATCTAAGACTACTGTGTGACACTCTCCAGACCAACGTACAGTTCCGTACAGTCCACCTTTGCCAACAAGGACTCCATTGTCCTTACAGTTCTCCCAGATTTCACCGACCTCATCAGGTGGCAGGGGCTCACGGGTTGCCTGTGGAGATGAAACATTGCCAAAAGCCACAGTCAGCAGCCAGTGATCACCCCGTTCCAAGGCCTTTAGTCTTTGATTACTTGATAAACATGGCGGGAGAAGGCCTGGGAGATCTAGTCAGATGAAGTTATGTCAGGAGGACAGAGGGGGCTGTCTGACTGTAATGATTCATGTCAGTCTATCCCAAATCATCAATGCTGTCTTAAGCTTGCTATCCAGCCCTTGGATGGATATTATACCAAAGAGCTTTTAGCAGGCACTGCACCCTCTGTACTGACATCACCATATGCAACCACACACAACCACTTACAGAGGCAGTGAAGGCTTCAGGAATGAAGCTATGTCAGTGGTGTGTCGGCATATCATATTCAGTCCACTGCACATGGACATGGCTAGCTGCAGTGTACGAGTGACTACTTGGATCCCAAACATCCAAGGTAGAGTGAAGTGAACTCATAGTGGAGGCAAGCAGTAATGGCTGCTACCTCACCTTGCTCTTGACCAGCTCCACACCCAGCATGAGCCCCTTCCCCCTCACGTCTCCCACCACTTCAAACTCCTCCCTCAGTTTCAACAGCTCCTTCACAAGCACCTCTCCCACCCGTGCCGAGTTCGCCTGCGTCCCATCCTCCTCTATCACCTGATATGACACACAGCGTATGAGTAAAGCGAGTGCCCACTGGAGTCAAGTTTGACATCAATGCACTGAGTTGCCTAGAAACTAATGATAACTGGTGATGCCCCCCCCCCCCCCCCCCCCCCCACACACACACACACACATACATATTTCGTCTTTGAATGGGAGTAGCACACACTCCACTTTTATACTGGACATTTTCCATTTGCAGCACATTGGCTACTACACTACCGCCCTCCCCTGTCTATGTAGGGTGGAGCCCCCAGAAATTACCTTGCTACGGAGGTGGAATGCTCAAGACACTTGCCAAGTAAGGTTGTCCTAATATCCACTCCCTTTCCCTCTTGAAACGAGCTAATCATGACCCAAAGATGTCAAGAGGTCCTTGTATTTGGTGGTACACTACCGTCTATGTAGGGTGGAGCCCCCACAAATTACCTTGCTACAGAGGTGGAATACTGCCCTCCCCTTGGCCCTGTCTATGTAGGGTGGAGCCCCCACAAACTATCTTGCTACAGAGGTGGAATGCTCACATCTAGCACAGCTGAACCGACGGCACAAGCTAGTGGATTCCCTCCATACGTGTTGAAGTGGAGGGACTGCCCCATACACTTGGCAATTTCTGCAGAAAGAAAGAAAGAAAGAAGATCCAAAGCTCGGAGTAGTAGACAAGGCACATGGGTAGCACATTCTACCTGGGGTGGTCACCACCGCTGCAAGAGGGAAGCCATTTCCGATTCCCTTCGCCATGGTAACTGAAAAAACAATAAGTATATTATTTTGTGTACACAAATATTGGTTTGCACAGGGCACTTCATAACAACACATGTTCAGACCTATGTCAGGAATGACATCGTTTGCTTCAAACCCCCAGTAGTGGCTGCCAAGACGACCAAACCCAGTCTGAACCTGGGGAAGGAGGGGAGGAGAGTAAGTGGCATATGGTGTCTCATTCCCAAGTCATCCCCACCTTCAGAGAGACAGCCTGGGAATGAGGTTAGTGTGGAAGCAGTTGCTAATTGAATTCATAGACCACAGAAGTCGCTGCACTGTCAGACTCAAATGTTTATGTGTACTTTGAAACTTTCACCTTACCTTACCTCCTGCATACTATTGTCGTGGTTATGTATTGGCATGTATGCTATCCTTGTAATGACTGTTTGTTTACCAGTTATAGACACAATATGTCAAAATATAAATAAACAACTTGCCCTGCTGGGCCCAGTGGGTGTGGTCTTCCTCTTCACTCACCTCATCTGAAATGCAGAGCCCTCCTTTCTCCCTCACAGCCTCAAAGGCTTTCCGGAGGAATCCTTTTGGAAGTTGGACACTCCCTCCAACACCCTGTGAAGTGATAGTTAGATAGGGGGAGAGAGAGAGGGAGAGGGAGGAGGGGGGAGGGAGAGGGAGAGAGAGAGGGGGGAGAGGGAGGAGGGGGGGGGGGAGGGGGAGGGAGGAGGGGGAAGGGAGAGGGAGAGACAGAAGAGAGGGAGAGGGAAGGAAGAACATAAGTAGTAAAAAAAAAATGACATTGTGTTGTTAGAAACTTTCTCTGTCTGTGTGTGTGTAGTTAAACGTGCCTGTATTGGCTCAGTGAAAAAGCCAGCAATCCTCTTGGGACAGCTGTGTTTGAGAACATCCTTCAATTGCTCAACATACATATCTGATGCTTGGCAACAACCTGTGTAGAGGGAGGAGGGGGAGGTAGGAAAGAGTGGAAAGAGAGAAGGAAAGGAGGAAAGGGAGGAAGGGAGGGGAAGGAGGGAGGAAAGGTATGGTAGTGGGGTGGAGAGCAAGAAGAGAAGGAGAGATAGAACTACACAACTCAAATATGACTATGTATGACCATCTGTTGTCCCACCTGCTGGGCAGCTGCACTCTCTCAGTGTTTGGGCGAAGGAGTCACGACAACGTGCTCCTCCCCATGGACCTCGGTACACATCCGGGTTCATCGTCTGGGTTGAGTGGGTAGGAAGTGTGTGTGTGAGTGGGTTGGGGGTGGGTTGAGTGGGTAGGAAGTGTGTGTGTGAGTGGGTTGGGGGTGGGGGGAGTGGGGAGGGAGAATGTATAGCCTTATTTCCAGCCCCACCCAGTTTTTCATCACTTGCTCTGGAGAGCCCACGTTACTGAACTGATCAATGATCTCCTAATGTTCATCTTAGCCTCATTCCCAGGCCACACTATGGTGGTATGGGAATGAGGCTAACACACTACCATACACCTATAATCTCACATGATGGATGCCGAATGCACAGGGGATCTGGTAGTTCCAACTGCCAAGAGCAGTGAGAGCCGTGCAGTACGGGCTGGCACCATGGTATGCATTCCTGAGCAGGAGAAAGACAGCCAAAGTAATGGCATGGTGCCTAATTAGCACCACTATTTCCCCCCCCCCCCCCCCCCCCCCCCCCCCCCCTCCCTCTATCCCTCCCTTCCTCCCCACCTCCCAATTCCCTCCTCCTCCCAATTCCCTCCTCCCCATCCTCTCGCTTCTTTCTCTCCTCTCTCCTCACTCCTCTTCCCCATCCTCTTCACTTCTCCCCCCTACCCCACAGCTTAGTACAGCTTCTTTTCAGCTCATATCAGTCATAGCTACATGGAGCATTCTGCTTGGCAATGTAACGCTCTATGAACAGAACTAAACTAGCTCCTAGACAGCACAAGAAATGTACTGTGGAGGGGCTTTCCAGTAGAACATTGTGTTTCAAAATTTAATTCCCCATTAAACTAAAACATATCTACGTGCTTACCTTAGCGATATGATGTCAAATGCTCCTGTGTGCAGCCTAGCCATAAACATAGCCAAGTCATTCGCTTCAGAGCCACTGTTCGTGAAGTACACCACCTAAATTGATAGAAGACCATCAACAAAGACACTTTCATAAAGTAAATGTTTCTATGGTAACCCCACTATTAAAGTGCACCACCTAAATTGATGGAAGACCATATATTAGTAACATAGACACTTTCAAATGTTTCTATGGTAACCCCACTATTAATGTGCACTGATAGAAAACCATACCATGTATGTTAGTAATATACATGTGCATGTAGAAACATAACATACATGTAGAAATTTGTTTCTATAACTGTTTGTGAAGAATGCCATCTGGCTGGATATAGGACCATAATTATTATGTTAGACCCCATGAAGACGTATGACTATATAAGAACTAGCATGGGATCTGGCCTCTGTTCATTAGCAGCTACACAAGAAAACAATTTAGCTAGTAAATCTTTTTTTGAAATTATCTTTGTTGCTATGGAAACCCACTATAAATAGATAGTGGACCATCTGTTAGCGGAATTTAGTGCATTATTTATGTTTCTATGGTTACCCACTGTTTGTGAAGCTAATTAGAAGACCATCTGTTAGCAATGGCGTAGCCAAGACACAGCCAATGCTAGGGCACAGCGTTCGTGGGAATTTCAGCGCAAAACGAAGAAAGTAACTTGGGGGGTCTGGGGGGATGCTCCCCAGGAATTTTTGAGCTTCCCAGGTCGGTTCTAGGCTATTTCAGGCCATACCATCGCCTTGAATCAGGAGCACTCCCACTATGCCTTCGGTACGGATTTGTGCGCGGTCTAAAGTCACTTCATTACTCACGGCAAACTCGCGTGCAGTGAGATCAGGGGAGCGTACGAGACTTGGTTATAATAACTAAGTCTCGTACGCTCCCCGATCTCACTGCACGCGATTTCTGAGGATACAGATAGCTATCTGCGTTGCTAGATTCAAGACCTTTATGTATTTTTAGCACCCAATCGCGGTTGACAACAGCACTTTCGGCGTTGATAATTTGTAAGTGTGCCTGCAGTTGGTGGGGCATGGCGTCCGGTTGCTGGGGCACGTGCCCCAGTGTGCCCCAGCTTGGCTACGCCACTGTCTGTTAGTGCCATGATTTATGTTGCTATGATGACCATTGTCACAATCCAATAGCAGATAGAGGCCCATATTATCCTATTAGTGCAATACACCACACTGCAAACTACAAGTGCAAAAGAACTGACCAAAGCTGGACTGACCTTCAAGTTGTCAGGTAGCTTTGCAGTAAGCTTCTCAGCGTACTCGTGTATGCCTGGGTGCATGTAGATGTTAGTGGTGTGCCATAGCCTGTCCATCTGCTCTTTGAGGCGGGCATTCACTTTTCTGGAGTGTCAGGGTGACACAGGGAGAAAGGGACAGAGGGAGGGAAGGGAGGGAGGGAGGGAGGGAGGGAGGGAGGGAGGGAGGGAGGGAGGGAGGGAGGGAGGGAGGGAGGGAGGGAGGGAGGGAGGGAGGGAGGGAGGGAGGGAGGGGAGAAGAAGAAGGAGAGGTAGGAGGAGAGAAGGAGGGGAGAAGGAAGAAAGAGGGGAGCAGGGTAAAGGAGAGATAGTGCATAGGTGGGTTGATACCACAGGATTCACTCACGGGTGACAGTGTCCAACACTGACTGTCACTATGCCAGCAAAGAGGTCAAGATACCTCTTCCCTGTCTGGTCAAACAGATACTGCATGTAGCCCTGTGATGAGACAGGAGGGGAGAGGAGGGAAGAGAGAAGAGAGAGGAGGGAAGAGAGAGGAGGAGGAGAGAGAAGGAAAAACGGAGGGAGAAGAAGGTACAATATTTTTTGCTGAAGTGATTTGTTCTAGCTGATCAGTCTGTACCTGGTGAATCAGAACTGGCTTCTGGTAGTAGGTTGTAATGCCAGGGTTGAGATGCTCCTTCCGAATATCCCGAGTGCGCTCATATGAAATGCCCTAATGTGGATATATGCATGTGTTTGTGTGTGTGTGTGTGTGTGTGTGTGTGTGTGTGTGTGTGTACATATGTGCTGGGGCCTCTGTGACCAGCTGATTGTCACATGTACAATCATGGCAGTGAACAGTGCCTTACACAAAATGGCCTGGGAAATGAGACTATGCCTTACACAAAATGGCCTGGGAATGAGACTATGCCTTACACAAAATGACATGGGAATGAGACTATGCCTTACACAAAATGGCATGGGAATGAGACTATGCCTTACACAAAATGGCATGGGAATGAGACTATGCCTTACACAAAATGGCATGGGAATGAGATTATGCCTTACAGTGTATGGTTGTGGCTTGAAGTCAAATGGAGGCATCTCTGGATCTGAAAGAGGATCATTTACATTACAATCAAAGAGCATCACACAGTACCCAACTTTATGCTTATAGCTATTGTTGCAAGGCAGACCCAGTGTGATCACTTTCAGTATAGTGATCTGTGCTAGGGTTGGCTGGATCCGGCTCGGACCTTTGACTTCCTTCATACCTGAACTGCTGGATGCATGTCTCCCAAGTGCAGCTCCAGAAACATGGACAGTGGAGGGTCTATGACAGCTCCTACCAGCCAGCACCATCAGGGATCGATGCACAGCCATTGCAGCCAAAGCTTTCCTTAAGAACAGCTTTATAATACAGCTGCAACGTTGGTCTCCTGCCAGCACAGCTGGGAAACAGCAAATAGAAGGCGTGGCTAATTAGTAGGCGTGGTCACTTAGCCGTGGGCGGGGTAGTCTCGTACCCAGGTACACCTAGGTTGGAGGGGGATCTGGGTTCGAGGCTATGGGCGGGGTCGCTAGCTATGTCGACTGACCTAGCGGAAGAAGACTCGCAGCAGCCAGATAGTACCTCTGCGAACCCCTTCTCCTTCAAGAGCTTCCTCAACAAGCGCGCGGGCGGGGGGGAGGATGGGGCAGCGGGGAGGAAAGGGACCCGCAAGTTGAGCAAGATGAGCCAGGGAGGGGGGAAGAAGGGGAAGAAGGAGGCTGTTCTGGAAGAGACCCTTCCCTTTCCAGAACTGGAGGAGACCGGTTAGAATTGGGGATATCACATAACCCGTACACCATTGTGTACCATGCCTTGTTCCCAGCCTAATCGCGGCGAAAAATAGTCTGGGCACGAGACTATTCCCCCTCAACCAATGGGGATTGAGTCGGGCGAAAGAAGTTGAGGTCTGGGAACAGCGTGTACCATGCCTTATTCCCAGCCTTCCCCCCCCCTCCCCCCCCAAACCTCCATCACATGGTTTGCCATAAAAAAGCCAGGGAGGATCCTGAAAACAAGATTGTAAAGTGCTTGTTTCCTGTAAAGTTTCCTTCAGACCTCTTTCACCTGCACCTGCTGAGATCTGGTTTAGACTGTTTCGGTAGTAGATGGAGACATCTAGTCTTGTGCCCAGCTGTTCATTTGCTCAGCAGTTTGGTATTATACAGAGCCCTCTTTGGTTGGCTCTATGATGTCATCACAATAGTCTCTTAACTTCATTGTTACTAATCAACCCATCACAGGTGCAGCCGAGGGTAAAGATAACCCCTTCTCCTTCCGAAAGTTTGTCGCCAGGAAAGAGAAACAGAAGGACAAGGTAACATGGTGGCAGGAAAACTGACACACATACTGGAACTCTTGGGGGATGCCCCTTTAATCATGTATGAAAACTGGGGTTATGAGTATTTTTGTCCCAAATCAGATCCGAGGTGTGTGATAGCCTTGATATATATAGAGAGAGAAAGCCTGGGTAAGAGGGTACACACATTGTTAACTCTCTCATGTTGCTCCTTCAAGGGTGGTCATGTGAGGCCACACAGCAGTGAAGAAGACTCAAGCAGTGAGTCACTTGAGAATGATGATCTCGTGACATTACCCCACCCCCTGGCCAGAAAGAGCGCACCAGAGCCATTGTTGACTGCAAGCACGTCAAATCCACTCCAAAAACTGAGCGACATCAGAAAATCTGACAGAACAAGAGTAGACAGAATGTCCAAGGTCAAACCAGACGCCAGACCAAAGAAGCCGGCACAGTTTGTAGATTCTAGCTCTAGTGAGGAGTCGTCTAACCCCAGTCTTCCTCTTCCTGAGGGGGGTCCATTTCCTGCTCCCCCAGCCATCATCTCAGACCCACTGGGAGTAGACTCTGTCCATGTTGACCCCCTTGGACTAGTCCACCAAGATGGTCTTCTTGGAGAGAGGAGAAGGAGTGATTCAGAGAGTAGCAGTAGCTTGGAAGGAGCTGATGGAGGGCTGGGAGGGACAGAGGTGGTCTTCCATGCATTGCCAGAGATCCCAGGTATTGATGTCGGGTCTGCGCACCTGAAGGAGATAGAAAAGGTATATTAAATGGTGTTTTCCACAATTCAAAACACACCTGTAACCACAGACGCACGCATGCACACACACACACACACACGCACGCACGCACGCACACGCACACACACACACACACACACACACACACACACACACACACACACACACACACACACACACACACACACACCACACACACACACACACACACCACACACACACACACACACACACACACACACACACACACACACACACACATACCACACACACACACACACACAACACACACACACACCACACACATACCACACACACACACACATACCACACACACACACACACATACCACACACACACACACATACCACACACACACACACATACCACACACACACACACCACACACACACACACACACCACACACACACACACACACACCACACACCTAGCTGACAGATGAGAACGAGAAACTGAGGAGCAAGCTGAAGAAATCAGAAGAAGACGTAAAGAAGGAGAAAGCAAAGTGAGCATTAGTTGTGCTAATTGATGTACGTCACTATGGCAACACTATGTCACATGATCACACACTTCATTAAGGCAATAGTCACATGTTGTAGTAGTACACACATTACCAGCTGGTTCCCGTGTGTGGACCATCAATGAACCACACCTACTGTGTATGTCGTTACTATAGGAATCGTTCCCTGAAGGAGCAGCTGAAGGCTCTGCGTGTGAAGGAGGCAGAGGACATGAAGGCTCTGGAAGACATGGTGCAGAAAGTGGAAGAAAATCTTGTCACGACCACTGTAAGTTGTGCAAAGGTGTCTGTAGCTAGCTAAACTGTCGCTCTTCCACCTCATCTTGTCCTATGACTGGCTGCTCCTAGCCAGCTGTTCTGTTTGTTTCTCCTGTAACCCTACTTCATCTTTCAATATATGTGTGTGTTGTAGCAGCTGTTCTACATGGTAACTATGCACTCACACAGGCTCAGTTTCTGTTGTCAGGAATTTAGTCTTCTTTCTAACCATGCATTCACAGAGACTTAGCCAGGAGCTGTGCGAAAGTTCTTGCTCTGAACTGTTTGCTTAAATACACAACTCACTCAAACTCACTCCCTCTTGTCAGGGGCTTAGCCTCATTCCCAGGTCAGGAAACAAGGCTATTAGAAACTGGGAATGTGACCCAGTGAGTAGAGCTGAGCCCTAGCAGTAGTACTGACAGCTGGGTCTTTAAAGATGACTGATGTTCCAAGCTCTCACACTAAATCCCAGCCTTGTGTATCCAAATCATTCAGCTCAAAAGGAGAAAGGATCCTTCTGGCTTTGACTAGCTACAAACTGTTCACACTAACCTCCGAGACACACAGACACACTTTTTCAGTACAGGTTATGAAAACTTGGGAATGAGGCTACCCATGTGTAACATGACTCTAGTTTTGGTTATTTCCACCTGCAAATTAGCCTCATTCCCAGACCCCTGCCAGTTGCTTTGCAGTATGGAATTATTGGTTTCTGCATAGGAAGAGCTACAAACGGCCTGGGTACAAGGCTAGAAGAGCCTGGGAATGTGGCTCACTGAAAGTAGCGAAAAAGACTGGAGGCTAAAACCGTCGAGTCCTGTCTGATCACTACCATCTGGCTTCTTTATGTCAGCAAAACAAATGTACTGCTGATTCAGAATGTTTCCAACTGTTTGTAGAATTGTTTATTGATTCAGCATCTCTCAAATTCTGCCAATAATTGTACAGTTACTGAAACTACCAGCACGAACTTTCGGTCTGGAAATTTGACTGGAACTGTGGCAAAGCCGTGGGTACCATGACTCGTTTCTTCCTCTCTTTAGAAACGAGCTACGTCATCAGAAGCTACCATCATGAAATTGAAACAAGAAATTCAGAGTCTGCAAGTGAGTTACAGAAATACCACATCATCATTTGAGAATGTCAGAGAAAGTAAACAACTGGATGGCATGTACGCCACAGAGAGGCAGAATAGTTTCCCAATTTCACGTTTTGTTGGGCTGTGGTTGTTATTGCCCAGGTGATGATTAAAGTATAAGAAACACAGTGGGTAACATGTTTCTATGACTTTTAGGAATCATTTGATTTTGCTCAAGAATATAAGTTGATCGCAATTTTGATTTGGGCTTATATCACTGGCAGATATAAATCAGTTCACTGCGTACATTGTGTGTGGTATGTAATAAATGTTGTAATTGATAGTTTACTATACACAAAAAGTCCCTTCCTTGAATTATCAGATTCCCATGTTCTAATAACTACCATTAGTGAGACCATATAATGGAATGGGAAAATCCTGGGATCCCATACACCCATTGTCTAGTGGCACAGGTGTTCCCCTTACTCAGGCGTAAACAACGTGGAGGTCATGGAAAACCCCACTGGTGAATTCCCACTAGCTAGATCTATTGCATAATGACGATGTAATTGAATGGCTACTATATATACACATTATGTCTATACATAGTGACAGGCAGCTACCAGTTTCACGTTCACACCATTCTTAATGTCTGCAGAATTAGATCTAGCTACTAGACTGTATCAATTTTTCCCACTCCCTATCTCATCCTTCTCCCTGTCCTCCTCCCCCTCCTCCTCCTCCTTCCACCCATCTCCCATCCTCCTCTACCCTGCATACCCTCTCCCCACCTCCCCTCCCCCTCCTCCTTCCACCCATCTCCCTCCTCTACCCTGTATACTCTCTTCCCACCCTCCTCCCCCTCCTCCTCCTCCTTCCACCCATCTCCCTCCTCTACCCCGTATACCCTCTTCCCACCCCCCTCCCCCTCCTCCTCCTCCTTCCACCCATCTCCCTCCTCTACCCTGTATACCCTCTTCCCACCCCCCTCCCCCTCCTCCTTCCACCCATCTGACACTTAAGGCTCAGCTGGCTAAGTCCAATCCCCAGAGTGTCCACCAACACTATGAGGAGATTCTACAAGGTGTGAGGGAGAAAACTGGGTTTGCCTCACAACAGCTAATGGCCACTGCACAGAAGGCAGACCAGTCCATTAGGTATGACTCCTGTTTGCCTCATTCCCAGGCCTCCGGTGTACCTGGGAATGAGGTTATGACTCTCATCCATGGTAGAGCTGACATTCACAGTATACCTCTCTTGTTAACTATTAGTGCAGAGCAGATCTGTGTATAGAAACTAGTTCCATCTTAAACTTCATGACGTGGCAATATACACACATGATATTCCATTAGTTAGCACACCTGTTTTTGCATTTAAGCCCATTATTGTACAAATGTGCCTTGAAGAAGACCACAGCATAGTAGTTGATCAGTTGATGTGGAAATTGCAGTGGGAACCCCATAATCATGATTTTGAATAGCCAACTGAGAGCATCCCTGGTCTGATGTGTGTGTGTGTGTGTGTGTGTGTGTGTGTGTGTGTGTGTGTGTGTGTGTGTGTGTGTGTGTGTGTGTGTGTGTGTGTGTGTGTGTGTGTGTGTGTGTGTGTGTATGTGTGTGTGTGTGTGTGTGTGTGTGTGTGTGTATGTGTGTGTGTGCCATGGTAGCAAACTGCAGCCCTACTTTATGTCATGCCATGTGTCAGAGGAATGGTGATGGAGTGCTGAACAGCAGTTTCAGCCTAATATGAGACCTTGTCAAGTGCAGAAAACAGCAATATTCCATCTGTTGAACCTGACATGGCTTGATCCAAAGCTACAAAGCTGAGCCTTGTCAAGTGCCTTCTGTCACTTGCAGTGTGGGAGGAGCTTTGGAATGAGGCTATTGTGCAGGATTTTATTCTTGATTATCAGTGGAGAGAAACTGACTTGTTTTGTTTTTCATCCAGAGAACTTATTGCTGGTGCAGATGCTCTTAAGAATGTAGCTCAAATTCTCGAGTACATTGACAGAATTTCCGAGATCAAGGAGAGATGACACATGCAGTAACCGTTTCACTTAGTCAACTCATGACGTTCCAGACTCTAAAAGAGACTGTTAATAATCATCATTTTCTTTTCCATGCATCTTCTTCTACTTAAGTCATTTTGTACAGTGTATGTGTTTTAAAAACTTTTAATAATTCAATTTTCACACAGTGTGCTCAATTGCAGTAAACAACAACAGTACAATAGATTCCATGTATACGGAGACTAGTAACTTATTAATTTGTGTGAACTTGATAGCTAACCTATGTCTGCAGCTGTATATACCCGGGAAAAAAATTGTACAATATGATTGGTCCATATTATAAGCAGTGCTCCACATTGTTGGGATTCTGTTGTAGGCACTTGATCTTCTGGAGATCAGTCTGAAGGTACCAGACAGCAATCCTTAGCTCCTGGACGACTTTCAATTGGTCAAGGTCAGTCCAAGGTCCTGCCGTTGGACAGTGAGTAGGTGTGCGCTGTTGAGAGAGCTGATCCTATAGAATGGAGAATTATAGGACTTTCATCCATGCACACAAATATTCCATATGTTTCTTGACCTGGCTGTTCAGCTGAACTTTGCAACAAATAATAACATGCTTGTGCAGTGGTGCATGCAGTCTCCTCTCGTGCAAATCGAGGCACCCTTTGCAAGTGATGAACACGAGGGACCTGTTGCCGAAATAATTCATAGACTTTACAAACCTGATATTCATCGGGCAGATCACCACCATCATTGTCATAGTCCTACAAACAAAGATTGAAATCAGTGTTTTTACCTATGTAGCCATTGGTAGCTAGCTCTAATTTTCTAAACTTACTGAACCAGGGGCAGTATTACGGTTGGGTGGGTCTCGTCGGGGGTTTGTGGGTGGAGCTGTGGTGGGCACCACTGTTGTACTATTGCCTGGTCTTGACACATTAGAAGGAAGGGGGACTCCAGTGACATTCTCCAGGCCCTGCAGGAGATTCACCACCCTGTTCCAGACTTTATGGAAGGTTTGATTGAGTTTGCCTCTAAAATGCTCTGCTTCGTACAGCATGACCCTTTGCATTGGACCAGAGAAGTTAGCCAACAACCGCTGGTCTTCTGTGAGCCTCTCTGTGCCCTGTGTCAGTGTATTGTGCATGTTGAAGATTCAGTTGGTTACATAAGTATAGTTTTGGCTGGCTATACAACATTCTATGTGCTGTTCTGTGTAAAACATTAATAGTATAACTCACATTGAACTCAGCCATTGGATTCCGCTCAGGAATATAGCAGTGAACGTGGGGAGGTAGAACAATCGTACGGTTATCCCTCGTAGCCTGCATATTAAAGACAGTTAAATGATACATTCAGTACGTATGCCTATATAGTAGTACATCATTTACTAGAACATAGCAGGCTGTTAATGCAGGGATAGTATGCATGCATACTATAGTCCATGCAATTATACACTAGCCTCGTTCCCATGCAGTCCTCCACCACAGCTATCATTGCAAGTATATGTGTACACGTACATTATAAATTTGCAGACTTTGTCTAGACATAAAACAATACTGCATGGCCCGTACCAAACACTCACCATAACTCCTGATAAGTGTGTCAATGTTTGCACCATCTCCAGGGCTGTTGAATAGAGCTCAGTGATGTTATTAGTGTAGCTCAGTGACTGAATGTTCCGAAGTTTCTCATATCTAATGTAATCAATGTAGGGAAGTGAAGGTACAGACAAGGGAATGCTGCTCTGAAGCTGAACTGGAGGAGTAGGGCAGGATTCAGCCGTTGAGGCCTCAGGTGGTGCTGGGGCTGCATGTGCTGGATAATATGAAACAGCCATCAACAAAAACAGCAGAAGTGGAGCCATTCTGGTTTTGCAAGGAGTCAATTTGGTTTTAAACTTTGTCAAATGTGAAATCTATACACTACAGTTTGCTCTTTGGTGTCTCTCTGAAGTTCAAATACTGTTTTCTGAAGATTTCTGTTGCGGCGTCTGCTTTATATACTCACTAAAGCAGCTATTTTTAGCATCTTTTGTATTGATAATCTCCCAAACAGCCAGCAATGTGCTATATACAGTCATACAGTATATTGTGTGCATGCACACTCAATTAAGGTGATTGCCCTACTAAGTTCTCATTGTCAATGGTTTTAGGGGCATCACAATAATTAAATTGACCTCAATCACAGTGATTTTTCAGCCTGTACAGTCCCAAGGACATAGGGCAAAAACTGTGCTTGAATGGATATCAAAATGGTCGTGCGTGCAACACAAGATAGTGGCTATCATGCAATGCATGCTGCATGTAGCCTCATTCCCATCTCATGAAAACTGAAACCCGCAACGAAGAACTAGAGAGGGCTAGCTCACCTCAAGCAGGTATCCATGCAGTTGTGAACACTGCTGTAGCCTAGAGCAGGCTCAGTGGGCCATGCCAGTGGCACTACAACACTGCAGGCATGTGTACAGAACTCATCACACAGGCCTTCTTTTGCAGATCGCTTAGCGTTCCACCCACGCATGCACACGTGCAGCCCTGCTCAACCCTGCGTCGCGCGAATACCAAGCAACAAAGGAAGTGCGAAAAGTTTCATTCGCAGCTAGTTCGCATCTAATTTGCAGTTTTTACCTTACAAGCAGTGGCATGTCAAAGATGGCGATGCGGTACGAGCGGCCTTCCTCGGTAAAGCTAGCCAGCGTGAAACATGAACTGTATCACCCTCACCTTCCAACGCTGCGACGCATGGATATGGATAACACAACGCATAGGCTACCCACGGAACACTCCCGGACCACTACTACGTGCAGTAGAGGTACGTAATACTAAAGGTAGCTACGCTAACCTGAAACACACACCGATGAGGTGTTTTATCAGACCGTGAGTTTGTAGACTCTCGCATGCATGTAGGCGCCGGGCCGGGGACACGAACAAGCTAGATACTCAGTAAAAGCATCCTAGCTATCATGTCGTGCATGACGGGATGTAGACTAGTAACTATGTACGAAATTTAGCACTCTGTGTGCTGAACCATAGATAGTAGAGTGACACTCTACTATCTATGGCTGAACTTTAGCAAACATCTCTCTGTCCGCAGAGGATTTCATGAACTCAAGGAGCACCATGTTTCCAAGGAGGGAGCCTCTACATTGCAAGGTTTGGCACCTAGCTAATACCACAGCGTAGTCCACCTACATATAGCACTATATAACACAAAGCCACAATGGTGAGAGAATGCCAAGAAGGCTCTGTTACCCTGAGCCAACTTGAAATCCGGGAAAACCACTTTTTGACGATGTGGAGTGTTTGTTTGTTTTGCATAATTCATACATTTCTGGAAAGTTTCTCTCATGCAGCTCTGTGGATGCATGGTGTGGAGGCTGGCCAAACATAATCAGTATCCATTGCCATGAATGCCTCAGAATGGCTGTAAATATTGTGTCAGTCAGTTGTGAGTGCTTGATTCATTGATGTTTTGCTATTCATGGCATTCCATTTCTATTGTGCCCATGGCTAGAATGTTCTGAGCAAAGGGACTGAGACAGCAATACAGAGTTTCCAACCACTCAAAACTGAGTGAGTAAGGAGTAGCTAGCTATGCGACCTTGTGTTTGATGCAGTGCTAGGCTCACTGATTGACTCTGTTCATTTTAGGAGCTACACTGAAAGCTGGAGCAAAATTCTTGGTGCATTGAACTCCAGACACAAGCAGTCACAGCAAACAGGTATATATACAAGACTTTCTTGTTGCATAGTGATAACAAATCTTGATTTCTGTTTGTTAAATTCTATAGAGCAATTACAAATCATTGGTCTTGCAGTGCGAAGAAAGCATCCCAATATAACTTCCTCCTGGGTGGTACGTATGTGTGTACACACCAATCCATAGCTAGCCTCGTTTCTAGGTCTGTTAAAAAAAATCTGATTTACAAACGGGACAAGGCTAGCCAATCCCATGCATTAACAATACATGTATACCACAGTTTTCACAGACAAGACCTATGACTGCTCCAACTTACTCAAGACCCACAACTCCCAAGCCCATTCCTACAACAATGTAGTAAGTCATCTGGTATAGGTTTTTTTTATTATGTTGGTTGATAGCTATATTGTCATTGCTTCAAAAGTTCTCCATTATTGGTCTCTTCCTGTAGCAGCAGATACAGAACTACAGCTTACAGGTATGCATGTCCCAATGCTGTTCTTGTATCCTACTGCTTACAAACATCGTATCTGTCCTGTAGATTTTCTTCCAACTCAAATCCTTGGAAATAACTTGCCATGCCAAACTGTGTTACTAGCATGCTGCATAGCCATGGTTGTAAATTGTAATTCGTAATGTGTACTACAAAATACCAATAGCATGTCATGTGCATACAATGTCATGTCATATTATACAATAAACAAAAACTCAATTTACCTAGGCATATGTGCCATCAGATTGCAGTGGGTTCAAAGTTCAAATTTCCTGAGGATATTACGCCTTTTAGTTAGCTCATCGCTTTTCTTGGCACTGACATCACCCTCTGTGGTATGGTGATAAAGAGGAGAGGTGAGGATTCTAATTCTTGAGTGGTCTGAGGGTGGTTTAACTCACTGAGAAGACGTCCCAGCCTATCTTGCTCATTCTGCACGTACTCATTCCCCCGATCCTGAATCTTTTTCATTACCTTCACATAGTATTCAGCACTGTGGGAGGGGGAAGGGGGAAAAGAAGAAGGATAAAGACAAGATGGAAGAAAGAGGGCAAGGACAAATGAGCTAAAAATAATTGTAATAGCTGTTGAAATACTTATGACATCATGTGGGTCATGCTGAGAGTGAGAAGATTGAACTAAAAGTGTTGGGGTTATGTGAGTTTTTGCTTGTAATGCACAACACAAAGCGTAAACAGAAATTAGTAGTCAAACTAGTAACAGAAATTCGTGGTATTTGCATGTCTTTATCTGTATCTGGACAGTAAAGTTCCCAGGGGAATATATAGCAAGTGAGAAAGGAGAAGTGAGAGAGGGGGATAAAAGTGGGGTGAGAGGGGGATAAAAGGGGGATGAAAGGGGGTGAGAGGGGGGTGAAAAGGAGGTGAGAGGGAAGCAAGAGAGGGGGTTCACTATAAAAAATCACCCAGTCTGACCCCAAACTTCCCCCTCTCCCTCCTCTACCCGTGCATATTTGAGATACCCAGGCGGCCATTCTTGAGGGTTTGAAGGGAAAGTCCTACATTCCCAGCAATTACATTCTAGTATAATCACTACAACAGCTTTTCACAATCTGCTTTCAACAATCACAGCTTAATTCTCAGAACATGTTGCAGCTACGACCCTGGACATCTTAAAAAGGTCTTCCTCTTCTTTACTATCCCATCTACTTACTTTGAGTCTTCATGAGACGCTGCAGCGGTTGCGGCCTCAGAAAGTATACTTTCTCTGGCCTCTGTCTCACTCACAAATCGGCTAGCTAGTTCATTCATGTCCTCTACTAAACCAGCCTGTGCAGTGTGAGTATGTGTGTGTGTGTGTGTGTATGTGTGTGTGTGTGTGTGTGTGTGTGTGTGTGTGCATGCGTGTGTGTGTGCGTGTGTGTGTGCGTGTGTGTGTGCGTGTGTGTGTGCGTGTGTGTGTGTGTGTGCGTGTGTGTATGTGTGTGTATGCATAAGTGCATGTGCAGATGTGTATTTAGTTGTGTGTGCACAAACCTCTGGACTCAGATCTCCACCAGGTAGGCGCTTGGTGCCACACTTCTCGTTGAGAAACTTCACAAAGTCGGCTGTGCTCCGCCCTCTCTCATACTGAGAGAAAGAGAGAACGGAAGAGCTATAAGCAGATTAGCTAGCCAATAGGCTGTTAGCCTTGCACCCAGGCTCTTTCCTCCCATGTGCGGAAGAGGAAAGGAGCCTGGGAACGAGACTAATAGGTTGTAAGGTCCGGAGCAATGTGCACTTCCCACTGTCTCCACACAGAGTAGAGCAACAATAAGACAAGGATGATCATGTAGTTTCACATACGACTCACGCTCTCTCCTTCCTTGTTTGTCTTTGGAAAGAACTTGATTGTGGGAAATCCTGTAATGTCGTACCTGAGCCACAAAACAGTCACAAAAACAAATAGAGTGTTTCCTTATGGTTGTCATGGTAACACTTACTCTGAAGCCAAGTCCCTGTGACCATCAGCATCCAATTTAGCCACAACACACTGCAGAGAACGAAAGGAGAGGTTACTCGAGGGAGCTGGCCTACAGGAGATGAATTCCCACTTACATCATCGTCGTTTGCAAAGGTGGTGGCAACTTCTTCATAGGTTGGAGCGAGTGCCTTGCAATGGCCACACCCTGAAACAAAAGCAACACATCATAATTCCACCCACCTAACAGCATGAACAATCACTTACATGGTGCATAAAACTCAACAAGGACGTTCTTGGTTGGATCTTTGATGATATCATTGAAGTTCTCGGGGTTTAGGTCGATCACATGACTAGGAGCCTTCTTCATGCGACCACGGGTGCCTGCATACACGTAGGGGGAAGGAGAGAGATGGAAGGAGGTGTTGGTATGTTGTGCTTCATGCAAAGGCACTTTGTACCTGCTTTTGTGTTGATGTAGTTGATTATATCGTCTGCTGAGCGCCCCCCAGTGTAACTGTGTGTGTATGCACAGGGGGAGAGAAGGAGAGAGAGAAGGGAAAATGGAAGAAGAGGAAGTAAGGGTAGAAGTGAAAGATAGAGGAGAGAGGAAGAAGGATGGTAGGAGACAATTGCACGTGTCTTCTAGACTCCAAATGGCAACTTACTCTTCAGGTTCAGTGCTTCCCTTGGGAAAGAACTTGAGGGTTGGGAACCCCCGCACTCCAAAGCGACTCCCCAATGCCTTCTCTGCGTCTGCATCCACCTTTGCAATCAGGACATCTTCACTGTTGTCAAACGCCTGGCCAACCTCCTCATAGGCAGGGGCAAGCCTCTTACAGTGGCCACACCCTGGAAGAGGTACATATACTTGCATGTGAACCTGAAAACCAGCAGCCTAACCAAAGGGCCTGGAATCCGTAGCTAAACATTTCATCAGTAATGGTTAAAGACAGTAATATTACAGAAGCATCTCATTGCCAAGCTAAAGGATATGATAGTTTCCTTTAGGATACAAGTTGATAAGATGTTTAACTATATTCCTTAAAGCTTTCCTCCCATTGGTTGAGAGTGGGTTACCACATAAGCATCTTGTGATGGACAAGACACTGTATGCAGCACCCTTCCTGCTAACAGGGAATTAGCCTCATTCTCAAGTCCACAAAACAGCCTGGGAATGTGGCTAGGATGATGTAAAGTTGTGAGAGGAGGGGTTAACATACATGGTGCATAAAACTCCACAAAGGCGTTCTTCTCTCCGTTCACATACTGTAGTAAGAAAAAAAATGGTTAACTAAGCCCACATAGTGCGCACTAGGCTCGTGCCCGTTCCCTCTTTGGAAAATTTTTTCTGAAAGGGTCTGGGCAGGGGACTGTGCATGCACGTGCATTGGGCTATTCCATTAAGTAGGCAGACACCCCCTGTGGATGAACCTTAATTATGTCTAGGGGGGTGCACTCACGTTAATTATGTTCAGGGGGGTTAAAAGGCAAAAATAATTGTGTCCAGGGGGTAAAAATGCCCAAACTAATTGTGTCCAGGGGGCTCAATAGCCTGCTTTGATTATGTCCAAGGGGGGTTATGCTACTAATTTGTTGTCCAAGGGGGGGAACTGAAATCTGTTCATCCACAGGGGGTGAACGCCTATTAAATGGAATAGCCCATTCGAGAATAGGAGTGCACAACCTTGCTCATCATGCTACCTGGTCAAAATTGTCGTTGTCAAGTTGTATCACAACACCGTTGGCAGGTAGGAGGAGAAAGGCGGAGAGGGCCAGGAAAGGTAGGAAGAAGGCAGCCATCGTCGACTTAGCACACCACGTGCCCAATATTAAAACAATAAAGGGTTAATATGTAAGCGCGTGACGTCACAAAATGCGCCCAATATGGAATGCGCATGCCCACCACCCCACCTAATTGCCGGGAGGTGCGCGCGTAGGCTGGGCACGAGACTACTCTCCTGAATGAGCTGCAGGATTTAGCAAATCTAGAAACAGACACTACAATGTGATCTTGAATACTGTATAGTACAACATGGCATGCAAACAAAGAGCCCAGTACACGTGTGCCAACACAAGTCATGAACCTAAAACGTAAATATATACAAAAAAAGGAAAACTCTGAGAAAGTCATCGTAAGTCACCGTACATACATAACCATTAGAGCCATTTTCCTACTAAGTACCCAAGAATGAGGGCCACTAAAATCAACATAATGGCTACAATATGAAGAGAAGACTGGGGTTGTGCAGCAGGGGTGCCCGAGGTTGTCGTCTTAAGAGGGGCAGATGCGGCAGAAGAGGAAAGGTTTGCCCGCTGCCTTAGTTTATTGGCCTCACTCTGAAGAAGAGGGAGGGAGAGGGGAAGGAGAGAGGAATAAGAAACAAGAGAGAGGAAGGAGGAAGGAAAAAAGGGAAGGGGAGCAACAATAGTAGGAGAGGAGGGAAAAGGGAGAAGGAATTATCATGAAATGAACAGTTACATAGTTTTGTTATAAGACATTTTGGGAGTATGTACCCGCAACTGGTTGTTCTCTGAAGCAAGCTTGTCCAGCTTATCTTGCAGCATCCTCATACTCTGTCAGGTGAACAGGTGGGGAGGCAGTGAAAGCATGCAGCGGTAACTAACTATATACCTGTATGCTCGAAATACTTACTGCTTCTATCTGTGCCTTCTCTACTTCAGTCTGTAAGTTGTGGAGGAGCAAGTGGATGCAGAAGAATACAAAACTTGGTCTTTATGTACATGTACATGCAGATAAAGGCCACATATTGAAAACAAGTGGCAACGCTGGACAAAAACAGCACTAATTTGTTTGCTACAAACAATGTGTAGGGGGGATTTCAGGCCCTCCACTGTCTCTTGGCGGTGAAAATGAAATTTAACAGTTGGCATGAGGACACCAACTCTGCAGTAACCGAGGTTACTCTTGTCCCTGGCCCCTCCCAAAAAGCAGAACAAGAGTCTGAATGGCATGGGCATGAGTCTAGACAGAGTGGAAGCCTGAGAACGAGGTAAGGAGATTTTTACCCCGAGGTAAGGAGATTTTTACCCCTAGGTAAGGAGATTTTTACCCGTGGTGCTGGTGTTGACCCTGCAGTTGGCTGCTGCTTGAATGGCTTCTGTGTAGAGGACACCTGTTCTTCAGCATGTGAAGAAAACTGGAAAAAGAAAAGTCAGAATGAAAGAGCTACTATGAATGTCACAGATGGGTTGCTACGTCTTTTTGGTCAAATGAGACAAGCCTCAGCTCAGAAAGCTGAGCTGCTAGCCAGTAAGTCTGCTGGTGAGAGACTTTTGACAAGCTACTCATAGTTTTGTCCCCAAATCCCATTTAGAAAATGAGGTCTTGACCCAAGACAGGGCTATGTGTGGTGTCAGCTGTGTATGGTGTCCCACCCACCTCTGTGTGTTCCTGTGCAGCTGATGGTGGGGTGTTAGTGATGCTCTTGTACATGTTTCCCTCGGCAGCCCCTGCAG
Source organism: Agelas oroides (assembly GCA_949130485.1). NCBI lineage: Eukaryota > Metazoa > Porifera > Demospongiae > Agelasida > Agelasidae > Agelas > Agelas oroides. Next base: position 5,619,420 of record OX422205.1, on the reverse strand, counting down.
TTGCTTCATTGTCCTAGTGTGTGTGTGTGTGTGCATGTGTGTGTGTGTGTGTGTGTGATAGCTAAAGCCTATTAACAGTCCTATCTTCAAATAGATGTAAAATAAGATTTGTGTCTCTGGGGGAGATTAACTTTGAGGAGAAAAAGTTAGCCCAGTTAATAAGGAGTTCTTAGGTACCAGTATCTGATCCCTATTCACATCTTACTGGTGTTGCTGGTCGTTCTTCAGCCTTCTGAGGGGATGCAGCAGGGGCCTCTCCTTCAATAAACACGCAACGTAGTTTGGAATCCATCAGGTGGCCTTTGGGTGCGTTTTTCCACTGGGTGCGTGGAGGGAGGAAAGAATAAGGAAGTGGGGTAAGAGTGGAGGAAGAGGAGGCACGACAGATTTGTAGTGGCGATCTAAAATTACAAGTACCACAGCCACAATTCTATCTTGTGGATACTGTGTAGCGGAACATTTTGCCAGAGAAAATTTTCACCAAAGGTGGTAGTGTAGTATTGTGGTAAAAATTCGCCACTGGTCCACCAACCTAAGGTACTTGGAACTAATAGCCAATCTTGCTGATTCTGGAATACATTTCAGTAAATACTGGCAAAATTTAACCACTATAGTTGGACGCATTTGGTTAAATGTTCTCCATTTTGAAATGACTGGCAAAACAGGCAAACATTTACTCTTGGTGAAATTTTCTCTTGCTGTAATGGCACAACATTAGAGAATTAAAAAATGCACAAATGTGACTCACAATCACATCGAGCTGTTCTGGGCTAAAATCTGGAGGAGCAAACATCGTCTGAACCATAAATTTGTGCTTATTCTTGTCAGTTGAGTTCGGATCAAAGGGCTGGAGCATCACTGGGGAAGGAGAGGAAGAGGAGGAGGGGGAGAGAGGAGGAGGAGAGAGGAGTAGAGAAGGAAGAGGAGGAAAGGAGGAAGAGATGATGGAGAGAGAAAGAGTAGGATGGGAAGGAAGGAGGGGGGAGGAAAGAGAAAACATAGATTTAGAGAGGGTAATGGATACGTAAAAGATGAAGCTCACATAGTGGGTCATACTTTGTAAAACGCACTTCTACAGCCTATAATCCCTGGTACTGGAACACATCTTGCTAATTCAATGATGAGACGGACAGACATCACATACATAAGACAGACATCACATACACTAGCATCAAGAGCGCATAAGAACGGGCAGCTAGAGTAAGAGCGTGTAACTCCATAAAATTTGAAACCGGTCGGACTTTACCGCCAGTAATAAAAATAGTAACACGTACTGCACCATGCTGCATAGACATATGCTAAGCACGTGACCGAGTGTTCTATTTTTAGTACGGTTCTCAATAATTTTGACCAGACTATGGGCTTCTATTGCAGTTACACGCTCTTACTCAAGCAGCCCGTTCTTATGCGCTCTTGCTAGCATCAGTAGTAACATAGGCATACTAATCCTTCCTAAAACAAAATTGAGGTTAGGTACACATGCATATGAAAAATGCCCAGGCATTTTAGCCACAATGGCGCATTTTAAGGTTAGGTGGGCAAGGAAAGTGGACTACACCATGTAAAATGAGCGTTGATAGGTGTCGCAAACAGTTCTACGGACCTGCAATAGACTGCTCTTTGTGAGGGTCAATGACACCACTGTTGGGTCTGACGCAGTACTGCTTGGGGGCAGTTGTCTTCACTTTGAAGATGACTGTGTTGTTTGTGGGGTTTTTCAGTTTCAACTCGGATGTCACCACGTCTGAGAAGGGACCTAGAGGGGGACGATGGAGGGAGAGTAGGAGGATGCTCATGTATAGCAGATTTCAGAATATGCCATGACTCAATTTTGCATGTATAATGTCATTGTTTGTGTAAATGCAACATGTACATCTGGCAGCATGCAAAACTCATGATCTGCTTCCGTACGCATATTTACAGTACAAAAAATAGGGAGAGGGGTTAGCTTATGAAGGGTGGCAAGAAGTCAATTACAACTGGATAGCTAGGTGAGCTTTTCAGGTGTGCCAGATATGTAAAAAAAATTGTGTACTTAAATTTTTACCTAGAACATCTGCGGCAGTTTGGATTATCACCCCCTACTATGTTTTACTGAATATAACAGTAGTTTAGATGAAGCAAGCAGGTCATTGCTGGACTTCTTCCACCCTTCCCCTAGACGAGCATTTCACTGTATATCATACAACTATCACTGCCTGCTAGCAAAAATGCACAATTTGTTTGGTGCTTTAGCTCCTAGAATGTTTTGAGCTCCAGGTTGACTTGTGAAAATGGCTCTTTTCTGTTTCCCGTCCACACTCTTTTGGCAATACACCTAATTAGCGCCCACCTTGGAAGGTCAATTCATTAGGTGGGATAAGATCCAACACTTGCTGCTTCTTGTCCGTATTCGCCATGACGAGACCAAAATGAGAGCTGGTCTAGGGGCTGCACAAATGGCAGTCTACACTCACCCAGCCAACAGGGGCAGCAAACAAGACTAGTTCACACCTAAGATAAATGACCCCGAATGTCGAATTTCCGGTGGTGTTTGTCTCCCCAAAGATCTGAGCCTCTGCTGCCACCAGTCTTCAATCAAGTACGTGTACAAGAGTTCTCTTTGCAGAGCCAGAGTTGCGCAAAGCCACTCAACAAAAAGCGAGTCTGCTTTGTGTAACACGTGACGCGTCACGCGATAACAAAATGGCTGCTCTCGTGTCTCTTTTCGTCTGATGTCCGCCCAGCCCGTACGTTGGTAGCCATTACAGTGACGGGATCGTGTGCTGCTGTGTGTGGAGTAGTGTACTGACTGCTAGGGACAACTGCACAGAAACGAGAGAGGAGGAAGGGGGGGAGAAATTAGTTGGACCTTCCCATCCGGTGACTGACAGTCCCTCCACGTACTGCTGGCTGGTTGCTTGTACTTGTACTGATACCTCTTGTGGCAGCTGCAACCCTCATACCATAGTGCTTTGGGAAAGGCCTTGGGTTTTATAGCATGTTAGCACCAGAGAGCCAGCTAGTATAAAGAGCCGAACCAAACGTTTCACATACTGCAAGACATACTAGGAAACTACAATGGCTCAGTCAGGACAGACTGTTGAGACCCTCATCAAGAGTGCATTTGCCCTCCAAGTGGCAGTACGAAGTACGGAAGGTGCCGAGGCAATCTGCAAGAAGAACAGACTCTGTTTGACAGAGCTCTTGAGACCATTCTGCCAACTCAACACACAGGGTGAGTTGCATACACACGCACACACAGGTGAAGGATTAATTTGAAGGGGGTGATCACTTCCATAGGCACTACTGTCACTCTGCTGTGACTAGACAAGGGGTAGTCACTTATATGTCCCGTGTATAAGCATTTGCGACCAGGGTCAAAATTGAATCAAGCGATCAAAACCCTTTTGGGGGGCCGGTCCAGGGATCAAGGTGGCCTCCAAGCTGCTAAAATCAACACATTAACAACGTGCGTCTGCAATTTGACCTTTGACCCTTGAAAATCAAGCGATCAAGAGCCTCAGAAGGGAACGATCAAGCACACTTTTTGCCGATCAAATATTTTGATCGCGGTCACAAACGCTTCAACAGGCGACATAAAAGTGACTACCCCTTGCTAGAGTCAAACTATTTTGCCCATTGTTTTGGCTTCTTGTCACTTTACTGCACTGTAAAGGAGACCTCGGTCATTTGACCATCCTCGGGCTACATGATCTTGCTCAAGCTTACCCCACAATGATGAATCATCTCCCTGGAGTTTTATCCAGGACCTTGTGTGGCCATGACGTCATTGGGCTGTAAAGGGTTAATCACTCTACAGAATTATAACATTTTCTGTGGCCCCTGGAGCACTTGTTCATAGCTGTGAATATTGAATGTGCACCCTTGGAATTTGGTACAGGTATATGTAGTTTATGGGTGGAGGGAAATGAGAAAGGGGTGGGAGGGGAGGTGGTAAGAGGAAGTGGGAGGAGAGAGGGGAGCAAGATGGCGGAGAGAGGTGGAAGTTACACAGCACCTGCAGAGCAGTTACTTGTTTATGTCTCAGAGTTCCATGTACTTGTTTTGTTACCATGAATAGTTATAATTGATCTTGTGCCCTGTCCACACCCAAGAGCTTTTGAGGACAATCTTTTGTACTGGCCAAGATTAGCAGCTGCCCAAGATTAGCGCTGCCCAAGATTAGCGCTGCCCAAGATTAGCAGCTTCCCACAAGTGGTTTTTGGTTTCTGTTCATGGCCATAGCTGTGTAGTTGTGATAACTGGAGATGCTTGATTGTTGGGGGGTGGGTAGGGGGGTCTGAGTGAGCTGTTGGGTTCATATTTTGTCGTGGCACATACAATGTAATTACTCATTTCCCCCTCCCCCCCTCCCTTCCTCCCTCCCTCCCTCCCTCCTGCTCATCTCCCCCCAACTCTCCTCCCCTCCAACCTCCCCTCCTACTCTTTCCCATTTTCAGTCCAACTAAAAGACATGCAGGGACATCTCTACACAGCTCGCAATGTGAGGGTTCTGTTTTCAGAGCCCAACACGGAGCCGGTACCTGACAGCAAGCAGAGGATGCTACTCAACAATGCTGTTCAGAGCACAGTGGCCGGGAGAGATGGGAAACCGGGAGCCACAGTAAAGATCGGAGAAGTCGTCACACTTGGTGAGGCCTTGTGACTGTTCTATTAACCCTTTACCCTTGATGTTTTTGATCTAGGTATTTACATTGTTGTATGATATCACACTATTAGTCTCGTCCCCAGACCCCACCCTCTCACAAGGAGAAACGGTCTGGTAAACCAAGTCGAATTTCTTGGGCTAGCGCACGCTTTTGCGACAATGTAACCTATCAACGATCAAAACATTTTGCGGCCGACCCGCTTAAAAAAGTATGGATACTCGAATGGAGATAAACAAATTTTACTGTTGTAAGGGAAGTGCCACGTAATAATTACTGATCTCGCAATCTCATTGGTCATTACTCCTTTTGGGTAATAAGCCCAAGAAATTTGACTTCGTTCACCAGACCGTTTCTCGCCGGGAGGTGTGCGCGGGCGGGGCACGAGACTACCACACTATTTTACTGTGATGTAATATCGCATTATGTTAGCTGACTTTTTGATGGCTGTTAGTACTCCTCCTCCTCTCCTCTCCTCCCCGCCAGCATCCACTCCTTGGTTTGACCAGTACAGGGATGCGTGTTTGGAGCACATCAGACAGTCGGATCACGAGTGCATCAGACACTATGTCTCAGGTACAGTCCAGCCTTTTAGAGCTTGCTTCTCCTCCTACGTATTGCACTTTTCGTTCCTTTACCTCTCTCTCCTTCTTCTCTTTTCCTTCCTCGCTCCCTCCCTTTCTCCTTCCTCTCCTCCTCTTCCTCTTCTCTCTTCTCTGTCCCACTTCATCTCCCCTTTCCCTCTTCTTCCCTTCCTTCCTTCTCCTTCTCTCCCCTCCCCCTCCCTCCTCCCTCCCCCTCCCTCCCTCCCTCCCTCCCTCCCTCCCTCCCTCCCTCCCTCCCCTCTTCTCTTTCCCTCTATTCTCCAGTTGTCTTGGTGGTATCAAGCATTCACCCAGCTCCGCTGGAAGCTTTCTCCCAGCTGTACACCCGACAGAAAGAGTCAGAAAGGAGCAAGTACCCCAAGTGGCTTACCCCTCACCTTCTCTACTACTACGTCCTACTGCACGATGTCTCAGAGGGCAGTGATGCCAGGTATGGTACATGGTCTGTGACATGTCCATAAACCCCTGGTGCTAGAGCTTATTTCGTACTTGGGCAAGCATTCGCCATTTCGCTTTCCTCTATTTTCACCTCTAAATCTCTTTGTTGATCTGCTCTACTCTATTCAGGGCGCAGGACAACTTTGAGAAGGTGAAGGGGACGTATGGTGCTGCTAGCTGCTACCTGTTGCAGCTCAACTCTCGACAGCCAGGCACCCGGACTGAGGACGTCCCAGACCCCTGGAGCCAGTTCATCCACTCACCCACGGCTGATAACGTGAGCAACGTGTGGTCTTGGTGGTCACTTCTCAGTCAGCTCCTGCATGAATGAAAGGAAAGAGGGCGTGCGTTTATGTCATCACATTGTAGCAACCGTTGCTACGTTGCCATCTTGATAGGCAAAAATGGACAGTTTTAACGGAACTTGCATACTAGCGCATTGAACTCCCCACGCTAGCAACAATCCTAAAAGCAACCTTCCTTTCTTGTGCAGGTATGTTAACTGTCACTACTAGATCTCTGCATAATATAAATTTGAAGCTAAATGCATGTTCCGTACCTCAAAGCGAGCTCGTAGAATAGGCATCGCCGTACAATTTCCCTATTCACTGCCTAGCTCTCAAGATGGCAGCGCATGTACGAAAGTATGCAGAAATATGCAGAAATTGCCTGCTGATGACGTCACATGCACTCCCTCTATTACAATGTATCGCCAAAAGTTGTTTTGTATTGTTTTGTTTGTTTTTGCTCCAGGATGAAGTTGACAGTCCATTCAACTTTCGGCACAAGCTGGGCAACAAACTGCTGAAGAGAGACAAGCACAAGAAACAGGAACCCCAAAGACAAGAGCCACAAATTCCAAACAACGAGGAAACCCCTGAAATTATCAAACCAAACGATGCGAGGGAGGAGGCGCAACTCTTTGAGAGTGGCTCAAATGAGTCTCTGAACCAAGAACCGTTGGAGGTCACACCCGGGAATGATCCCCTGTCACAGTTAGCATCAGAGAGCCCCCCAAAATCAGCTGTGATATCTCTGTTGGACCCTGTCGAAGGGTCTGTGGAGCGGCAGAAGGGTGGGAGGTCGTCGGTGCTTGTAGGGCTGTGTTTGAGTATTGAGGACCACAACCGACTGAGGGCATTTGTGCAGGAGTTTGTGGGTCAGAGGCTGCTACCTCACCTGGAAGCTGTGTTGAAGAACCTCAATGAATGGGTAAGAAAGAGGAGGAGGGAGAGGGAGGACGAGGGGAGGAGGAGGAGGGAGGGGGAGAAGGAGGGGAGGAGGAGGGAGGAGAAGGATGGGAGGATGAGGGGAGGAGGAGGGAAGAGAAGGAAGGGAGTGGAAGGAGAGGAGGAAGAGAGGAAGGGAAAGGGGAAGAGAGGAGGGAGATGAGATGTGAATGTGAAGCCTGGTATTGGCCAAAACGTGTCCTGCACAGTGTGCAACATCTACAGTAGGCCTAGCCTCGTTCCCAGGCCCCGCCCAGCTTTCCGTCGCTTATTAGTACCGTAAAGCGGGAGAGGGCCTGGTATCTTTTCTCACGTGAGTGATGTCAGGATAGAAAGGATGGTAGAAAGGGTTTAATTGTGTGTGGGCGCACCAGGCCCAGAACAGCAAAAAGAGCCAAGGTACCAGGTAACTTACCACACGTATCTAGCTAGCGGGAGGCGACTGTCTTACACACCAAGCGTTGAGCGTGTAGTCGGTTTAAAATACGCGAAATGCAGCCTGTTAGTTCTGCAAAATTTCGCCATTTTCCGATTACGTCATGCTCATGTGAGAAAAGATGCCAGGCTCTCCACGGCTTTTCCGTACTGCAAGCGACAGAAAGCTGGGCGGGGCCTGGGAACGAGGCTACAGTAGGCCTGCCCTGCCTTTTTTCATGAGATGTGATTCATTGATTTGATCATGTACTATTATGTAGGTAATGAGTTATACACATTAACTAGTGGTTTCCTTCTGCAGGTGGTGAGTCGACGTTCTGTACGTCGCAGTCTCAGCACGATGGGAAGCCGTTTCTTGAAGATGTTAGGTGCTGGAAACCAGCTCAATAGCACTGTCTCCGAGGAACCCAAGTTAGTGGTCTTGTTGTCACAGCGTTGTGCATGCGAACAGATGCTACCTTTGAGTTGCTTCTGCCTATTGTTTGGATTAGGCTAGCCGCCTGACTGCATTTGCAGTTCCCATTCCCTGGCCATCCCAGTACAGCTGAGGCTTGATATTGGCTGAAACGTGTCCTGCACAGTGGATGGCTTTCTAGGGCTCCCTTTCTTTCCAGGGAGTTGTGGTTCATGGATTGTTTGTGGGTATCTATGTGAGCTTTTCCTCTTTTCTACACCCCTCCCTCCGTTCCTCCCTCCCTCCGTTCCTCCCTCCCTCCCTCCCTCCCTCCCTCCCTCCCTCCCTCCCTCCCAGCTATGCCTACAACTCTCTAGAGCTGCAGACCAGACAGCTTGCTGACTTGGCCTTTCTCCTCCAAAACTATGACCTTGCCTTCCAGACCTACCACTCTATCAAAAAGGACTTCCAGGGAGCCAGTGCTTGGCTGTACTATGCTGGTTCTGTGGTAAGTACAACATACCAGTGGTGTGTAGAAATCGAAAATTATTCTGGTGTGTGTTCAGTTGCATAACTATGTCTGAAGCGCCATCTTGCAGAACTTCTCATAAGGGTGGGGCTCGCATGTGCTGTGTACATGTATAAATATCCGATGAGTCTATGTACGTGTAGTGTGCATGAGCCCCGCCCTTAATGGAAGTTTAGCAATATGGCGCTTTTGCAATGCAATCAAAATATGCAATGGAGTGATCTTTAGTTTCTACACGAGACTGTCACATTTATGATCTGACATCTGTATAATCATGTGTTGTGTACATACAATCATGTGTTGTGTACATGCATACATTGCACAGTGTTTGCATAGTGTCAACGCCGAGTCTTTGTCCTCTGTAGGAGATGTGTGCGTTGTCCGCCTACCTCCTCTCCTCTACTCGCAGGGAGGTTGTGTCCTACCTTGAGGACACCATAGGTGTCTATAACGTCACATGCAAGTGAGCTTGTATATGTATCACATTGATACAAGTAGCTTGGGGTCAAAGGTCAATTTCTATAGCTACATGTAGTTTCATATACATGTAGCAGAAGTGCCAGAAATATTTTGGCAGAGAATAGTTTGCCAGAGAATAGTTTGCCAAAGCCGGTACATGTACATTCAGAAAACAACAGACAATAATTTTGGCAGTTAAATTTTTGCCAGTTGAAATGACAGGTGAAATTGGCCTAATTTTGCCCGTAGCAAAAGTTCCTGCTGCATGTGTGTGGTGTTATTCTAACCAAGACATACACACATGAACAATCAACGAACCACATGTACACATTGTACCATACTGTGACATACATGTATATGTACCTGTACATTGTGTAGATCGGTGCACTTTGGTCTGCGTGCTTCCTTCCTCCTGGGGGAGATTCTGAAAGAGAGGGGGCTCTACCGCGAGCTCACACAGCTATTCATCAAGATGACGAGTGAAGATGCAGACCTGCGTAGTGCCTTGTGTCTGGAGCAGGCGGCTCACTCCTTCCTGCGGGTCCAACCCTCCATGGTACGGAAGTACGCCCTTCATCTCATCCTGGCTGGTCACAGATACGCCAGATCAGTGCAGGTGAGAGCAAGGGAGGGAAGAAGAGAAGGGGGTGAGAGAGGAAGGGATCAGGAAAGGAGGGTGGGTGTGAGAGAGGAAGGGATTGGGAAGGAAGGGAGTGTGTGAGAGGGGAAGGGATTGGGAAGGGAGGGTGGGTGTGAGAGAGAAAAGGATCGGGAAGGGATTGAGAAGGGAGGTGGTGAGAGAGGAAGGGATCAGGAAGGGAGGGTGGGCGTGAGAGAGGAAGGGATTGGGAAGGGAGGGAATGTGTGAGAGGGGAAGGGACTGGGAAGGGAGGGGGAAGCAACTTCATGTTATGATGGTGTGTAGTTCCCTGAACACCAGTATCTCTTCTTTGTTCTACTTCAGAAGGAACACAGTACTCGAGTGTACAAGCAAGCCTTGGAGGTGTACCGAGGACAAGGATGGACATTAGCCGAGGTACATTATATGTGTTGTTGTACATCACCAGAGGTACACACAGCATCCAGCTGCCCCACACAGTCATGGGTACCTGTAGCTACTGCTACATAAGCTGCTCTGCATTCCATGTGATGAAAAGCCGGGCAGGGACCTGGTCTCATTCTCATACCGTCTCCACTTGGGTGTGTGGTCTGGGAATGAGACTAGTATATTAGGTGTACAACTACTTTTTGTATCAATGGCATGCATGTAAGTGAGGAACAGCTGCTTTTGTTTATAGTTTTTGTTGTTTGTGTCTAAGGAGTGGTCCTTTGGTATTTGTTTTACTGTAGATAATTGGATTATGAATGGTATACACCTCTCTCTCTCTCTCTCTCTCTCTCTCTCTCTCTCTCTCTCTCTCTCTCTCTCTCTCTCTCTCTCTCTCTCTCTCTCTCTCTCTCTCTCTATTCCTCCCCTCTCTCTCTCTCTCTCTCTCTCTCTCTCTATCCCTCCCCTTCTCTCTCCTTCCCTCCAGGACTACATTCATTTCAGTTTGGCGCGGCTTACTTTCAGCCTGCACCGTACCCTGGATGCAAAGCATGCGTTTGAGAGTCTTCTCTCTCATGAGAGTGCCCAGACACCCACCCAACAGCTTCTCAACCTGAAGGAGTTCATCTTTGTGTACAAGGTGTGTGTGTGTGTGTGTGTGTGTGTGTGTGTGTGTGTGTGTGTGTGTGTGTGTGTGTGTGTGTGTGTGTGTGTGTGTGTGTGTGTGTGTGTGTGTGAGTGTGAGGAGAGGGATGTGAGATCGAAGCTGTTGGCAGTTGTAGTTATGTGTAATTTCACTTACTGATTTGAATAATTGTTTCTTGTTTGTTTGTTTGTTTTCCTCCTAGCAACTTCTAAACTCCAGAAACTCCGTCGGTGAGCAAATTAATCTCGAACAACAGAAGACAACAAGAACCTGCGCAGACAAAGTCCTAAAAGTTCCAACACTCCCACTTCCATTTGTACACCCCCAACTCACACGAGTGACATTCGCGACCTCCGTGACCCCAGAAAGTCTGGAGCAGCCAGCACACCTGGGTAGTGAGTCACCTGGAAGGGACAGAGCTGCTAGCAATTCCAGTAGCAAGGACTCAAATATTTTGGAAGAGGAAGGAGAGGTAGTGAAGCGGTCCCGCTCAAACTCTGGTGTAACAATCGCACAACACTTGAGACGCTTGCAGCAAATTGGAGACTCATCATCGCACATAATTATAGGGGCAAGTGACTATGACCCCAGCAGGTCAAAGGTATCGAGAGAGGAATGGGTATTGCTGGAGAAGAATGCAGCCTCTGGGCTGCAGGGTGTGGCAAGGGAGAATTTTAGGCCTTCTCTTCTTGTGATGGACCACACCACGGATAACTCTCACACACCCTTCTGTGTTATTAATGGTAAGCAGCCTCATTCCCATACCCTTTGGGGATGGTTTGGGAATGTGACCGATAACAGTATGGAGTAAAGTCCTCTCTTACTTTCTGGTCGGTTGTTTGTTCCTTCGTTCCTTCCTTTGTCCCTTTCCCCTTCCTCCTCCCTCATTTCTCCTCTCCGCTTCCTTTTCTCCCTCCCTCCTTACTGCCTCCATTTTTCTCTCTTTCCTCTCCCCTCCTCCCCTCATCCTTCCTCATCCTCCTCACCCTAACCCCACTCCTCTCCCCCCAGAACAAATTTCAGTTGGTTTGATGCTAAAGAACCCTCTACGAGTGCCTCTGCTGATGAGGCAGTTGTCCCTCGTGTGGCAGTTCAGGGAACACTCTAACGAGACTGAATCCTCCTCCCCTGGGGCCTCCAGTGAGGTCATAGAGAGGGTAGTCTTACAGCCGGAGGAACAGAGGATGGTGAGGGACGTGCATCTTGTACACAGTGTGTTAGTCTTGTTCCCCAGCCTCTGCTGCCTTCAGTGGTTGATTGCATCCAGTATGTGAACGTAATGAGACTACCTGGGAGATCTCACCACATATGGTGGACAAATTTGTACATGTACGAAGGCGGATCTTGTTGATGACGTCAAGTAGACAGAATGTAGACACATGGAGGGTGGTGCCCATATTGCATTTTGTGTTGCTCAGTCCCGAGCTATACACTGTACTGATGCTGCATTGCGAATGCTCCAGCCTCCAGTCCCAGACAGCTAGTACAAGAAAGGGCCTTGAGATTGTTTGTCGGGCACCGTCCCCCGTGTACCTACCTTCTGTCTACCTGACGTCGCCAACAAGATCCCCCAG